>OZ017738.1:106542563-107017563 GCA_963969285.1 Odontomyia ornata | reverse complement strand
TAAACTTAAACAACAAGAGAAATCCAAACGCGCTAATAGTCAAGCAAAGGGAGAACAACATGACAAGTCAATTAAAAGGTGTTATAACTGTGGCGATAAAAACCATGTTAGTGCTGATTGTCCTAATAAGTCGAAGACACGTTGCGAGTAAGTGCGCGTAAGACATTGATAACAATAGTTCAAGTGGAGCTAAACCTCGCTGTGATTTAGCTAGTGTCAGTGACAAGAAAACATATAAAACTGTAAACATTCTTGGAAAAGACATAGACGCGAAAATCGATTCGGGGAGTGATTTACATTTAGTGCGATCAACCTTGTACGTTCAGCTAGGTGCACCAAAGTTACAAAAGAAAACGATTTTTTTTAATGGTATTGAAGCGACGGGTGGAAAAACGTTGGGACGATTTGATGCAGAAATAACAATAGATGACATATCGTTTGTTTTCAATTTTGATGTGGTTCCTGATGATTACACAGGACCCGATTTGATAATTGACAAGCGACGTTGACTAAGATCGAAGAAGACGACCCACAAATTGATTTTCAATTGTCTAAAGCGACAATGTTGACTGGAGGGAAATAGTGATGGTAGACGTAGATTTTTCTGAAGATACAAACGAGACTCAAGCTTCTGTTGGACATTTAGTGGACTCAGAGATTGAAGAAGTAGTGCGGCAGTTAGTTGAAAACTATAAACCCGAGAAAACAGCAGACAGTGGCGTTAAAATTCGCATAATATTGTAAGACGAATATTCTGTTCATCAAAATCCGCGAAGAGTATCTGAATCACAACGACGTGAAGTGAATAAAATTATTGATCAGTGGATAAAGACAAAATCGTGAGACCGAGTGTATCAGAATATGCCAGTCCGATTGTACTGGTTAAAAAGAAAAATGGTGAACTAAGACTTTGCGTAGACTATAGATTGCTGAATAAGAAAATTTTTAGGGATCGATACCCTTTACCTTTAATAGAAGATCAACTTGATAGACTTCAAGATGCAGCTGTATTCAGCACACTTGATCTCAAAGATGGTTTCTTTCATGTGCCAATGTAGGAGTCGAGTATTAAATATACATCATTCGTGACACCTGATGGTGATACGAATTTCTAAGAGTTCCATTCGGGCTCTCTAATTCGCCGGCAGTTTTTCAACGACATATTAGAGCAGTCTTTAGAGATTTAATTAACGACGGAACAGCGCTGACATATCTTGACGATCTAATTATACCTGCACAAGATGAAGCTGAGAGCCTGAAGAAACTAAAACGTGTATTACAAACCACGAGTAAGTATGGATTGGTTATCAACATGGGAAAATGCGAATTATTGCTAAAACGTGTCGAATATTTAGGATACATTGTTGAAAAGGGTTCAATCAAACCTTCAGATAAAAAGACATTGGCTGTAGCACGTTTTCCAGAACCTAAAACAGTAAGACAAGTGCAAAGTTGCCTGGGTTTAACTGGATATTTTCGGAAATTTATTCCCCAGTTTGTGGCGATTGCGAGACCTTTATCTCAACTACTGAGAAACAGTGTTAAATTTGAATTTGGTGCCGAACAACGTATTGCTTTTAATCGTTTAAAAAATGCGTTGATGGAAAAACCAGTGCAGAAACTGTATCGTGTTGGAGCAGAGACTGAACTTCATACTGACGCGTGCATGTTAGGCTTGGGAGCAATTCTAATGCAGAAAGATATTGAAGATGGTATGCTGCGAATCCAAAAGGCTCAATAGGAAGATCTGGAGCTTCGACAGGTCATTGGATGTATTAAACGCGAAGAAAAGACGAAGTTCGTATTGAAGAAAGGTGTTTTGTATCAAGAGTGTGATGGAGATTTTCTTCTCGTGGTTCCAAGGTCGATGCAACTAGAGGTGATACGGCAAGCGCACGAAAAATGACATTTTGGGCTGAGAAAAACTGAGTATATTATTAAACAAGAACGTGCTCATAACAACAGGGG
Source organism: Odontomyia ornata (assembly GCA_963969285.1). Classification (NCBI taxonomy): domain Eukaryota; kingdom Metazoa; phylum Arthropoda; class Insecta; order Diptera; family Stratiomyidae; genus Odontomyia; species Odontomyia ornata. The sequence continues at coordinate 107,015,595 of OZ017738.1, read as the reverse complement.
TCCCGAGAGGAAATGGTTAAGTTGAGAGACAAAATCGAGTGGTCATTTCGATGTTAACGAAGCTATCAATGCCAAAACCAGGTGAGTGGCATAAGTATGTCGATGTAGTACAGCAAAATATCAATTCGTCATTTAATAGGAGCATTGGAAAAACTCCATTCGAACTTTTAGTTGGAGTTCCTATGAAACTAAAAGAAGATATTCGCCTCAGAGAGATCATTGATGAGGAAATTATTATTTTTTTTTTTTTTGTAGGGAGGTAAAGGCATTTACGCCTGCAGAGTTTGGCAGTGTGGGACTCCCATGGAGGATACCCTTGGACTACCCACTAAACACCTCCCCTGTCAATCTGAGAACCTACCCTGGAACCGTTTGACACATTACTTCGGGCTAAGCCTCGTTTCTCTACGCGGAAATTATTGAATCATTTGATCAACAACGTGATGAACTGCGAGAAGAAGCCAAAAAATATATAAATAAGATTCAAGAAGAAAACAGAAAGACTTTCAATAAGAGCCGCAAGAAAGCAAATAATTACAAAGTTGACGACATTGTAGTAATCCAGAGAACACAGTTTGAAGCGGGACTCAAATGTCATCCTAAGTTTTTGGGTCCGTACAAAGTAACTTCGGTTATGAGAAATAATAGATATCGAGTTGAAAAAATAGGTGAGCATGAAGGACCTATTTGTACAAGTGCTTCAACTGATCATATGAAGCCATGGCCAGCTCAATAAGATCCTGACTACGAGACTGATTACTCGGAAATAGAACTCAACGATGAAGAGTTTAAACAGCCTACCGGAGAATATGAAAATGAGTAATAAAGTGACAACTAGTGTGTATCGGGGCGATACAATGTACAGAATGGCCGAATGTGGGAATATACTATTTTGTTTCTTCTTCAAATGAAAAAATCCAATTCAAATTAGCTACACATTTTGGAATCATCCTATGAAAATTTAGTTGACTGCGAATACGTGTTTGAAACGAGTTCAGATAACAGTGAACAGAACGCTCTTGATCTTGTTTTTTTGGGGTGGGGAAAAGGGGAGACGAGTTGGAGTTGAGAGCGGATGAGACGTTCTCGGTACGACGAGCTCTGCGAAGGACGGAACACAGGTGAAAGCTAAATTATTTGATATTCTTTGCAAACCGTTTCTGTATCAGTATTCCTAATTAATAAATTACATACCTATTACGCGCGCAAAGGTTTTATTCATTCCTACATAATATATATATATATATATATATATATATATATATATATACATATATATATATATATATATATGTATATATATATATATATATATATATATATATATATATATATATATATATATATATACATATATATATATATATATATATATATATATATATATATATATATATATATATATATGGATATATACTTATGAATATACATACTATACTTAAGTCCACTGCCCCCTTAAACTGATTTCTGGCTACGCTACGCTGATTGCGAGTTTTGGTGGTTCGCTCGGCATCGATTTTTTATATCGTTTCACTTTAGCCCAGTCATATTAGGGCTTTCACCTCGGAATGAAAGATAATAAGCTGCAAATTGGTATGAACCTTTGTTTTGTCATTCTAAATGTTGTCTCAAAAGTCACAATCGTTATCGTGTTCGCGTCTCAAGATATTCAAGGTCAAAGGTCACAAAAATCGGTTTTTCGCGAATATCTGGCTTCCTATCGGTGAAATGAGATTTGCATTTATTATAAAAGTTGTAGGCTATAAAATTCCCTACAACTTTTGTTTAAACTTTTTTTTCATACGACCAACCGTTTTGAAGGTAGAGCGCGAAGAGTGCACATCGTAAAGTCATATACGGCCTAATGCAAGGTCAAGCGTGAGTTATGGTTATCAGTACGTTATAAAGTCAATTATTTACTTGGAAATTATAATTATTAAACAATGCCTATTATTTATGTACTAACTATTAATTATTTATATTTAATTAAAGTAAGTAACTTGATTTGCAACGGTACAATTTCAAACTAACGAATAATCTTGACTCATACAAAGTGGAGAGAGTGGCCTTGAATACTATAGAACATCTGTCCCGGCAATGAATAGAAAAGGGCATAGGGTAGGGACAAGTATTTCCAGGTATATAAGTATTGAGAAATTTACGCGTTTTAAAGAAAAGATATATAATGTCGTGTTAACTTAAAATAAAACTAAAATATATAATCCAGAATTAATAATATTTTATACTTAAATAGTTAAATATGAATAATTATATATATTATTTATGTACTAACTATTAATTATTTATATTTAATTAAAGTAAGTAACTTGATTATTTATATATAATTATTCATATTTAACTATTTAAGTATAAAATATTATTAATTCTGGATTATATATTTTAGTTTTATTTTAAGTTAACACGACATTATATATCTTTTCTTTAAAACGCGTAAATTTCTCAATACTTATATACCTGGAAATACTTGTCCCTACCCTATGCCCTTTTCTATTCATTGCCGGGACAGATGTTCTATAGTATTCAAGGCCACTCTCTCCACTTTGTATGAGTCAAGATTATTCGTTAGTTTGAAATTGTACCGTTGCAAATCAAGTTACTTACTTTAATTAAATATAAATAATTAATAGTTAGTACATAAATAATAGGCATTGTTTAATAATTATAATTTCCAAGTAAATAATTGACTTTATAACGTACTGATAACCATAACTCACGCTTGACCTTGCATTAGGCCGTATATGACTGTACGATGTGCACTCTTCGCGCTCTACCTTCAAAACGGTTGGTCGTATGAAAAAAAAGTTTAAACAAAAGTTGTAGGGAATTTTATAGCCTACAACTTTTATAATAAATGCAAATCTCATTTAACCGATAGGAAGCCAGATATTCGCGAAAAACCGATTTTTGTGACCTTTGACCTTGAATATCTTGAGACGCGAACACGATAACGATTGTGACTTTTGAGACAACATTTAGAATGACAAAACAAAGGTTCATACCAATTTGCAGCTTATTATCTTTCATTCCGAGGTTGACCCCTTTTTTTACCTAATATGACTGGGCTACTTCAGTTTTGACATTCTCGTAATTAACACACACAAATATTCGAAACAATTCTATAACTCTCAACAATTAAAATCATGTTTTACGTGGAAATGTGTTGATTGTGTGTCAAGTGAAATCGAAATATATCTCACGGACGAGGAAAATATCAGAGGTGCCTAGTTAATGGTTGATTAAAGAAAATAAATCGTTAGCATTGTGTTTCATTAATTATGGGTAGATTACTTTCAATATTCCTTTGGATTTCAGCAGTTCCTTTGGTTCAATATCATTCAAAATAGAAGATAACTATTTCATATATTACTGTTGTATGGATACAAAGTTTCTATTCAATGCCTTGATTCAAGCTGATAAGGCAACATTCAAAAGAAGTAACTTCAAAATCACATGAGATCATTCTACTTTCGACTGTATTCTCTAAGGGACGAAGTAGAAAGATTACTTTCTATTGAAATTAACATTTTCAGTCCATGGAATCCAATTTATCAACGGCTGTCGCGATACGAAAATAAATCTTTTAATGCCATTTCAAGCATCTAATTCGAAACATTCTGTACAAAGCTCCTTTTTTCCAATGCATCCGAATAAAACTCATACAGTAGCAGTTGTACATTGTCGAGAAATCCAATAAATTTGCAATCTGTTTACCTTCAACTAGAGTTTGCCTCAGCCTGAACTCAACAATTCCTTTGCCTTCGTCAGGAAATGGCGAACAAAAGAAATGCTTTTCTTCCGAAACGAGGAATGAAAACAAAAAGGCATCTGTGAAATATTCTGTTTGCACGCGAAAACAGCTAAGATAGCACAAGAAAGATAAAGCAATGAGCAAAAAAATACATCCTACATAAATACCAATAGACATATCTAAAAGCTACTTACGGACTTATATCTAATCCTGAATAGTCTTGCGGATTCGTCAGATTTATGTGTATGAAGCCAAACTGCATGTCGTTGTTTCGTGGATTCCAACGGTTGCGATAGTTCGCGGGCGCTATCACGTAACTTCCTGTATTTGTAATTGATGATTCTATCATGTCTATATATTCCAATTGTGGTCTGTGGGCGGAAAAAGATAGAGCATGTTGGTTAGAATTTGGCATGAGAAATTTTGCTTTCTTTAAAGTAAGATGATATGATATGATGATATACTCTCTTTCAAGAAGTTTAAATTTTCGCTTAATAAGAGTGCAGTCTACCAACCTTATGGTACTCTCTCTATAGCCCCACAAAGATATTCGAACCCCCGCATTTAAGTTCGCCGTTAGATTGTATTTATTCCATGATATTTTAATTTCTCTTGGAGCTTTCTGATACACTGCATCTGTTTCAAAGAAAATCCTATCGGTGGCACTAGAAGGCGTTTCTGAAAAATCAATCAAATCATTTTATTCCCAAATACCATCAAATCATCCTGCGGTTATAAAAGAGCAACTTAAACAAACTGAAATGAATCAGCAACTACCAACTTACCCACAAAGTATCGTCCTCGCCATTTGAAACGTTCATTTCCAACGGAAATTTCAAATCGAATGTATCCTTGAGCTTTCAAGAACGGTTGAACGCACATGGCTCGATTCTTATCGATAACATGGGCTACCACATCTTCGGTATCAAAGTGGCAGAGAACCCTCTCATTTGCATCAAAACAGGGACCACTAATATTCACGACTGTTCCTCCTAACATGTTACCATATTCCGGAGCGAAAACCAACGGTAAATGCGCCGCATCTAAATGTTGTCATCGATGTAAGAAATGTGAAAGAAAATTAAATTGTGAGATGAGACGAGAGTGTTGAGTAAAATAAAATGCAGACGTCACATTTATCATTCATTTAGAAGGACTAGTGGCCATCATTAGGCGGAATTCCGCAGCCCATTTACATACCAATATCCTTATTACATGTTCCTAACATTATCTTCTCATCTATTCGGAATATATGTCTTCCCGGAAAGCCATTGGCCCAACCACGTCCTGTCAGATCTCTTAGAACCGACGCTTGACTGTACGGTTTGTATTCGTATGCTTGTGTACCGTTGCCAGCATTGAATCCAATCTATGATAACGCAGACAGGAATAAGACGTAAGTAGGGATTTTTATTGATTTACGTTTTCTTTAGGATAATTTGAATGTCAGGATAGTGAAAGTAGTGCGGAATGGTAGAAAAATGTGTAGCGGATGGACATTTTCGGAATAAGAATTGCAAGGATATAGCCTAAAAAAGATTTGATTTGAAGGCCATTAATAAAATGGAAGAGCATTTTGATGAGGGTATGGACAAATTTCAAAATCGAAATTCAATTTCCATGGGGAAAATTTTTACAGCGCATGTCTAAAATTATTGCATACTCGAAGGTTCGATTACAGCAGAGAGAAAATATGTAGAGTAACTGGCGAGTGAAAGGATTCTGTAGCCAACATAGGTTTCAAAACTACTTTTCTGATGGCATGCATTGAGGATTGTCTGATGGAAACTCATTATTTATAATGGGTACCGGTTAATTCATGCGTTTTTTCTCGAAAATTGAAGCTTTATTGTGAAAAATTGCTTTTAGACGATCGGAAATGGTTTGTTGAGCGACACCAAGTGGATGGATCTTAGTCGAGCAATGTCTCCAAGTCGTGATCTTCAAACTTTTTTGGCTGTCCGGGCCGTTCATCATCCTCCAAGTCGAAATTGCTACTTCTAAACCGTGTAAGCCACTTCTGGCACGTACGTTTAGCTAGAGCATGCACGCCTTACACTTTCACCAAAATGTGATGACCTTCGGCAGCCTTTTTCTTCAATAAAGAAGTACTCCCCGCAAAAACACTTTATTCGGCACAAAATTCGAAATTGTTGTTTACGCTTCAGCTGAATGACACATGCTGATTCTGAAATTATATGACCATCTGTTAGAAAACCACACGAATTAACCGGTACCCCTATTACTTTTCTTCGCATTTCATTCTTTCTGGATAGAATTTTTAAAATCCTAATATACTAAGATTTTCAAAATGTCCTTGATATTTCGGATCTGGATAAAAACTTAGTATTTACAAAAAAAAATTTATTTATGCAAAACATTAAATTCAAGGTGATTCATTGTTTAACAAAATATTTTTTTTTTTCAAATAACATATTAAATAATTGAATGGCTAAGCACTAACGTCTCCAGTTTCGAGTTCCAAACAGTCACAGCACTTCTCTGAGGGATTTTCCTCATGTTGAATAAAAGTTTTCGCTTCGTTCTGATGCGGATTTTCGCATGCTTATTCAAACGATTCTCTCCATCCTTTTTTTAGCAGGCTTGATGGAGCAGCAATCTTCTCTTTTAATAGGCATGCTTATAGAGAATCGTTTGCCTCTTTTAAATAAAGACTGAAATTTCTAATTTGAATCCTAATTGTAATTTGAAACAACGTTGAATCTTATATCAATTCGTATTCCTGTGTCTTTTTTCAGGGAAAAATCGAAAAATGCAGGTTTGACTCAGCAGCAAAAAGTGAAGCATGCCATGTTAAAGTGCATTGACAATTTTCATGTAGAATTAGAAAAGAGGACTAACATCAACGAACAGCGTATATGGTCTGTTTGCTGCTGTGCACTCAAAAAATCTCTTAAATGCAAGAGATGAAGAGATAGCAACTTATATACATCAATTTACAGAGGCTAAGGCTGAAGGCTTCAGCAATCAAAATTGAAGATGCAGCCTCATGGACATCATTGCAAATGCTTGAGTTTATTATTGAAATGGTCTTTCGTAAATTGCTACCAAACATTACTGAGGCACTTAAATTGTTTCTTACCGTATATGTGTGTGTCCGTTTGTTCTTATGAGAGGAGTTTTTCAAAATAAAATTGATTACAAATTTCTTCGATCCACAATGAGCCAGTCCCGTTTAACAAGCTTGTCTATATTATCAATCGAAAATGAGGTTGCAAGGTAGGTGCACTTTGATGATTTGAGGCTCGTCAAAAACATTCTCAAGCATCAAAATTTCATTTGAATAATAAGACTTAAGTGCATTGAGTCAACACACCTATTTTTTTCAGTGTTATAATTCGCGTTATTTTATTTTACATTGCTGTACAAGACTGATTTATGTAATTTGCAATAAAGTATCATAAAAACATACATTTTTTACTTATTGTTCTTGTTAGTAATTTATTTACATTATATTCATTTATTTGCACAAACATTTATAGGCCCCTTACCAAGCGCCGCCCCAGGCCCCCAAGTATGTCGGTACGCAATTGCATCTATACTCTAACCCTCTAACTTGCTCAGTGTCTACACTCAGCTTACGGTAGGGTACAATACTCTAGCTCTCTAATCTGGTTGGTGTCCACACTCAGCTTACGGTAGACTACAAAAAAAAATTGGATATTCATTCATTGAGACCTTTTTTTATGTCATCTGCACATTGAGCTCTAACCTGGTTGGTGTCTACACTCAGCTTACAGTAGACAATAAAAAAATGTAATATTTGTGGGGACGCAGCAGCTCACCACTACAAGGTTTCCATGTATAGGCTCACCTACAGAGATGATGCAACGTCCAAGAAGAGAATTAGACAACAACGCATAAGTTGAGAAGCAACAGTCAGTCGATGACGCCATTCGATGCAAGCAATACGCAATATCCACCGTATACATGCCGATACGCGATTATTGTGAGTTATTAAGTTAAATAAAGTTATATACAGTGAGGATGCTTGTATTGTCCTCTGTAATACCCACAATTGATGACTCTAACGTTTCGTGCAATGATAACAGAACGATTTCGCGTTGTTCATAGTGCGGAGCAAAGTGCCACAGCGATCGACACACTGACGGAGTTGCATGGTACGCCGGCTGTAAAATTACCTCCATTTTGGTAAAGCCAACCGGACTTTATGGTTCGTACGTGTCGAAGCATAATTTTGCGCAAACAAAATTAAAAACAATGCTACTCACTTGGGTAGGGTGGTAACGGAGCTCAACGATTCCGTGCTCGCGCAAATCGCCAATATCATCGAGTCGCCGCCAGGAAGTCATAAATATTACAACCTTAAAGCACAACTGCTGTCGTGTTACGGCATGCCAAAATCGTAGAGTACGCGTGAACTATTGCACGGGTTCAAACTAGATGATCAACGCCCGCCCGCAAAACGTAGCTAAGGCAAACATATCTTGCGTCACATGTGGCTCGAACGTCTGCCATCATGGGTGCGCTCAATAAGGGGCGCGTCGGACACCCCAACATGAAGCAAATTGACACAAGCAGCCGATCGGATTTTCGACAGTTTCAATGACGACGCCATTTCAGAAATAAACCCAAGCCGACGGACAGAAACGTGTCATGATGGCATATGAAACGAAGATGCATTGAGAAAAGAAATCGCAGAACTCCGAAGAACGTTACATCAAACTCATGTCCTGCCCATCAACGTCAGTAATTGCAGTTGCCATCCCGAATGTAAGTACATGTAAGCAAATCAGTCAAGCGTAACAGTAGCATTAAAGAAATCTCCCTGGAAATCCGAAACAACAACATGTTATTTCCATCGCCGATTCGGCACGGCAGCCAGGCAATGTCGACCACCCTGCTCTTTTCGAGAGAAGAAGGGAAACGAATGCCATCGCTGAAGAATCAGGTGGGCACCAGCGACGCAGTGACAAACCGCCTACTAGTGCGTGATAGAAATAGCAGATTAAAATATTTAGTCGACACCGGGGCTGACATTTCAGTCATTCCAAAATTCCACGCACCAGATCGAAAATACGTGTCAAGCTACACATTATTCGTAGCAAACGGCAGTGCAATAAGCACATAGGGGGCGAAGATCATAACGCTGTCACTGGAACTGCCTAAACCACTGACTTGGAAACTTCACGTAGCCGATTTTCTCAAGTATTTTGGGATAACTGTAGACCTTAAAAACAGAAAACTCTTCGATGCCGCTGGACGATCAACAAAAGGACAAATAACCCAATCTAACTGCGCAACAGTGTTCGCCGTGAACGCCTTGTTAATAGAGTTCACGGAAATCGGGAACTCACACAACGCGCAAAGTCACAACTCATAAAGTTCAGCACTACATAGTAACAACTGGACTACCCAGAGCCGATCGTCCACGTGAGCTTATTCCCGAAAAGTTAAAAATAGCAAAGTTTGAATTCGACTACTTAATCAAAAAAGGGTTTGTCACCCTTCCAATAGCCCATGGGCCAGTCCACTCCACTGAGCACAAAAGAAGGATGGCACGTGGTGCCCATGCGGCGATTATTGCCGGTTGAACTCAAAAACTCAACCCGATCGGTACTCAATGCGGAACATAGAAGATATTACTGCTATCGCAGCTAACAAGGTAATCTTCTCAAAAGTGGATTTATTGAAAGCGTTCCACCAAATCCCCATCGCCGAAGAAGACGTCCCAAAAACCGCCGTAACAACGCCATTTGGATTATATGAATTTACGGCAATGACCTTCGGGTTGAGGAACGCGGCACAGTCTTTCCAAAGACTGATAGACGAACTTTTAAGAAATCTCGAGTTTCGTACGTGCTATGTAGATAACATTGTTGTCGCGGCTGACTCACAAAAGCAACACTTCCAACATCTTCGCTTAATTTTCGAACGATTAAGCAAGTACGGAATCGTTTTGAATCCTGAAAAGTGTGTTTTTGGCGTACTAAGCATCGAGTATCTAGGACATATAATAAACGAGAAAGAAATCTCACAACCCCGTCATGAGTAACCGTAAACGTACTGTAATTTTAAAGGTTTTGGGAAACATTAAACGCAGCTTAAATTCAAGCCCCTCTACATAAAATTTTGTCGCAGACTAAAAATAATGATAAGCAACCTATTCAATAGGCCCCAGAAACCGACAAAGCATTCGTGGGCTGCATGAACTGTTTGGCAAATGCAGCTTTACTCGTACACTATCAGCAAAGAAAACCTATGAGGCCGATATTAGACGCATCTGATAACGCTATTGGGGCCGTTCTGGAACAACGCCAAAATGACCAATAGCTCTAATTGGCTTTCTATCAAAGAAAACTATCACCCTCAGAAAAGAGATACAGTGCGTATGACTGCGGACTGTTAGCCATTTACAACAGTATTTGTCATTTTCACCATGGGCTAGGAGGCAACAGCTTCATAATATACACGGATAACAAACCGCTCGTCTATGCCTTCTCATAAGAACCCGACAAGGCACCATCTCGACAGCTCCGTTATTTAAGCTTCATATCTCAGTTCTCAACGGACATTAGACATATCGCTGGTAGTAAAAACTGTGTTGCAGATGCCTTGTCATGCCTTAAGGCCATATCAATGCCCGTGTCCGTTGGAGTCGATGAATTAATACATCATCAAAACTCAGGCGAAGAGCTCCAAGTCCTATTAAGGAACAACACATCATCTCTTTGATTAAAACTCATCGCCTTCAATTGTGGACCTGAGCTATACTGCGATACATCGACAAGAAGAACTCGCCCTTTCTTACCAGTTTCAATTCGAAAAAAATATTCAATGCGTTCCATCAGCCATCACACCCTAGCGGCCGCGCCATATACAAAGCTGTTTCCCTAAGTTTTGTCTGGCCCTGCATGTAAAAAGATGCACACCAATGGGCACGAAACTGCATCCCGTGCCAGCGCTCCAAAGTAGGCCGACATCAAAGAAATTTACCTCAGCATTTTGGAGTTCCAGCTGAAAGGTTTTAGTACGTCCACCTTGACATAGTAGGAACGCCTACTCCTTGCCAGGGATTCAAATACGCCCTCACTATTATGGATCCATTTTCACGTTGACCTGAGGCAGTTCCGCTTAGCGATCAAACAGCCGAACCAGTCGCCAAAGAGTTTTTCAACAATTGGGTTACACAGTTCGGAGCCACACAGACCGTAACTACGGACCAAGGTACATATCATCATCATCATCATTTTTCACAGCTTTAGCTAACCTTATCGGCTGCGAACGCACCAGAACATCACCATACCACCTCTCGTCTAATGGGGTGATTGAACAATCGAATCAATCCTTGAAACAAGCTATCATGTGCCATGAAAAGAACTCAGCCTGAGTTGACGTACTCCTGACAGTGTTGTTGGGCCTTAGAAACAAAGTGAAAGAAGACATTGGTACATCCTCAGCAGAAACGGTATACGGGACAACACTTACGCTTCCAGGTGAATTTTTCATACCCAGCAATGAAACAATAAGTCGTCACACGTTTTTAAATGTCCTCCATCAAACGATGCAAGAATTCCGACCCACGCCGTTATCCAACCACAGCAATTCACCAACATTCCACCAAAAAAACTTAAGCAACTGCTCACACGTCTTCCTTCGAGTAGACGCCGTACGCAGAGCTCTTTCGCAACCATTTACCAGCCCTCATAAAGTGCTAAATCGATTATCAGAAGTATCATACAAAATTGACGAAAACGGGCGCTCAATAAATGTCCCCACCGAGCGATTGAAGCACGCGTTCCTCGAAGAATTCCTAAATGCAAACAGCTACCCCGAAATTAGCCAACCCAGTGCTGCAGCGACCACATCGCAGCATCCGTACTGAGAACTCCTATCCACCGTGCCACTATCGCCCAAGCCTCGATACCAATTAATCCACCGCCGCCAAGCATTACGTGCACTTATCCACCAGCTAAACGTCATATCGTTAACGACATGACTCAGGAGGGAGTACTGTGAGGACGCAGCAGCTCATCGCTACAAGGTTTCCACGTTACGGACTCACCGCCAGTGATGATGCAATGCCCAAAAAGAGAATTAGACAACAACGCATGAGTTGAGAAGCAACAGTCAGTCGATGACGCCATTCGATGCAAGCAACAAGCAATTCCGACAATGTACATGCCGATTCGTGATTATTGTTAGCTATTAAGTTACATAAAGTTATATACAGTGACGACGCTTGTATTGTATTGTATGATATCCACATATTCATTCAGTATAAAATAATGCAAAATGCTTAATTAAGTTTATACCAATAACTTGAGCATTACTAAGGAAGTGGATTAGAAAAAACCGTTGAATCTCGTTTGCGGATACAGTTATATCAAAATTTATTAGTGGAGGTTATTTAAAAAATTTGCGTGGACATTAGAATGATGGTGTATGTTTGGAAATCATCCGGATTTCACGAATTTTACAAAGATTTAATAATTTAGTTAAGATGGAAAATTGATGGAAACTGTTGAAACGGTAAACGATGTGATTGAAACTACTGCAATTCTTCATGAAGCAAAATCCAGGTAAATTTTAATGACTACTATTCATGAGTAAATTTGCGCAAGTGTTGGAAGTTTAGCTTAATAAAAGCAGTAAAAATTTTTCAAATTTTGTCATTTTATATGCATCCTAGATTTTTTAACTTTTCACATTGATTCCTGCATTTATCCATATACAACTTTTTAACCTTTACCTAATCATTTGCAAAACGAAGCTAAACTTCCAACGGACGGACACTCTCGGAGTGCCTCACTGCTATTTTCAACCAAAAGTAGTCGAGTGGGAGATTAAATGAAAGGGTTTGATTATAACTTTTAAATTTGAATTAAAAAAATCATTTTATGCATGAGCGGGTCCAAGTGAGGCAACATGTTGTGTTTGTGTGCCCCCTTCGCGATTAGACACATCTGAGCCAAAAAATCGGAAAATAATCATGGAGGTGGGTCTTTATGAACAACAAATACCTCAGAAATTGAAATTCACTAAATTTTGTTAATAATAGTATTAATTGTAGATTTTACATTTTCGCCAATAAAATCAAAACAGCACCCATAAATTGCTCCGAATTCGACCAGTATGTGGCCCGACCGCGTTGGTCGTACTACTTTAATGGTAGTGTCGGTGTCTTTGGGCCTTACGTTTCCCCTGATATCCCGCAGTACCTCCATGTAGAATCGGCCATCTTGGGGCTTTACGAGCAGTGCCTGCTGCCGGAGTCTTCGTCGGGGTTTCTGCTTCTCCTGTTTTGCATCAGGTGCTTATTCTGATTGGGCGTCCGTGCGAATTTTACTTTCTGGCACTTTTACAAGGAGCTTTTTCCGGCTTTCTTCACTCCTTCCTTTTGTAAGCACTATCTGGAACCCGTAATCTGGTGTTCCATGCCAATCAAGTGCTTCTTCCTTCCTTCTTTTATTCCGATCTCCTTCGATTGGGCTGGACGCCATTCTTTTATTGATTTTTAATGGTGGAGCTATCTGCATGTGACCTTTAGATTTCACGCCCAGCGCCTCTTTAGCCTTCTGCTCGTCTTCGGCCCTTAACCAGCTTCTCCAATAGTGCCCTATGTTGCCTAGGAGCTCCTCTACTTCAAGGAGCCCAATCTTTACTCCTTTGCTGATTTTTGCGGAGTCGCATGGAGATTGTATTCTTTTCAGAACATCTCCCGCTTTTCGGAATAGGCTTTCTTCTTCGTATCGCTGGGCAGCAATTGTACTTTGCGACCATCTTTGGGAGAGGTTATCGCTTTCCGTTTCCGAATGCAGTATTTCCGCCACATCTTCGACGTTGGCGGTGCAGTCACACAACATCGCTTTATTTGTTTGGTCACTCGTTGCTTTTTGTGCCTTGATCTCCTCGTTGGCTTCAGGATGTTTCTTTACTGTGTCAGGATTTGCAACCTTTGCATCGGTTGCTTCGGTAACGATCGCAGCAGTGACCATCGAATTTTCGATGTTCTTTATATTATCTTCCACCGCTCGAACAGCTGAAGCGTCCTGCAGAGTTTCCCGCTTTTCTTTAAAAGGACGTTCTGGCGTTCGCATAATTTTTTTGCTATGGCCGAATGCCGCAGGAATCTCAGTCTGAACCAGACTGTCTGCTAATCTCCGTTTTTCGTCCGTCTTCACAGTCATTGTATTATTCGTCGTTTTTGTCATGGTTAGTACCGCTCTCGATATACTGTTAACATCGTGGCTGTTCTCGCCGGTTGCGTCGTCGTTCTTATTATTTTTAATTTCTTTTTTGGATTTTTTTATCTTTTCATGTGTTTTTGGTTGCTCCAGTTTTATTGGGTCCCCCCGCGGAGCCGCTATCTCCGTTTGTGTGTGTAGTCGCCTTTTTGGTCCCATGGTTATCTTTGCACAGCAGGGAGGCCTTGCGAGGGTTGGCACAAGCCCTTATGGGGACAAGTGCTCAGAGCCAGACCAGCGCTGATCGGGAGTCCGTCTCAACCGAAACTACACCACCAACCCAATGGTGCGAACTTCGAACGTACTCCGGGGCCTGCCAAGGTTTTACCGGGACGGAGACGGTATGATAGTTGAATAGGAGCCGTTCACACACAAGTGTCACCTCGGCGATACCGTGCAAAGAAACTAGGCCCAAACCATCACATCAGCCAGCCCAAAGCATCAATTCCAGTTCGTTGTCCAAAGCGTAGTCCATGTACAATCAGAGTCACTACCTGTCATCGCAGGAGGGAACCTCACGACGCTTCCGATATCCTCAGGTCCGTGGGGTGGTGCTCCCCAAAGAATGCTAGCCTCCAAGAGCGCTCTTGTTGACCGGCATTCCTCCTGCGGGAATTCCCCGGGTACGTGGGGGCGGAACTCCCCAAAGAATGCTAGCCTCCAAGAGTATTCCTGTCGACCAGCATTCCCCCTGGGGGATCCATAAATTTCTATACACCGATATAAGATCTTTACGCTCGCAAAATCTTATGGAATCAAGTGATTTTCAGCCATTTCAATTGTATGCAATTAGCACTGCAGCCCCTTTCGGGAACTGGCTTAGAGATAGTTAGGGTATCTTATATCTTGATCGAATGTATCACATGGTCAGTATCACGCTTTAGCCGTATGTTCGTCCACCCAGCAGCGATACGTTCTGATTTTAAACCAGTACGTACCATAACTGAGCGACCATATTGTCCGTTGGAAGAATCACTCGAACTAAATCTCGTTGTTGCCAACAAGAGTCGAACCAGAAATCTTTGTTTTACGGGGTGAGTGCTCCAACCACTACACTACACGTGTTGATTGTTGATACATATTTCAAATTGACCTAGGCACTTTTGTTTTCTTCAAACTGTCGTGAAAATTTAAGGAATAGTGTTTCATTTGAACATGTTCAATCAGCCGAGCATTCAGAAAAGTTATTTAAGCTGGACTCGAATGGCAGCTGTAATGTGCTTATATTAGAAATGCTGTATTTTTTGCATAAATTTGAACGATTTCTTATCCAAGTATTGGATGAATAATTCAAGTCATTGATTCACGCAATTAAAAAACTTGCTTCGAACCCTAGGATGGATACAAATACCTTTTGGTAGGAACACTCTCCTGCTCACCCAACTTGTTGACTCCTGCTATTCTCAGGGGCAGAAAGTATTCCCCTATACAACTAAGTGCTAGCTAGTCTCAGCTTGCCAACCGGCAGCAACAGTCCAAATTCAAATTTAATAAAATACACACAAAACTGTAGCGTAAAAATGTCCGCTGTATACGAGGTGTGTTCAAAAAGTATCACGAATTTTGAATTTTCGCGGGTTACGTATATTCGAATTTCGATTTTTTGTGGCGTTATGTTGGTACTCATGTCTGCCACTTATGCCGACAAGCTCGGCCATTTTGAATGTTCACTTAATTGGTGATAGCTGCTTTACTTGCACGTGTTTTCAATCGTCTTCGATTTTTACTTATTCAAAAAAATGGATCAAAGAACGTGTATCGAATTTTGTGTGACAAACGAAATTAAGTACGCGGATGCATTCCGAATGTTGACTGTGGCATACGGAGAAGCTACCTTGGACCGAAGCAACGTTTATCGGTGGTACAAAATGTTTTTAGAAGGCCGAGAAGATGTGAACGACGAAGAGCGTGCCGGACGCCCGAGCACTTCAACAACAGACGAAAAAATTAATGAAGTGGAGAAAATGGTATTGGCCAATCGTCGAATCACCGTTAGAGACGTTGCTGAGGACTTAAACATATCGATTGGCTCGTGCCATTCGATTTTTATCAACGAAATTCGTACCAAAATTGCTCAATTGCGACCAAAAACAGCAACGCAAGAACATTGCTGATGAGATGTTAAACTCTGTCCGCGACGTACCAAATTTGCTCCAGAGGGTCATAACTGATGACAAATCGTGGGTTTATGGTTATGACGTGGAAACCAAAGCTCAATCATCTCAATGGAAGCTGCCGCATGAACCAAGAGCGAAAAAAGCGCGCCAAGTTCGGTCGAATGTGAAAGTTTTGCTGACAGTTTTCTTCGATTGCACGGGCGTGGTGCATCATGAGTTCTTGCCACAGGGAAGAACGGTCAATAAGTAATATTACCTGCAAGTTATGCGCAATTTGCGCGAAGCAATCCGCCAGAAACGCCCGGATTTGTTGGAGAACAAAAATTGGCTTTTGCACCACGATAACGCCCCTGCTCACTTTTTGGCCAAAAACAACACACTAATGATGCCGCAGCCACCGTACTCCCCAGATCTGACCCCCTGTGACTTTTTCTTGTTTCCTAAACTGAAGAGGCCCATGAAAGGACGACGTTACGCTACGCTTGACGAGAAAAAGACGGCATCGAAGGAGGAGCTGAACAAGATTAAAAAAAATGATTTTTTGAAGTGCTTCGAAGATTGGAAAAACCGTTGGCACAAGTGTATAATATCTCATGGGGATTACTTTGAAGGGGACAAAATAGATCTTCATGAATAAGTAAATAATTTTTGAAAAAAAAACAAAATTCGCGATATTTTTTGAACACACCTCGTATGCCGAATTAATTAATTTTCCAGGTAAATCCTCCAGAACGTACTTTCCAATAATCTCCACATGGCTGTTCACTAGAATTCGGATACAACATCCCCTTAAGTCCTTGCATGTCATATTTAATAATATATTTTAACAACTACGCAAATAGCGCTTAAAAGTCGCTCGGGGAAAGTTAACAAATTAGAACTTTTTCATGATTCAACCAAAGGATTCCCCTTAAGCACTGCCATCATCACTAGCATCATCACCATCATTCCTAGCTTAGTTGCTCTTCCCATGTAAAACTTTTTACTTCTCTCAACTTTTATACAAAATACAGACAACAAGGAATGAATAAAACGACATCCTTCTTTTTCTCGATGTTGCCGCTACAGGGTATATACATACATATATGCACTACTTGTACTCATTTTTGAGTTCGTAAATAGGATGAGGATTTTTTTGGACTTCAATGTGGTAATAAATAATCAGACATTTTGTTCTCTTTGTACTTACATATGCTGGAACACCTCCTTCTCCGCCTGTTGTATCACCCCCAGCCTCAGTATGTGCTGACCAATTTATTACGGCGTAGTTAAAGATTGCATAGGTGAACACTTCATCGGTAGCCAATACCATTTGGAATGAATTTGTCTGCCGAAAAATGAGATGGTTAAATCTTATTTTCAAATTAATCGATTGAATTTTTACAAATTTTCTTTTCTTTATCTGTGAAATAATTTGTGATTCATTTGATAATTACCTTAAACAGGGAGTTGTCGATACCACCAGCGAATGACATATTTTTCCAAGTAACAATAGCAACATGTTTGGGAATAAATGTATCGGCACCAACAACACCTTCACGTATGTCCCACATTGTACGTTCGCGAACTTCCACCCCAAATCGATCCTTACGTGTCATCAAATCACGTTCGAGTCTGAAAGATAAAAACAATTTCAATAATTAGCGCTAATTAAGGAGGATGAGTCCTCTTTTAAAAATTACAACAGCGAAGTGTGAAAATTAATAAAAGCATAAGGCACAGAATATTAATAATTCATAATACATATTCCCTAAAAAGATTATCCTTTGCATAAGAGCGATATGTCCGTACTCATCATATTTAGACGAATTTTGAGGCTTCATTTCGATGTTTTAGTGCAAGGAAAAATGAAGTAGTTATTCCCAATCAAATGCATTAACGATTTCAAATTACCACTAAAAATTATATTTTTAATTAAATCATCTCAGCTTCCAATCACAAAAAATCATTTCATAAAAACATTAAATTAAATAATATTTCAACCCAATCACAACCGAACATCAAACGAACCTTCAGCTCATCACGTGTGCCATTAAAATCAAAAACATAACCCAAAGCGTCGATAAAAAATTTCAGCAAAATGTTGGATCATATAGACGGAAACCATTAACCATAAACCCCGTTTGCATGTAAAGCTTATTTAATATCGCAAACAATCAAAAACGCTTTTTTGTTTATTTCTCATTGATTGAATATTATTCATAGTGGATTTAATGAATTGAAAATATTGGACGTTTGTAATGGTCACTGTTCAATTTCCAGGAATTTTGTTTGTGCTGAGTTCGACAGGAGAACTCATAAACGGCACCGATACAAAACGTGTCCTTAATATTAACTTAAAGAATTAAAATTTACTGAATAAATTAAAAATGTTTAAATTTACTCTTTAATTGGAATTAAAGGATTACAGGATTTCAAATCCTTCACGAAAATTTAACACTTTTTTCGGTGAATTTTAATCGAAGGACGATTACTCGATTCCAATTTTTTCTCCACAAACTATTAACCAAATAAAATTAAAGTCAGTAAAATTTCCATGTCACAGCAATAATCAGAAATTAGGTAGCTTTGGTATCACGGGAATACGTTACGTCTGCATTATAGTGTGCTCGAGCAGGAAATAAAGTCCTCTTTAGACCATCTAAAATCCCTTCAGCATTGCTCAAACAGTTAATTGGACGTAATGTAGTAATACAAAGTTAAATGAAACCCTGCTAACAGAATTACAGCTATTTACGGGGTATATTTGGTTACTATGGATAAAATAGAGCACACGCTGCTCTATGAAAAACTTTGGAAGAGGAAGATTTAATTAAAAACTTTTTAGGTGTTTATGGAATTTTGAGGTAACTAAGTCCAAAGCAATTTCTATAGCATGATTGAGCTTGTCGAATAGGGAAATATGATAATTTTGTTCAATCTACATTCCTTGGAAATTTTTTAAGTTATTGCAGCACGGATGATTAGACACCATGTTGTCTGAGAAGGGAATAGAAGAGCTGAGATTTAAATAATACTTCTTTGAATAAAAGCGCAAGTTAGGCAGCCACTAATCTAACTTATGTTACCCCACAAATGACATAAGAATAATTTTAAAAATTTGAAATTTTGAATAGTATCGTTTGCCTTATATTTCTAAATCAAAGGGAGTGCATTTTCTCTCTCAGATTCGTTTACCTTAGAGCTGGTGCGATTTAGCACCCTAGCTCCTTTCTAAAGGGTTTTCCAATAAGAGCTGTTATTTTGAATAGCCCGCTATTTCAGTAGATGCTACTTTTGAAGCTTTCATTTTTTAATATTTGACAAGTAAAAACTATGCCATTAATACAATTGGAACGATACATGCTTCAACAACGCATTCAAATTATTAAAATTCACTATAAAAAATGGTGAAAATTTGCAGAGACGGTTCGTAAAACTCGAACATTTTTGGGTCGTCGTGAAGCACCTTGTCAGACCGCAGTACATCGATTTAACTCAGTCCGAGCACGGTTGCTTCTCACAGCTCCTCAACTTCAGTGATAGGCATTGAAGTCTCCGGCAAGGAGGTTGGGACCCTGAAAGTCCAGAAGTTTTTTAATATCTTCAATGAGCGTAGCTGCCTGAGGGTGGCTGTATACCGAGACTATCATGAATCCAAAAGAATCCGTCCGCATTTGAATTCCAGCGTTTGTAAGATAGGTGTCAATACAAAATCATGGTTCACATTCCTTCTCACAAGAATGGACGTTCCGCCTCCTCTACCTGTTGTTCTATCATTTCTGTAGCTAGGGAACCGTAGGCGATTTCAGACTTCAGAAAGGTTTCTTGGATGAGAATGATGTCAAACTTATAATCAAATATAAGTTGAGTCAACTCACCAGTCTTGTGAAGCAAGGAATTTGCATTCCATGTGAGAATGGTTAAATGATCCATAAAGGTCATTATTGTTTATTTGTCAGTGTGCTGTTGATACTGTTTTGTAATGCAAACATTCCCTGAATCATTTTCGCCATCATGTCTCGCATCATGGTTTGGAACTGTGTTTGCATAGTAGCAAAGAGTCTGTCCATGTTGTTATTTACGTTTTGTGGAGTGTTTGCTTGCTTTTGTATGTTTTTATTTTGTTATTATGTACACATACTCAAAAAAGTCTGCGTACACTTGCTGGTCGTAGCAAATATATCAATTTAAAAACCTTTGCCATTTGTTTATAACTTAAAATCTTTTCTTTATTATATTCATTAAACTATATGGTACATAAATATGTAACTGATCACTCTTTCGCTGTTTAGAATAACCAAAACAAAAACGTTTCTTCCAAAAAGTCATGAAAATCCATCCAAAAAAGTCTGCGTACGCATGAAAAAATGTATTCATTTTATTTGAAAACCACTATATTAGCTTTCAGATTTTGAACCTTAATATCTAGTAGCATAGCCTTTCCTATAAATGACGTCCTTTAGCCTATTTTGCATGGATTGAACAAGTTTTGATGTTTCTTCGGCCGTTATTTTGTTCCACTCGTTCAAACTTAACATTTTTTAATGACTCTTTGCTAGTTATGTCATGCTCTCGAATTTTCCTTTCAAGTAAATCCCACTAATGCTCAATTGGGTTTAAATCTGGTGATTGAGGAGGTGTATTTAAGAGTTTTGGGACGTTGTAGGCAAACCAAAGCCTTTTTATTTCAGCTGTATGTTTGGGGTCATTATCGTGCTGAAAGAAAAATGCGTTCCCCAGCCGCAATTTCTCGGCACTTTGCTTTATATTATTTTTTTAAATATTAAGGTACCCGTATTTATCCATTGTAGATTCTATGAAAATGAGTTGTCCCACTCCACTGGCTGCCACACACCCCCAAATCATCACACCGCCGCCACCATGCTTTACAGTGGGAATCAAATTTTCTTTATTGAATTCTGTCGAGCGTTTTCTCCATACTAATTTGCGTCCTTTTATCCAAAATAAACACAACTTACTTTCGTCCGAAAAAAGAACGCTTTCCCAAAATTCTTTTCGCATATTTACATAATTTTTGGTGAATGTCACTCACTTTCGGCGATTCCGTTCCGATATGAACGGCTTTTTAAGTGCGACTCGACCATGGTAACCGCCTTTTCTGAGAATTATGCGCACTGTTTCATCGCTTATTGTTTTATTGTATTTCTTTCTTATATCCTGCGCAATTTGGAACGCGGTTAATCGGGGATTTTGTTTCACAGCATTAATAATACTCCTACGTTCACGTGCTGTAATTTTGGGAGGACGTCCTGACCGATGCCGTGAAATAATCAAACCGCTTTCTTTGTAATTAGCAACAACCGTTTGCACCGAGGAATGGGTTCTCCCAACTAATTATGCGATTTCACGAAAACTTTTCCCGTTTTCCCGCAATTTTACTATGACTTTACACTCACTAACACTGATTTCCTTATTTTTTAATTCCATATTAAAGAATAGTCTTTTATTCACGCAAAACACACAGACAATTTTCCAATGAAGTACTGTCACGCAGAACAATGAAAAAATGAAGGCATCAACATTGCACATTTCGGGGAATCCCCAAATTTTGTGATGTGTACGCAGACTTTTTTGGGGCTGCTCACAGACTTCCAAGTATTGAAATTACTATGTATATGTTCGATAATTTCGGGAATTTTTTAAACAAACGTGCTTCAATACATTTCTTGCAGTTTAGGCTCTTTTATCGAAATGATTAAATCAAGATCACATTATTGATTCATACGATTCCAACATAATTCAGTTTGTACTAATGAGATGTACGCAGACTTTTTTGAGTATGTGTAGATGTTGTGGTGGTTTTATTGCTATTTGCAGCTGCAATTCGTGCAAACGATTTTCTGACGTTTACCGGATTTCACTGCTTTTTTAACGCATTTTGATAAATTGTGGAGACCATCGCATTTAACACAACAGGCCTGTACGTGATCGTTTTTTCGATGGGGTGAAATCCTTGGCTCTTCAGATCTTCCTTGATGTCGTCAATTGATAGTCAATACAGACCCCTGATGACCACATTCAGATTCCTTTCTTCAGGTATTGTATTGTCATTTCTGTCATGTATTTTATCAGTTTTCTGTGGTTTTGGGGTGTCTGTGGAATTATCTGGATCCCCAAGTTGACCTTTTTGGCGGATTCGTGTTTAATTCCAAGTTCTTTCATGTCCTTTAGGATTTGGGTCCACTTTTCAGGCTCTCGAAGGATGACGGGTATCGTTGTCCGTTTGTTGTCGTCGTCTGGGGATTTGGATGGGGTGGGCTCTGTGGGAATGGTTTTCTTTTTCGGTGGGATAGCCAGCTCTGGTAGAGCCATTGAGGGACCTGGCGGTGGCAAAGCAGGAAATTTTTCATCCTCCTCAGCAGAGTCTTCCTGCTTGGACTCATTTTCTTCATCTTCATCTTGTATGGCTTTCTCCTCCATAGCTTCTTCTTCTGTAGAAGGAGGAGAGGGCGGAAAGCTCTCTGATGAGGAAGATGCTCGCACTTTTCACTTCCGCTATAACTTCTGACTTCAATCACTAACTATGTGCACTCAATAATTGACGACGTCGACTTTGAATGTCCGCATCGATGCACAGCTTCCACAAGACTGAGTGCATTTTCAAGTTGTTTGTTTCTTTAGTCTGAAAAATTATTAAAGCAATGCACTACCACCATTGCCCACATTGTCATATAAACAATTAACGAGGGGACGATACCAACAAACGCATTAAGAATGATCGAAACAATTCGTAAATTTACTCGTGGTAACTGCTCTCACCAAGTCCAACTATAACAAGTTGGGTAGAAAGAACTACCCTCATTTCAGAAGGGTTTAGTACTGAACCTACGATATACAGACACCAATAATGAATAAACTCAAGAAAAACTTTAACGACATCTACAACAAATGCATACTTGCTTTCAAAGAAAAACCAGTATTCCTCGATATTAACCAGCCAGCATTTAATTGCAATTTTGCTAACAACCATTGGCTGAATGAAATCTTAAAGGCATTTTCAATATTCAGTTTATTTGAAAATTTGAGGAAGATTCAAACAATAGATTGTGTCTAGTTCGATGGAAAGCTCGGATGCTAGAAGAACCGTAGATTTGAAATTGGATTTGTCTGTCTATCTTACCGTTCATTTGTGTGTCACAGCAGTTTTTTTCTCCAAAACTACTGACACCAAGCTTTCTAGGTGGATCAGAAGTGATGACCCCTTGAAAGTTTGAGTATCAACAAATTTTTCAGAGAGGAGCAACTACAACAAATACCTTACAAATCGAAATTTACTGAACTTTGTTGATGATAGTATGATCTTCAAATTTCACATTTCCCCATGTTTACGGAATGGCTCTTTTTTCAATCCGAGATAGTTGAGTTTTCTTTGATTTTGGTATCAACGGCGCCTGAAACGTGATACTGCGATGATAAAAGTTTCCCCTATGCTTTCGCCAACAATCCAACTAAGAAAAGTATTTTGCAGAATGGGAAGGTTCTCTCGCAGTTTTATTTGGCCTATTGACAAGAGTTGATAGTAAAATTCTACCCGCAGTAGCAGATCTACCCTGTCTGATCTATAGAATTCGGGATCAGCCAGTTTAATGTTGTCGAGAATCTTCCAAACACTCACGTTGATCTTCCTCGATGGTTGTTGGGCTATTATGCGGGGAACTATATATGCCTCCACACTTGTAGTAAATGCCGTGATATGCAATTTTAACAGAAAGTTGACTCTTTCTGTTGCATTCTGACGCCCATTTCCAATGCCAAGTATTTTGAGATTGCTGGAATCTTTGGTCAGTTGAAGCCTTCTGCAAACCCGTTCTGATAATAAATTTACTTGGGACCCTGAGTCCAATACGGCTTTGTAGGTTGTATTGTCGCCATTATTCCCTTGGATGGTAAGTAACACTGTACTCAGTATCATGTTTTTTGATTGTGGTTTGATTGTACCTGTCGCCAAAGAAGATGCTTCGCCTTCCTGGTTTACCGAAATACTTTGTTTCATGGTTAAACGATGAGGCCTCGAAATTCGGCCGTTGAACTGCTTTCTTTCCTGCTGCGTCTTGCTTTTTTTCGAGGTGCAGCAAGGTGATTTTTGGAACAATGTTTGCAGGTTCCCCTATTGCAATTCTTCGACGGATGGTATGCTTGTAGGCAGTTTACACATCTTGAATGCTTTTGAATAAATTTCAGTCAATTTTGGGGAGTGAATGTCAGAAAAGTTTTGCACACAAAAAGTGGATGTAAGGCGTTGCAAGCAATACAATTGTTTGCGTTCACTGCCGTTAAAACTTTTGCGGATGTTGACCGTTTTTCATTCTCTGCCTTGATCTTGGAGCGGAGCACTTCCAGGGAATGGAATCTATTTTTTAGAAACTCAAGAGCCCTTTGATGGTTTGAAGTTGTCTTGGATGAGCTAATGACTGCTCAAACAGCACGGGTATAGTTTTGTGCAACATGCGTATTAGTAAAAACAACAATAAGGGATCCCATCCTGTGATTGCGATTCCAACGTTCTCCAACCCTTCTAAACATTCGCGTGTGGTATCGTGGAGTTATTTAATGTTCGCAGCTGACTGAATCGTGTGAGATGCTTGCCCAAGTAGATTCGATAATAGCGCATTTGCAATTAATCTCAGATTTTCGTAGCGTTCCTTGAGAATTTTCCATGCTGCAGAGTAGTTTTCATTGGATAGTGGCAAGTGTTTGATTAAATTTCCGGCTACTCTTGATAGGTTGGATCAAAGATAACACAACTTTTTGCATGGTGAATTATGCTGCTTGTAGACCACCTCCGGAAACAGGTCGTAGAACTGACGACAATTTAAATAGCTCCCGTCGAACTTCGGAATTTCTATTTTAGATAGCTTAATTTTCATTCTACCATCTGGTCGTAATGTTTGGTTGGTCACTAGTATCTGCTGTGGCCCACTTGTCTGAAGATGGTCGGTTAATGAAACATTGGCATTAAAAACTTGGTCCTGTTGGTTCAAGAATCCCTTAAAGTCGTAGCCAAATGTTTCGGAACTTCCAACAGCTTCACATATCTGATGATGTAGAGCTTCAACTTGTTGCCAGTATTCGGAAATAGCTTCTTTCTGAAGTTGATAGAAGGCCGTTGGTTGCCCAGATGTCGTATCCGCCAGTCTGCGTAGAATATGATCCAACCAGCCGCTGATGGTTGTCGGCCTTCCTCAGCAACTGGCGTATGGGATTATCTATGGCTGAATCTTTCTCTTCAATATTGGATACCTTACTTGCTTCCATATTCGACGACAAAGTTTTGATTTGTGCTTCAAATAACTTCTTGTATTTTGAATGATGGAAATGGAGGGAATAGAAATGTAGTAGTCGCTGATAAAATAGTCGTTTTGCTGTTGAACATCACGATGGTTCCTGATATCAGTATCGGTTGACTCAAACTGATCCTATACCGCTTCCAGCTGCAGCAAATATTCTTGGTAATATTCGAGGGTCTTTCGCTGTGAAAACTATTTTCCCACGTTGGAGATAATCCTTTGAATCTCCTTTCCAGTGACCTCCTGGTTGGCGATGAGTTTTTCTATGTTGAAAATTCGATGCTTGCAGATTTAAGTCCTGTCACGGTCACCAATGTTTACGGAATGACGCTTTTGTTAATCCGGGATAGTTGAATTTTCTTTGATTTTGGTTTCAATGGCGCCTGAACCGTGATACTGCGATGATAAAAGTTTTAATTCAATTCACTTGGATAACTACGGCACTTGTAACCATGTTATCCCTTTGAATAAATAATAAACTACAACGGCACTTGTAACCATGATGTTCGCGATGATGATCGTAACTCGTTGAAAGAAAGACTTCTGTTATCAGACTAACCAATTTATTCAATTTTAATTGTTTATATACATTTTACTTACTTACTAGCATAACAAACCAAACAAAGTTCTCACATCGTCAGCAAACTACACATTCACCTTGACTGCCTGGCAGTCTTGGTGTCGCATAGCCAAAATGCACGAGTGCAAGTAATAGTAAATATGAGCTTGACTTAGAATTAGTATATTTTACTGACGACGCATCTGACTGCTTGTGGGAAAATTTTCATTTCAAAAAATCTAATATTGTCGTGTGATTTTAAATATGCATTTAAAAGGGAGTCTTTGGATGATGAATGATGATGACGACGCTGATGGCGAAGATGATGATGAACACCCCCAAGAAAATCGTATGGATACCCTTCTAAAAACCA
Organism: Odontomyia ornata; assembly: GCA_963969285.1. Lineage (NCBI taxonomy): Eukaryota > Metazoa > Arthropoda > Insecta > Diptera > Stratiomyidae > Odontomyia > Odontomyia ornata. The sequence goes on along the minus strand of OZ017738.1, from coordinate 106,989,258 downwards.
TCCCATTGACCTCAGTAATGTATGCGTCCTAAGGAATATAAACAACCCAAGGAAATTAGTTTTGACATATGGATGTCAGATCTGGTACAGCCAGAGTGCCAGTACTATGAAAAGAGTAAAAGTTTTCGAAAGGAAATGTCTTCGTGCATACACTGGTTTGTACAGAAAGCCTGAGATGTAATGGAAGCCCTATATATCGAATAGAAAAATTAAAATTTATCAAACTTCTAAAGCAACAAGAGTCGATATCTTCATATTGAAACTTCTTCGGATTCATATCACAAGATGTGTAACTGTCAGCAAAACCCCTGGATTTTACAGCCGTTCCACCCTTCAGACGGGTATATTGTGGCTTACCTCGATACTGGCTTCGTTTCTTCAGAAGCATTCGTGTATTTGGACATGAATCGATATGTTTATGATTCTGACGGTGTTCCAATCGTATATCACATTTATAGACGGGCCACCGATAAGTCCATTCAATAAGTCCGTAAGATGACACATAGATTGCGTTACTAGAATTTTTTCCATATAATTTTTTATTAATGCTAACCTTCATACGATACGTATATAATAAATGTGACAGCAATCGGACTACTGATTCGTGGGATATAGCATTTTGTGCGACATAACTCTTGTTATTGAAAAAAATGGAAAAAAGTGAATTTCGAGTTTTGATAAAGCATTGCTTTTTGATGAAAAACATACAGTGGAAACCAAACAATGACTTGATAAACATTATCCGGAGACAAATAGTAGAGACGTGGATTGCTGAATTTAAACGTGGTCGTACCAGCACAAATGATTCAGAGCGTAGTGAAAGCCCAAGTGAGGCTGTTATTCCAGAAAACATAAAAAAAATCCCCAAATTGGTTATGAACGAGAGCAAATCGAAGGTGCACGAGCTAGCTGATATTGTAAAGATATCAGATGGTAGTGTTTTTACAATTTTACACGGACATTTTGGCATGCGAAAGCTCTGTGCAAAGTGGGTGCCACGTGAGCTCACAGTCGACCAAAAACAACCACTCATTGATGCTTCAGAGGAGTGTTTTATCTCCTTTTTCCAATTGAATCAAAAAAAATCATAATATTAATTAATTCAATTTGCTATTGTTTCTTTTTCATTAAATGTCGGAGAAGTTTTCGTAGTTTTATGGTTTGCAATTTGCTTTATATTCTTTTAAAATGTATAATGATTTGATATTGAATAAAGCGCTTTCGACTTTGACGTTGACTTAAATGCAAGCTAAATTTACGAAGTCAAACTCCCATCTTGATCATCTTGCCAATTTTATGATTAAAAACTTCAAAATTTATCAGTATTTCATAAAATGGTCATACGATTAGCATTAATAGCTAGATACAATATTATGCAAGGCTTAAATATATGCAATATTCTTTGGCTTCATCTGAATTTCCTTATAATTTTATTTTCATTGAATCTGTATAAAATACTTGTATATTCAGCTTCATTTTACATTCAAAAACATGCTCATTACATCAATATTGAATCACTTGAATCAAAATACTTTTGATACTGTAAACTCGTGCGTAAGAATTTATGATGCACATTTTCAATTTCAAATTATGTCGCTATTTCTCGAGACATAACGTATTCGTGAATTGGAGTACGGCTATTCTTTAATATTACTACATATATCAGAATGGGTAATGAATAAAACCATTCGAGTTCAACCAATTTAGCTTTTTTATTTAATTAATTTCTCTCCGTAAGCAACACACGTCTACTTGGCTTCGCTGGCTTGCTCAACTGACTGCATTTCACGACTGGCATCCGTTGTTGCCAGTTGTTCAGTTCTTACAGTGTTGACAGCTCGGCAATCTTGGAGTGACTCGTCCCGAGACACGTCTTCAACAAAGGCGGGATCGGAGCTAACTTCTGATTCGTCATCCATTGATTCATTGTCGCTGTTCACTTCTGGTTCCAAAGAACATCAGGGTTTCAACGACTCCACGTGGAATACAGATTGGAACGATCTTTGATTCCGTTGACAATCTTCTAAATCTCCAATGAGGTATCGGCCGCAATCCAATCCCCGGTTAATTACATACCGTTCCTTGTAGGGTGGCTGTAATTTTCGAGATTTTCCGGTCACAGAATGCACGCTATCGACCACAACCAGATCGTTAACCGCAAACTGTTTTGGTTGCCTGTGTTGTTTGTTGAAACGTTCTTTCCATTTTTGCTTTTCGATGTTAATTCTATTCGCAATTTCGTCATAGCAAATTTCCATGGATTTAGTCCCATCTAACTCGTGTAGCGCTTCGAGCAGCTTATTAGGAAGAATATCAAGTAGCTGGTATCGGAATACAATCGCATTCGGTGTGTAACCGGTAGTCGAGTTTGTTTGGGAATTTAAAACAAACTGAAGCCTTTTAAGATTTCGGGCCCATTTGCGTTCGTTGTCTGTTGAAGTCCGCAATATAAAAGAACAGATTGATGCGCTCTCTTGATTTGACCATTTGCCCTGGGGGTCCTAACCGCATTTAAAACATGGCTGATATCGTTATCACCACAATAACTTTCAAACTTTTTGGAAGTAAAGACTGCGCCTCGGTCTGATATGGTTCGTCGTGGAAGCCCAAAATGGTAGTTAGATCATTTCGCGCATGAATTACTCGGAGCGTACTCGCTGACTTGACAGCTTTTACCACAATATATTTCGAAAATGAGTCAGTTCTTCCTAACACGTATTGGTTTCCAGCGGTAATTTTAGGAAAGGGTCCCAGGTGGTCTACGTGTATCTTTTCGAACGGGATAGAGACAACCGGGCTAACATATAGTTTCCCAACTGACTTACTAGCAGAGCCTTTTAAAATAATAGCATTCGATACAGGCAGCGATATATCCCTTAACGCAATTTTGCATTCGCTTAAACCAATAATAGGGCAGCATCTGTTCTAACGTTTTGTCCACCCAAAGTGTCCTGGGTCATCATGAGCTTTCTTCACAACTCTCCAGCGTACAGCTTTTGGCACGACTCATCGAAGCTCTCCCCGCACTTTCCGATATAGTCGGTCGGTTTCCAGTACGTAATCCTCCCATTACTGCGCCAGCTGGTCGGAACATTGTTTGCCTGGAATTATCCGCGTGATATTTCGTAGTGCCACGCCCTGTTGTTGCATTGTAATCAGCCAGTCTTCGTCGGTAATGTTGACTGTTAAAATCCTCTCAACAACTTCAGTGGTGTTTTCGGTAGGTGCACGACTTAAGGCATCCACATGCTGCATCCTGTGGCTGTCCCGGTGAATTAGTTTAAAATCATACTCGGATATCTTCAGCCACTATCGTGCTATCCTTGGAAGTAGGGGCTTCTTTAGTCGCGCCGTGGTAAATGCAGAGCAATCTGTTACAATCATGTAAGGTTTCCCTAATACATAGATTCGGAACCTTTCCAACGATTCTACGATAGCGAGTATTTCCAGCTCATATAAATAGTAATTCTTCTCTGCCTTGCAACAACGACAGCTATAGTAGCAAGCCAGTTTAATCTCACCCGAAGATTCTTCCTGAAACAACGCCCTGGCCAGCTCTTTGGAACTCGCATCTGTATGGATCTCATGGCGTTTCGTCTGATCGTACAAGCACAGAATAGGCTCGTTGGATAACATCTCCTTTAGACGGCTAAATGTGGCGTCTTGATCAGCATTCCATAGGAAAGTTGCATTTTTCTTCAGTAGGTGGGTGATTGGTCGTGCTATCTCGGCAAATTTTTCAATATACTTCCGAAAAAATCTGGTTAACCCTAAAAATCTTCGAACGTCGTTAACATTTACGGGTGTTGGGAAATCTTTTATCACTGCTACTTTTATCTCCCCCAGGTATTATACTGCTGGCATTCACTCGGTGACCCAAAAAGTTAATCTCACTTTCCAAAAATCTGCATTTTGAGCGGCGGAGAGTCATTCCGACCGCTCGAATCACTTCGAGTAGCTTTCGCAGCTTTTCCATGCCTTTTGGTTTTAATCATTAAGTTGTCGAAAAATGTAATGAGTATCCCTGGGGGCAACATACATTCAATTTTTTTCGTTACTTCCTGGAGCACAGCTGGTCCGTTTACAACTCGTGCGTTATAAAGGCAGTGTATTTTCGTGACTCTGCCTCGACTTCGATTTGGTAGTATTCGGATAGCAGGTCCAGAGTTATAAACAACTCAGCATCTACAAGTTGTGCTAGCAGCTCATGCACTACAGGCATCAAGAAGGGACGTTTCACTGTAATGTAATTTAGTTCTCGGTAGTCCACACATAGTCTAGCTTTTGAATCTGATTTTTTTTTTTGTAAGTACCACCGGAGAAGCATACGATGATTCACTCGGCTGAATAATGTTTGTTTCCGATAATTCGTCTATAATTTTTTTCACCTCAGGTCTTTTCGCAAAAACAATGCGATGAGGTCTGTGGTAAATGGGTTTGTCTGATATTAACCTGAATTTCAGCTGTCCCAGTTGACACTTCCCAATCTCCGATAGATTCATGGGGAAACAATGTTTGAATTCGCCCAATTTAGCTTTTTAGGTCTTTGTAAAAATTTTTTTTACAAAGACCTACTAGTTTCGCGACCTGTCTGTCCGTCCGTCCGTCTGTCCATCTGTCCGTGCGTCACAGCTAATTTCCTCAGAAACTATAGAAGCTAGAATGCTCAAAAATTGTGAAAAGGTCAGAAGTGATGGTCTCTCAAAAGTTAAGAACTTGACAAAAATTTAAAAAATGTTTAAGGGGGGTCCCCCCTAATAACGAATTGGCCCTTAAAAATTTTTTTTTAATCAAAGGTAATCGAGTGGGGTATCAAATGAAAGGTCTTGACTAAAACTTTTAGAATCTGAAATAAAAAATCATTTGATGAATTAGGGGGTCCACGAGAAGGCAAAATGTACCCAAAATTTGTGTTTGAGCCGAAAAATTTGAAAATTATCACGAATGTGGACCTTTATGAGTACAAGGGCAACAAATACCTTAGAAATCGAAATTCGCTCAACTTTGTTAATAATAGTATGATTTGTAGATTTTACATTTTTGCCCATAAAATCAAAACGGTACCTTTAAACTTCTTGAAATTTCGAAATTATATAGACTAACATAAGATATATATGTTCACAAAATTTAATTGAGATTGAATCATAATCAAGTGAGTTATAGCCATTTCAATTATATGGAATTACACCAACAATAACACGTGTTTATGGTTCATATAGGGCTTTCCAATAAGAGGTGTTATTTTGATATTAAAAGAAAAAGGCAATTTTTTAAAATAAATGATCGGATGTTTAGTTCATTATAAAGAAGAAGATATGCCGTTAATAGCAATGATTAACATTGGGCAAATAACTACTACGACACGCTTACACGACCATATCCTCTTCATGAAATTTTCCATAACCAAATCGCAAAGTGGCTGCCCCATGTCCCCGATAGCCTCACGAATTTCATCTTTGAGATCTTGAATCGACGCTGGGCTATTGGCATAGGCCTTCTCTATCACGTGGCTTCAAAGGAAGAAGTCGCAAGGTGTTAAATCAGAAGATCTATTCAAAATAACACCTCTTATTGGAAAACCCTATATACTCGTATATTTAAAATTGACTTGGGTACTTTTATTTTCTTTCAATTTTCATGAAAATTTAAGGAATAGTGTTTAACTTGAACATGTTCAATCGGCCGAGCATTCAGAAAAATCATTTAAGCTAGATTAAAATGGCGGCTGCACTGTGCTTATGAAAGAAACTGTGCATCTTTTGTATAAATTTGAACGATTTCATATCTAAGTTTTGGATGAATAATTCAAGTTATCGATTCACGCCATTAGAAAACTTGTTTCTAACCCTAGGATGTTTACAAAGACCTCCTGGTAGGAGCACTCTCCTGCTTACTCAACTTGTTTATTTAATTAATTTCTCGCCGTAAGCAACACACATCTACTCGGCTTCGCTGGCGTGCTCGACTGACTGCATTTCACGACTGGCATCCGTTGTTGCCAGTTGTCCAGTTTCTCCAGTGTTGATACATATATGTATACTGTATACTACTGAAATACAGTTTTTACCATAGTCTACAAGATTTTATTTGCTTCAACTATTTTTAATGAGCAAGTACTTACATTTGGGTCTTATAAACGAAAGTCAGAGATTCCATAGCAAGGCCCATATAAGATAAATTTAAAGAAATTTTAACGCCCTTAATTCTTTAACTTTTTTTTCCTTGATGAATTTGGCTCGTATACAAAATTACTTCAAAATATCGATTTATGGATAAACCGTGTTTTTTAACTTCACCTAACTTTCAGCAACCTTACTTAAAATAAATAGACAAATAATTGCTAAAATAATCTAGTCAATAAAGATCCAATCATGTAGAATTTGCTTACACACATAATGCTTCAAACAATACTCGTATATGCAGGAAATCTTAGAACACTATGTTAAATGCTTTCCTAAATCTGCGGCGCCAATATAACCCAAAAGTACCCAAAAGCATCAAAAGGACAATAAGACTCAATCTCACTCACCTAAAATATACACCTGGCTCCCTTTGATCGTAATCCGTAGCATATATCCTTCCGATACGGCACTTGGAAAAGAAAATACCAATAAACGACGGGTCATTACGGCGTGGCCAATCCTTAACCGGGAAGACCAGAGGATATGTGTAGTGTTCCGGTGGATCCGAAAATTCCAAATATCCGTTCATAGAGACCTGAAAGCGACATCGGCATCAATGCAAGCAACAAACAACTAAATCAAGCGCCCAAGTGAAATTGGAAAGCTTAAGGTGAACTCTCCAGCAACATATGGAAAAGTGACTGTATCAGTAGTAGTAGTAGCAGCAGGAGAATGTAAAACCGTTTCTAGCATTAGCACTTGTTTCCATTAGTAAATAGCATTAGAAATGTTGCTGCAATTTGTGGAAAACAAGGATTAATTGATGTCCTGCATTAGAGCGTAATGAGTGGAAGATATCGGCTCATGTGTTGCAAAGTTACTAAAAAGGATTATTCCTATGTTTAATAGAGGTTATTTTGAAGCTGTATGCAGCAAGAGTTCAAGAAATGAGAGACATTAAGTTAAGTATTATTTCCTTTAACTTCCCAGTCGTTAATCCTGATTTTGAGTGGCTTTCTTCTAGATTTCGTCCATAATCTCTCTTTGAATTTCTGCAGCAGAAAGACCGACTAGCAACCAACTTCTCTCTCTATTTTGTCATTGAGTTTAAATAATTGAAATTCTTGAAATGCTCAAGATTACTACACGGACATGCCTTTGTATATCCAGTTGTTCTACGTACATGATACAGGACTCATTTCTATGAGCTTGCTAGCTCGCTCACCTCTACATGTTTCGAATAATCACTTACCCTAGTATAATTGAATCGGAAACCATAAAATGGCAGTTGAAAATTGAAGTTCTTGTGGATTTGCGGCATCGAAGCATGAATGTCCCTTTGATAGTCTCCATGTCCACCTTTCGAGTCCCTATCGAAATACCAATAGAAGAAATGCTTTCGAATTTCCTGAAGACGTTGCTGTGAAATTGCATAGTTATCTCCTTGATGTGTGGCCTGGTCAGGTGGTGCGTTGCGATTTTGTGGATCTGAATCATGAAAAATGACATGTATGTTAGTACATTTTAAAATATTAACTCATTATATTGCTTTATTTAATTACATTATAACAATGATATTGCTTGAAGTTTGACTATGGGTGTACAACTAAATAACCGGAATTTGACGCTAGATGTCCGTACTAACAAATATCGTAAAACCTCGAAGCTTATATATATATATATATATATATATATATATATATATATATATATATATATATATATATATATATATATATGTCGTTTTGACAGCTATCAAAATCAGTCAACAAAACAATTTCATCTTGTGTGCATCATTATTATTTTTCACGATGAATAACTTCGAAAATTGGAGAAAAAGACAGCATTTGCGGGAGGTTCTGTTGGCTCATTTTTTTGCAAAGAAAACTGCTGCGGAGAATCATCGTTTGCTTGTAGAAGTTACTTTTGCGAAAACACAATTTTTTGAATGGTTTCAACGCTTCAAAAGTGCTAATTTTGACATCAAAGACATAAAACGCCCAGGACAGCCAAAAAAGTTTGAAGACAAAGAATTGGAGACACTACTCGACGAGGATTCATGTCAAACGCAAGACGAGGTTGCCAAATTGTTCGAAGTGACCCAACAAGCCATTTCAAAACGTTTGAAAGCCACCGGATACATTCAGAAACAAGGTGATTGGGTACCCTATGAGATGAAACCGAGAGACGTTGAACGGTGCTTCTGTATATCTGAAATGCTGCTTGAGCTCCATAAAAAGAAATCATTTTTGCATCGGATCGTGACAAGGGATGAAAAATGGATCCATTATGACAATCTCAAGCGCAAAAAGTCATACGTGAAGCCCGACCAACCAGCCAAATCAACGGCGAAGCCAAATATCCATCGCGCCAAGGTTATGCTGTGTATTTGGTGGGATCAGAAGGAGCTGTTATATTATGAGTTGTTGAAATTGGGCCAGACAATTACAGATGACCTGTATCAAACACAATCAATACATTTGAAGCGTGCCATCATCAAAAAATGCCCGGAATATGCGACCAGACACGAGGCTATAATTTTTCATCATGAGAAAACTCGGCCGCATGTTGCAAGACCCGTGAAAAACTATTTGCAAAATAGTGGACCGGAAGTTTTGGCCCACCCGGCTTATAGTCTGGACCTTGCTCCGTCTGAATTTTATTTATTTCGCTCGATGCAAAATTCCCTCAACGGAATACCCTTCACTTCAGAGCAAGGCATCCGAAAATGGATAGATTCATTTTTGGCCGCCAAGCCGGCTCAATTTTTTCGGGATGGAATTCATAAATTGCCTGAAAGATGGGGAAATGTTGTAGCTTCCGATGGACAATACTTCGAATAAAATATATTGTAAGATTTTTCCACAATAAAGCATCAAATTTCGCTAAAAAAAATTCCAGTTATTAAGTTGTACATCCAATAATATAGAGGTTTATAAAGATAAGGCTGGTTGGGAACTAGACAAGCTATTTTTAAAAATACAGGTATACCTACGCATAAATTGAAACAAATGATCCATATGTTTATGTTTGATGATTAATTCTACCATTCAATATATTGTATATATAGTAAAGATATACAGAGAAAGCGTCTCGAAAATTCACTCAATTGGTCTTGAGACCTTGAAATGACGTGAATTGATTGTTATCTGACAAATATCCATATAATAATAATAACTTTATGGAATATTTAAGAAGTAAACAACTTTTGCAGAACATTTTTACATCTTAGTGGTTAGACTAAGCCTTTTCATCTAAATTATGCTTGCCCCAGAGCTGTGGAAGGAGTCCAAGTGGGGGCACTGAGAGTGGAGATGCCAAATGAGTCGAGGTTGATTGGCTATGTGGATGATTTTGTAGCTTTAGTTGCTGGACGCACCGTTGAACAAGCGCAACTTAGGCTATGTATGCTAATGCGCCGAGTGAGAGACTGGATAACTGCTCGTAGGTTCAGTCTAGCACGGGAGAAAATCGAAGTGGTCATCTTGGCAAAAAAGAGAATCCCTAGAGTAAGAATGATTAGTATTGGAGATACAAGTATACTTATCGGATCGAAGCCAGCGATGAAGTACCTGGGACTACTAATCGACTTGAAGATGAGTTTCTCTGAGCAAATAATGGCAACTGTTAGGAAGGCTGCTTCGGGAGTATCGGCTCTGAGTCGACTTACGGCCAATGTAGAGGGACCCAGCCTATCAAGAAGACGCCTCTTGATGAGTGCTGTAGAGTCAGTGCTATTGTATGGAGCAGAAATATCTGGCGACACTCTTAGTAAGGATTTATACCGAAAACGCTTGACACAGGTGCAGAGAAGAGGAGCTCTGAGGATTGCATCCTCATATTTGACAGTCTCTGATTCTGCAGTGAGAGTTACTGCAGACGCGATACCTGTTGCCCTCCTTGCTAGAGAGCGCTGCGCTATTTGCTTGAGTCAAAGCAAGGATGTGAGGAAGATAGTTGCCGGCGAGAAGAAACAGCGCTCACTCAACGATTGGCAGTAGTCTTAGGTCTTACATCGATAAACTCAGTGAAGAAAATAAACAATTAATTTTTCGGCAGCACTCTCAGTCTTGAGCCATTGACGAGAGTTTTTTAGCAATGGCTAGCAGCTTCAATGATTAAGTGACTACATTATCTAACAACAATAAGAAAATATACAAAGCTATTGAAATGTTTGAAAATCAAATCGCTTCAATCCGTGATAATATATCTAAAATTCAACAACACAACAAGGATGAATATCTCGAGAAATCATCGTTATTTCAAGCAAGAGCGTTAAAGCGTCGTCGGTTGGAAGTTTGAAGAAAGAAAATTCGAAGATTTTGTCTAAGGTGGGAAAGATTGAGAACAGTGTTAGCAGGAGGGATGCAGCGATGTAGTCAGCATAATACGACTCATGGAAATTCACATAAAACGACATCAAGTGAATCGATTAGCAAAAAGCTACCTGAAAAAACAACGACTAAATCGAAAGAACCACTACAAACATCTTCATATGCTCCAAAATCTGAATTTGTGTATAAACTGGGAACTTTCTAGTCGGAAGAAAATTGGAAGAAAAGAAATTAAACGGCTAAATTGTGTGAACTCAAATAATGACCTATGTTCCACAAATGATCAGTGAGAGTACAGAATTTTCTTCATGCAAAAAGCTCCGAAAAACTGCAACGCAGCTAAAATCTAGAAGATTATTGAAAATTACCTTATCATTAAAGGGTGCAAAGTTGAAATGATACCTCAGAAGAACAAATGGAAGCCCCGATTCAAAGCTTTCATTCCATCGAGATAAACCTGGTTGTTCTCAACGTGATGAAAAGAAGCGGTAGCTACTCCTGGAATGGTATGGTATTTATGCAGTGGAGAATCATCAGCAGCTCGACATCACCTAATTTTTGCTTTAAATACCAAAAAGTATGTACATCCGCTAATGTTTCTTAGTGTACTAACCAAACTTTACTCATGATTATTTCTGAACTTTCTTCAACACCTAACTCATTGCAAGGTACTGCTGCTATTGCAATTAAAGTAGCATTGGCAACACAAGACGACCCTAACGATAGTAGCGTGTCTCAAAAAATAGTTAACTTCGAGTCAAACGATGGCCAAAATGTCTCCAAATCGATTCAAACTCTGTCCATGGCGGATAAATCCTCTCAACCACCATGTTAATATAAAAAATTCATCCGTGGCGAGGTTCAAATACCATCTTCTTTGGGCTCAATACACCTTCCATAGTCTTCTGTTCCCCAAGATAGCAATAAATCCTTTTTAGATCCGCTTTGCCCACCATCTATAAAGGCCACGATCAACTCTGGGGTTGATTTAGAAAATAGGTATCTATTGTCAAGATTTAGAGACCCCAAAATCTACGAATGTGTACGACTCTTTTCAACATTACATACATAAGACTTCCGATACAAGAAGTATTGATGGAAAAACAAAGACTAGTCTCAAGGTCATAATGCAAAAAGAAGGTCTCCCTATGGATTTGACTCTCTTCGAGGTATGTTTTTTCTCTTCTATGAAGAACTTGGACTCACGGCAGATCAAGCGAAAAAAGATCTTGAAACATTTGCGTCGCATGTAAGTTCGAACTACATCTCCTCGCTTCAAAGGACTAGAGAACAACATAACAAATTTGTTCGTCCCCAATAAGAAGCTATTTTAGCAAAGCCTTAAATTGTTTTACCACAATTGCAGTGGTATTTGATGTAAATTAAACCAATTATTTTTTGACGCAAAATCTTGCCATTTTAGAATTTTATCTCTGACAGAAACTTGGCTAAATGATGCATATAGAGATGAAGAGATTCTAGGCAGTGATTGATTGGACCATCTTTAGAGACGATCGAGACTTTCGCAACACCGGAAAAGCAAGAGGAGGTGGTGTCTTAGTTGCGGTTCACAACTCCCTATCAAGTGAGCTCATAAGCACCACCTCATATACCTATTCCAGCATAGAGCGGTTCATATATCTACAAATAAAGTTAGCCTTTATCTTGGCGTGTACTATGTCCCTCCAAATTCTTCTGGAATCATCTACAACGAAGTCATCGAAACCATTTCTTCTCTAACTGCATCTACAAAAGAATATGATATAATAATTATCACTGGCGACTTTAATCGACCGAATCTGAAATTCGTAAGCGACGAAGTTTCATTTGATGGGTACTTTTTATGGCAACGAGTTGCAGCAAATCGCTCCGACGCCCAACCAAAATTGAAATTGGTTAGACCTAATTTTTACTAACGCATATGAAGTTGTAGTGGTCAATCAAACTGAGGACAAAGAGAACCTTTTTTGAAACAGCCTTCATCACTCTGCACTTAATATTGAGATTTTCACTCCTGACATGTCTAACCCTATTTCATACAATAAATCAATTGTATACGACTTTCACAATGCTGATTATGTAAGTATCAATAAACAGCTTTTTGCTGTTGATTGGACTGGTACACTTTCAACGTTGGATTTAGAAGAAGCGTTATCCTGTGTTTAGCAAATAACTGTTGACGTCGTCAAAAAGTATCTACCTAAAATTAAGAAAAAAGACAAATTATCTGAACCTTGGTTAAATAGTGATCTTAGATATCTACGAAATCAAAGAGACAAATATCATAAAATTATCAAAAGCAAGAAAGATGTCAGCGATGATATTAAATCAAAATATAATGAGCTTACAAAAGAATTTCAAACGTAATCTCGCGAAGCATATGAAGTATATGTTAATTTGATTGGTAAAAATATTATTAAAGACCCAAAAAAGTTCTTTGATTTTGTAAATATCAAGCGTAAGATGCAAGGCTACCCTTCATCTATGTTTTTCAAGAATTCAGTTTCTTTTTCCTCAGAGTAAATCTGCGAGTTTTTTGCAAATTGCTTTAAAGAAGTTTATGGTAATCCTGAGAAATTGCTCAAATTGCTCATGTGATTTTCAATTCGGATGCCAATAAGGGACCTGATCCTGACCTTATTCCTCCTAGTTTTCTAATCCAGTGTAAAGAACAATTAACCAGGCCATTCTCCATCGTTTTCAACACTCTCACTCTCTAGTGGCATCTTTCATTCTTATTGGAAATCTTCTTACTTAATACCAGTCCATAAGAAGAATGATAAACGGTGTAAATGGTGTATTCAAAATTATAGAGATATTGCTATATTATCATCCATTTCAAAGCTTTTTGAACAAATACTTTGCAACAAGATCTCCCCTAATATAGAACCGCGGCAGTAGCATGGGTTCAGAAAAAATAGATCTACTACCACCAATTTCCTCATCATGACATCAAGTGTTCTGTTTAACATGGAAAAGGGTCTCCAGATTGTTGCAATATATACCGATTTTAGCAAAGCATTTGATCGTGTAAATCATGAAGTTTTGATTAGCAAGCTCCGTAATTTTGGAATTACTGGCCGTTTACTCAGTTGAATCCATTCTTACCTTAAAAACCGCACTCAAGTTTTCAAATTCCAAGGTCGATTATCGTAAAAAAATCAGGTACTCTCTGGGGTTCCTCAAGGAAGTCATCTTGGGGCTCTTTTGTTTAATATTTTCATATCTGATCTCTCAGCAGTTTTACCTGATGTACCTCATCTTTTGTATGCAGATGACCTTAAGGTTAACCACGTGATATCATCTCTATTCGATATGATGCTTCTCCAGTCCAAGCTTAACACTCTCTCTGAATGATGTTACAACAACCATCTCTCTCTCTAAACTTCGAAAAATGCCAGGTGATAAGTTTTTCTAGAAAACGGAGCCTTCTTCTGTTTGACTATCACATCAACAACACAACACTTAGTAGAGCCGATAGCATTGTGGACTTTGGTGTCGTTCTGGACCAAAAGCTTCGTTTTAAAGTTCAGTATGATGGAGTTGTATCCGGGGCTAATAAGATGCTAGGATTCATTAAACAAAGAGCTAAAGAATTCCAGAATATTTAGGTTACTAAATCACTATATGGCTCATTAGTACGCCCTATACTTAAATATGCCAGCCTGATTTGGAGCCCTGTTTGTGATATTCACGCTGACAGATTAGAATCGGTCCAGAAACAATTTCTACTTTTTGCCCTCAGATCCCTTTACGACCTTAAAAACTTCCACAGCATACCATCATATACATATCGGCTCCATGTGCTAAATATGGAATCACTAGATTCTAGTAGAATGATGATGTCTGCATGTCTAACATTCGATGTCCTCAGAGACAATATTAAAGTTCAGTATATAACAAAAAAATAACTCTCTATGAACCCCTAAGAACCACAAAACTTTCACCAATGCTTATCGTAGGTCACCATCACACTACTTATGCAGACAATGAGCCAATAAACAGATGTTGTAAGGCATTCAACAAGTTCAGTAAATATTACTCCCCGCCCATTTCCAAAACCTCATATAAAAATAATATCCTGAAACTCTTTCATTCCTGAATATGATGGTATGATTGTACGTAAAAATTACTGTACCAAGAAAATGTATTGTTTACAAGGTTTTCCTTTTTTTGTGTAATTTTATGCCATAAGGATATGTCTTGTTTGGCAAAATAAAGAAATGAATTACACGAAGCGAAGGTGGACTATGTGCCTCATTCCGGATGTCAGTCAAAGGTATGGTGCTACTGGCTTCTATCGGACCTAGCTTTTGAGTGCGCATGGATGTTTTCAGTCTTACTTGCACAAAATTGGTAAATCACGGTTCTCTAATCGTCAGTTTTCCCCAGGAGAGGAAGAAAATGCCTACGACACTTTTTGCGTGCAAAAATGAGACAGGCTACGACGGCACCCCTACAGGAAGATAAAAGAGCTCACCTCGGATAGTATAGCTGCGGTGATGTTTGGATCGGTTGACAAATAGAACCATGTGGAACATTATGTTTGGGCAGTCCTAAAACATAAAAGGGACTCACAGTATCCAAGGACGTTGGAGCTGATGGCTCGCTTGTTTGGCAATTCCTCTCTCCTCTCGCTAGAAGAAAGATTCCCCAGATTGAAGGTGCCTCATGACGTAACAAAACGAAACCTGGCTCAAAATAATGGGTCAAACGGTTCAAGACTAGGTTCTCGTATTGAGGTG
The DNA here is from genome assembly GCA_963969285.1 of Odontomyia ornata. Classification (NCBI taxonomy): domain Eukaryota; kingdom Metazoa; phylum Arthropoda; class Insecta; order Diptera; family Stratiomyidae; genus Odontomyia; species Odontomyia ornata. The sequence goes on along the minus strand of OZ017738.1, from coordinate 106,974,057 downwards.
TTTAGTGGGTAGTCAAGTCGCTTGTGAGCATGGGAGTCCTTGGTTAGTTGGTGTAATCGAAAAGATGAGTAATAAAATGGTTTATTTAATATAATTTTTAATCAATTGTCTTGTAGTATTTGGAGCTCTTGGAAATGATAAGCAGCACACGTATACCAACTGGTAGAGCCATATAACAAAGCTGCGTGAACGCATTTGTTTATTTTTCTGTCCATAGCATCAACATGACCTTTGAATGTTTGTTTAGAATCAAAGTGTATTCCAAGGTGTTTCAAACCTTGAAATACTTTTGTCTAACACAGTCAAATCTCAAGCCGGTAAGGGCCTACGAGCACGTTTTCTCGTGAAGAAGACAGCTCGTGTCTTCTTGGAGTTTAATTTAATTTTTAAATTTTTTTTTTAAATCGTGTATTAACTTTAGTTGCTCTAGTATGTGCGTGAATATTTTGGTGGGGTCAGTGTTCAAAGCTGTAAGCAGTGGGTGGCTAGGATCAAGTCCGGAGTGTGAAAGTTGAAAAAGGTAGGGCTTAACACTGAACTTTGGAGAATGCCTGCTGATATGCTGTAATTTTTAGAAAGGGCTTGGGTCCTTGCTGTAAAAGATCGATGTGAAAGAAAATAGAGAACTAATTTATGAGGTATGTCGGAAAGATTTTGAAAGTTTAAAGATGAGCCTTTGGTGCCAAATCGAGTAAAAAACTTTTTCAATATCTAGGGAAGTGAAACCCCGCCATATTTTGTTTGCCAAACCATGGTGGATATGAGTTGTAACTCTTAAGAGCTGATCGTTGATGGATAGTCCATATCTAAATCAGAATTGAAAGCCAGGGATGATGGGCCGTTCATCTATGCGTACTAAGATACGAAACAATATAGTTTTCTCTAGTACTTCACTAACAGAGGGAAGAAGGCTGATATTCTCCGGAAGTTTTGGATTTTTGTTGGGCTTGCAAATGGAACTAAAATACAAATGATTTCGGAAAGTTTCAAGCAAAAAGCAGTTCAACCAAACATTGCATATGTGGGGTAATATATTATGACCTTTCTTATGGAGAATCTTAAGTAAAACATTAAGGATAATATTGATACTACATGAAGACTTGAGTTTAGGTCAGCTTAAAATCTTAGAGACTTTGGAAAGACTGCAGAAAACCTGCGAGTCAATGGATGTGGTCCTGCCCCTGTATTTCATGACAAAACCACAATTCGTGGATTCTCCCAGATCAGTGATTGTTTGAACGTTGTGGAAAGATTTCGCAAATAGTTCACGCTTTTCCGCATGATTGAACGCTATGGTGCCGTTTGATACTTGGAAAGACGGTATGAAGCGACGTTTCTGCCGCAATGCTCTGTGGAGCTGAAACAATTTTACAACCCTTTATCTTACGAAGAGAGGAAATTATTCCATTGTTTATTACACAGTAATTCAAAAAATGTACATGTTTGGGAGTTCATCATCATCATTTAATCATCACGGTTCCGTGACCTTGCCCACCAGTTGTTTATTCCCAATAAGGATCTAAGGTTAGCTTCTATTGTGTGTTCCCATCGATTTCTCGGTCTTCCCGCTGGACGTCTAGCTTATGCTCTACCTTTTAATTTATTTATTTATTTTTGCAATTTTACAGATCCTTTTAAATCCAATTACAAAAAAGATCATATAAAATATAATAAATGCAACAAAAACAGAATAGAAAATACTAATAAAGTATTTGAAGCTAAAGAAAATTTTATGTAATGTTCTTTTAAAAGTGTTTAAGGAATATGGCTGGAGTTCATAGCAGTGACGTGATACGTTTACTAAAAATAAATAAAAATAAATATCGGTTCGAGCAAAGGGCACAATGAATATGTCAACTGAGCGCGTTCTTGAGGTAGGACGTATATAAAGCCTTTCCCGAAGGTTGGATGAAAGATTACACAGGTCTAAGAATTTTTTCCTTTTTTTAAGTAATGGAATGTTAAGGATATGTACGCACTTATATTTGTAAAATAGAGAACGTGTGAATTTACGCTGCATGGACTCTAGAGCATCCAATAAATTGGTACAGTGAGGAGACCATACTTGGCAGGCATATTCAAGGATTGACCGGGCAAAGAGTACGAATTGAAGGACGCTGGTTAAGATGTTGAGGAACTCGCAGGAAGATCGTGAAATAAAACCACTGAAATTTGAAGCTCTAGTTGTTATGCATGAAATATGGATATAAAACTTTAAACCTGAGTCATGTATCATACTACCCCCAAATCTTAGAATTTGTACACAAATGCAAGCAACGATCCATCAATCCGGTATTCATATACGAGGTGTGACAATTAAGTCATGAGACCGATAACATGAAAACCGTATATTTAAAAATTAAACTACAACTCTACCATCCCCTTCAAAGTAGTCCCCTTGGACAGCTATACAACGATTCCAGTGTGTTTTCCATGCTTCGTAACATTTCTGGAACGCTTCGACTGGGATGTCCACGAGTACCCTTTTCACGGCCGTCTGGATGTAAATAATCGCTGTTATAATATGGCGGTGTGGCACCAACCATCTCCGCGCACAACTTTTTCATCCCAAAATCGTCGGTTAAAATTTGCCTGACTATTTCATGGTTCATACCCAGTTCTGAGGCCATCATTCGAACTATTAAGCGCTGATCTTCAAGGATTAGGGCACGCACACGCTACGCATTCGAGTCAGTCCACACTTCGACCGGTCTCCCGCTCCACGCCTCGTCTTCCACACTTTCACGCCCCTCCTTAAACTTTTTATGCCATCAAAACATCTGGGCACTACTAAAAGCACTATCACCATGCACTTTTACACTTTTAGCGTACGTTTCCGAAGCTGTTTCGCCCAATCTGGCGCAAATTGTATTGCGATGCTTTGCTCTTGATTTTGTTTCTCAATTTTCGTGACGAGCACCACCAACACACGTCTACTCAACACGACACAGCAGGCAAATCAAACAAACTAGATTAGTGGTAAATATATCAAGGAAGAGGATGAGAATGCCGGGGAAGGGAAAGAGAATTTCAAGGTCACAGGTTTACCACAAGCGCGACAATAAAATCAGTCTCAATACTTAATTGTCATACCTCGTATTACTGAATGAATTTTGCTGGGGAATCTCATGTGGCAACATTTTGAAGTATATATATATATATATATATATATATATATATATATATATATATATATATATATATATATATACATATATATATACATATTACTTTGACACCATTTTCGGAGATTGTCAAGATCATCTTGAAGGAATGAGCAATCTTTGCTGGAGTTAATTCAACGATAAATTTTTAAATCATCAATGTAAAGAAGACAATTAGAGGACAGGCATTGGGCAAGGTCATTAATGAAAGTGTTAAATAGTAAAGGGCCTAAAATTGATTCTTGACAGTAAATAAATCGGATGAAAGTTCGAGATTTCACCACGATCTCCGGATCTATGGATCGAAAAGATGTGTGCTTGCTTCCAGACGTGGAAAAAGCAGCAGAAAGAAAGAAAAATGTTGAAAATAGTTGACAGGGGAGGATAATGAAGAAGATAATGACTTTACAAACATGTTTTGTATTCCATCAACACTCAGACCACCATTAATGTCAAAAATCAGCAGTACACTCTCAATCTCCGATAGAGAGGTCAAGATAGACTGCACAATATAAAAAGAGGGACAAAATGAGTATTGTTGAGTAGGTTTTGAAACGTTAAATGTAAAGGAAAAAAATTTAGCAAAAAGGTCGCAGAAGAAGATATTAGGGTTATGGAGTATTGTTTTCAGGGAATGAGTGTATGAACAGAAGGGCTTAGGACTATTAGATTGCAGTGATGTTTCAATCATATAATAATAAGATTGCATTGAATTCTTAACCTCTTTTTTGGCTTCTTTGAGAAATATCCTTTCGTTGACGAGGTCGGTGTCAAGGCCAGAATACTATTATTTTCTACGGGTCTGGTTCTTCCAATAAAGAGTGTCTGACACTTCAGCCAAAAACCAGCTGGGGATCTTTTTAACGGGAACAGCAGATAGTTATATGACTTATATAATTATGCTACTGAGATTTCGGTAGATGGTAGATAACGCTGTAGTTTGTTGATTCTTTTCGGGATGGTATTTAATTGCAATAATGAGCAAAGCAATAAAAGGGAGGAAATAGGATATCGATATCATTGTAAGATATGAGGTTGTCAGAATTTATGTCCCAACAAAATATATAGTGTGTAGAAGGTAGAGGCTGTTGAAATAAGAAAAAAATTCAGCGGAAAAACGACTGTTAACGCGGAAAGGTGCATTGCAAGAGATATACATGCATAGCAATATAAAATTTACGGTTTTAGAGATATTAATGAAGACAGTGATGTATTCTACTGGAAGTGAAGGGGAAAATTTAGAGGAAAGTTTACTGCCTAAAAATTTTTGAATAGCGATAAGTACCTCACAAATGTCTGATTCACCTGATCCCACACTATCCCTATCGGTACGGTAGACACCATTTTTGTCTTCTTCGTAGCACTACAGCCACTCTCAAGCCTTCGCTTCCTGCAGCAAGTGCCTTTAACTATCTCGGTCCATTGACACCGTCCTCTAATTTCAAAATTCAAGAAGCGACGAACTGTCTTCGTCGACCGAGTCAGAACAGCGTTTCCTTGGTTTCCTCACTAGTCTCCACCCTTCATTTCTCCCAACTAATACCTTTTGTGTATCCGTTACTCATCCATACGATTCATATGGCTAGCTTATTGTAGCTTCTGCAGTCTTACAATCGTCGAGACCGACGGCTCGTCAAAAATTTCATACAGCTCATGGTTGTATCGAATTCGCCATTGGTCTCCATCTAGCTTTGCTCCAATTATTCACCTCAGGATCCGCATTTCAAAGGCGTTCAATATATTTGCGGATGCTTGAATTAGGGTCCATGTTTCACACCCATAGCATGACTTTTTAATACTTGAAGCTTTGTTTTCCTGTGTATACAGCTGGCCTTCAAGTTTGTCAAAACTGAATAAAATATTTGCGAGCTGTATTCTTCAGTGTATTTCGTGTCTTTCATTACTTCTTCTTCTTTGTAGCCCTACAGCCCCTTTCGGGCCTCCGCTTAGAGATAGTTAGAGTATCTCATTGTCAGGATCAAATGTATCGGCACACCACAAGGTGATATGATCATTATAATGCTTTGGCCGTGTACTCGCCCACCCAGCTACGATATGTTCTGATTTTAAACCAGCACGTATCCTAACTGAACAGGCTTATAGTCCGTGGAAAGAAATACTCAAACTAAATCTCATTGACGCCAACGAGGCTTGAACCAGAGACCTTCGGCTTACGGGCTTAGTGCTCTAACCACTAAGCGTCACGGTTCTCGTTATTTTGGCACCTTAATATACAAATTGATCCACATTTTTGCGTAGTGTATTCGCCAAGTGTGATATTCCAGGTGTTTGAGCTGTCAACTGCGTTATGAGCTTTGTTTTATGCTTATTGATTCGTAGCTCCACAAGTTTTGTTTTGCAGTCGAGTTTCAGGAAAAGTTTCTTGGTAGTTGTTAACTACCGTTATAAAATATTGATGTCATCCGTATAGGCTACCTCTTGGCTCAACTTATATGATAACGTACCTCTTGTATTAACCGGTAGCTTTCTGATGACATATTCTTGAGCCAACTTGAATAGCAACGGGGTCAGCCCATCTTCCTGTTTTAGTCCGATATATGTGTCAAAGGCGTCGGTGAGCTGGTTATTCATGTGGTAAAATAAAATGGGAAAATGTCATTACTGATGATGTTTGCAAATGCGGAGCTTAATTTGCCTGTGCACAACTATGAACCTCAGAATGGCAAGTACGGAGTAACAAGCATTATTTGCGACGTTTATGTGGCGTCCAAGCTCATCCTGTTCGGCACCACTTCTATTGAGGTTGGCTCCTAGATAAACAAAATTTTCCACACTTTCAAGATTATAGTCACCTACAGGTATGTTTTGTCGAACTGATGTATTATTCGTCGTTTGAGTCATGAATTCAGTTTTGGTTTCATTAACACATAGGCCAATTTGGTTTGCTTGAGATTCTAGGCTCAGAAATGCTCCTTTGGTATCTGAGATTGAGCATGCCATAATATTGACGACATCAGCATTTGCTATCAGTTGTGTGGAGTTGAACATTATTGTACCCGAGGTTTCAGCATATTAGTCGATACAGAAGGTTATATGGATGGATATATCCGCTCAAGAGTAGTTCTGCAGATATTTCATCTATTCCAGGAGCCTCATTTCTTCTGAGATCCCTTACTGCTGCTTGTATTTCGTTTATTGTTGGTAGAGAGTCCAGGGCCTCGTGTTTTGTTTATGGAATGTCCAAGGCTTTAGTCACCGTTGGGGACGCTGCGAATAGCTTCTCGAAATATTGCAGCCATCTGCTTTTAATGTCAAGAATTCTGGTGACGGCTCATTTTTGTATGAGAACACGGTCGATCTGGTTGAATGTTCGACTGTCTGGAGATACCCACGTTCTCTTGTGGATGTTTCGATGCGGAAAGCATGTGGTGCTTACTGTGAAACCTCTACTAGTAGCGAAGTATATCAGCTATAGTCCATTGCTGTTCCGATTTTCGCATTGAAGTCACCCAGAACAATTTTTGTCATTTGACGGCAATGCATCGGCAGTGCGTTTCAAGGTGCTATAAAATCCGGCCTTGATTGCCTCTTCCTTGTCTTCTGTGGGTCCATGACAACTGACCAGCTAGATATTAAAGAATTTGGTATTGATACGAATTGCACATAGCCATCCATTAACGGGCATGAAACCAATGACAATTTGTTTAAATGTGCGATCAGCAATGAAAACTACTCCAAACTCATGGCTTCCTTACGATTTTCCACTTTTAAACACGGTGTGCATTTGCATGTCAAATATATCTTCACCGTGCCATCTGGGTTCCTGCTATACGCGGATGTTGATTCTGAATATCTTTGTTTCATCTAGAAGTTGTCTGAGTGCATCTGGTCTATTCAATGATCTGACTTCCCAAGTTCCAAAAGAATAATCCTTTATACGTTGCGATAGTCGTTGCCGTTTATTCAATCCGACCCAAGGCTATGTCCTGGTTTCATGACATGTAAATACTAAGTTCACAAGTGGTACTTTATTTTCCATGTACCCACCGGCTACCCGGTTAGGGCACCCTGTATCCGCTACCTGAAGACGCGTCCGATGTGGGACCGAAAACCCCACAATTAGCTTATATGGTTGCTGAAAAAGATTGCTGTGATGCACAGACGAACAGACAGGTTGGGGTCCTCATCGCCAAATTCATTATACAAAGTTTTTAAAAGTCAAAGGTTACTATTTAATAGCTTATGGAAAAAAATCAAAATAAATCAATGAGATTTGTTTCGAGTGGTTCTCCGGACAGACTATAAGCCCGTTCAGTTATGATACGTGCTGGTTTAAAATCAGAACGTATAGCAGCAGGGTGGACAGACACATCACCAAAACATGGCACTGACTGTATCACCTCCCCAAGTGCTGGTGCATTCGATCAAGATAATGAGATACTTACTCTATCTCTAAGTAAAGGCCCAAAAGGGACTAGAGTGCTAAAGTAAAAAAACTATATCAAAATCAACATAAGTATATTATTGTAAATACAATAATGATTGACCGCTTTTATCTTTAAATTGTGGAATCTACTCAAGGATTTAATAAGGACTATGATCAAATTGCCGATGAACTCTTGAAAATAAATTTGAATCTAATAAAAGTGGATAATATTCGAGAAATGATATGATTTAATCTGAAATAGGAGCCAAACCTTATTTCTAGCATTCGAAAAGGTAATTTTTGAAAAAACAATCTACTCGTAGATAGCCAAAAGTAGAATCAATCGGAGTCTTTGTTTTCAAATAAAGTTACTAGCTACATGTGTGTGTACTGATTTGTAAAAAATGACGTCATTAGATCTTACTTTTTCAAATTGAAAAAAGAGAGGCACTAATTAGCAGAGACTGAATCAGTGTTAAAAGATATTTCTAGTTATACTTAGTTATAATTAAATAAAAGAAAATGTAAATTGGACATGAAATGCTATTATTTCTTCCAAAAAAATCATCCTTATTGGGAAATCCCTCAGATCAAATTGTTCATAAAGATATGCAAAGACATGAGCTTCCTTCAGCAAAATAAATTATTCATCGTTTTGATTCCTATATTTCTTATTGTAGCAACAAATCATCTTTTTATCAAAAGGTATTTGAGTCATCAAGACACAATTGACCTTGACTTGTTTTCAAAAAGAATGTATCACAGTTCAATTTGAATAGTTTAGCTTTAATTAAATTTATTTATGATTTCATTCCAGACAGCAAGAACCAAAGCCACTGCTCAGTGATTCTGAGCGAGCAACAAAAGTAAGCGCTCGTTATTTTTCTTCCATATTAAAAAAAACCCACCAGGGAATTATGATAGGATCTTTATAAACGAACGTCACTTCTCTACGAATTTAGTAAAAAGCTTCTCAAATCGTTTGCTGCATCCCAACAATTATGACTGATTGAAAGCCCTTTACATCAGCCCACTCCCTGAGTTTTTTGAGTCATTCCTCAAAATTTCGCAACATGTTGACAACACCTGCGTGTTATATGCTTCTGTAAATACTAAGTGAATAATGAAAATCGTTATCATTTGATAACATATCTAAGGTACGATTAGTCACCTTATCACCAGAAGTCCTCACTACAAAGCAACGAACTTCGAATATGATTTATCGTTGCGCACTCATACGCGCGAAAATCCACCTGTAGTCGCGCATTCCAACATGCAGGTGTGTACATCTAGCGTTGTTAGGCTCACCCAAATGTTTAACCCAATACACAGCCAATACTAGGATTTTGATTTGATCTTATCGATAATGTCTATCAGAGATCATACAGCGTGTAAAGTACTTGAAATCATAATTTCTGCGTATTTCCTTTCGAATGAATGAGTCATACTTATAAAGATAAAATGTGCTCATACGCCTAGTTCATAACTTACCCCAATTGTAATTATCCTGCATATCGAAACCTGGATCACCACCGAAGAATGGAGGTTGCTGGCCGAATTGTTGCTGTGCGAATTGTTGTTGTAGTTTTCCGGACTTATTCACAGATGAACTTCGTGGCTGAATCTGGAATTTTGGGGTTGTTGTTGATTTTGATGCTTCGATTGTTTGATCCTTTGCACTAGCCGTTACCGGTGAGAATACATTAGGCGAAGTATTTGCTGGCTTCGCATTAGAAGCTGGCTTAACTTGCTCCAGCGGCTTATTCGATACTTCATCTCCGACAATTTCAACCTCGTCGATTTCTTCCTCGAGGGGTGACTTTTTACTTGCACCTACACCACCAACACTTGCACTCACAGGGCTTGTGTCAGCTTTTAAATCTTTGTTTGCACTTATATCACTTTTTGCAGTTTGAGCAAAGACATAGTGACTAATTTGCACCGTGACCAAAAGAATGGTCACGTAGAGAACTTTAAACCGCATTTTCACGTCTTTTTACACAAGAGAATCCGTTTTAATATTCGCTAAACACATTAACCACTAACTTTAAAACTAAATTAATTATTTTCAAGTTATAAAAAGAATCGTTCCACTATAAAATTATAACACCTAAAACTATATCGACCATCTTGCCTGGGCGTTGGCTCGTTCAAAATTGGTCGTTTTCGGTTTCAGCACTACACCTTGCGAAGAATTGATAGCTTTTGAACCTGTTATCAATTCTCCACTTTTCATTGGCATTATTGTAGGACAACATCATAGAAATGTGCCATATCTTATCTTGCGAACAACACCAAGATTACAAGTGATAAGCGCAAGTCGCGCTCATGTTCGAATTTAAACCGTTATCTCGCTTTGTGCGCATACACATACGGGGTCAATTGCGCAAGGTGGAGGAACACCTTGCTATGCTTCACGACCACGCTAAACCTAATGGGAACTTAAATCGGCAAAAAATACAAACACTAGTAAACAAGTGTAGTTCCTAGAAAGAAATGAGTTACTCATTACTCACGTTCATTTACTACAAAGAGAACTTATCTTCGATATCGAAATTCAGTGATGATTAAATTTCTATTTAAAATTCCATATATTTTTTTCTTATCGATAAAACATTTCACATGTGAAGGGAAACATACTTCCGGTGTTTCTAGGCCTCAGCAGCCCTTGGAAAAAAGCTCTTTTTACACCAAGTATAGTGCTATCATGTCAGAATTTGTTTGTACACACATAATTAGAAAAATCCAGTTAATCAAACTATTTTGATATCTTTGAACAGCTTATTGAACCCTCAAAACTATTATCCAAAATTAAAAAGATCCTTGAAAACGTGGCTATAATGAACTAGCTGGAAAATTTCGCGTTGTATATATGGTTCAAAAACAATTATAATTTTCAAATAATTCTTCAAACTTCAAAATATGAGGTTATGCCAAGTTTTCTCTCATCCAAGCTTTGAAGGATTCTGAAAAAGTCAAAAATCAAAAGCGCTTTATTCAATACTAGTCGCTTTAAATTTTCTAAAAATTAGAAGTAATTCCAAACAATAAAAATACTAAAACTTAGTGGCCCAAGTGGCTCTCTAAATTTAAGTGTTATTAATTAAAAACCTTTAATCAAAAAAACATATATAATTTAATTTAAATTACAGCGTATTTTATGATTCAATTGGAAAAAGGAGCAAAAACCAAGCAACACTATTCAAAAATTAATTATAATACTAATACATCAGTCAACGTTTATCCTACATCTAACATGCTATAACCTAATTCTAATAAAATTCAAAAACCTTATGTTATCTTATACTAATAGTATGCAATCGCAATATTCCTAACCTGAAAGTTAAAACTTATCTCTAAACCTAATATAATTAATAAGTAATACCCATCTTAAAAATTGAGACCAACCCCTAATTTTCAACACAAACAAACAACAACACTAAATAAAGCGAGGAGGAGAGATCGTAGCAGTCTTTCTGTATAGATGTCTTTTAAATCACTCCTGTCAAAAGTTTTCAAAAATTTAATTAGTTTTTAAAAACAAATGTCAGTCCGAAGCTAATTTTTATCGGGAAAAGCTTATATTGTCGAAATAATTGACTCAGGAAATTCCTATCTAATATTAGTTTACTTCGGTTAATAAAGAAGAGCAAAGAACCCAAGAAACCACTCGTATGGAGGAGCCCGATGGCTTCCCACCATCAAAACAACGAATACGAAACTGGCAATAATCACCAAAAGAAAATATAACGAAGTTTTAAGTTTTCATAGTTTTATTGTTTGAAATTTTCTTTATGTTCTTTTAAAAATTTACAACAACTAGTGTTGAATAAAGCGCTTTTGAATTTGAAAAAACAAAATGTGTATTGTCGTCTCAAAATTTGAAAAAATTCAAAGCACTTGTGACTGTGCCACATGTTGTAAGGAATTGATTGTGCAGCGAATTTTTGGTCGAAAATATTTTGTGCATTAGATAAAGCCCCAAAACTTCGCGTTGAATCTTCTTCTTTGTAGCACTACAGCCACTCTCGGGCCGTCGCTTAGAGAAAGTAAGAGTATCTCATCTTCATGACCATATTGATTTTTTCGGAAGTTGGTTTGGTCAGTACCATGCTCCCGTATGCTTGCTCAGCTAGGATATGATCTGTTTAAATCAGTACATATCACCACTGAGTGAACACTCGTAGCCTGTCCGAAAAATCTCCTGAACTAAATCACGTTGCTCCCAACGAGATTTGAAACTGGGGCCTTCGGCTTATGCGTTCATGCTCCAATCACTAGACCACACAGACGCGTTGGATATATGGTCCAAAAACGATTATCATTCTCAAATAATTCTTCATACTTCAGAGTATGAGATTATGTCAAGTTTTCTGTCATCTAAGCATTCAAGGCTTCTAAATCCTTTTCACAACTCAAACTTTTGTATGATTTCTGGTTTGGTCACATTTCCCTGCACAGGGCTTTAAAGCTTCATGTATTGAAAAGGTTTGGCTTACACTCTTAATTTCAAGAGAGTTTTTGGTTGTTGAATAACAAATTCCTCCTTTGAAGAAGAGTAAGCAAACGTTATGTGGTAAAAGCATAATCCGTGCAACAATTAACAAAATTTCCACTTTGAATATCTTTATCCTGATATAAATGCGTTGAAAGATATGAACTATCATAAAAATGTCTTAGTCAATTATTTTGTTTATTTGATATCCGTATACCAATTCTCTTTTTTTCTTGAAAAGCCGTCAAGCTTTGCTTCTTTGAGTGAACAGACGTGCTTCGATTCCTTTGAGTCATCTTCACTGAAGATAACTTAAAGGAGTTATCGTTACTATCGCTTGGCTATGTTCGCTAGTTAACGTCAAAGTCAAAAGCGCTTTATTCAATACTAATCGGTACAAATTTTCAAAGAATATAAAGCAAATTTCAAACAATAACAATACAAAAACTTAATGGCCCAAATGGCTCTCTAAATTTATACGTTATCATTAAACACATTTCATCAAAAAAACTATAGCAAATTCAATTAATTAAGATCATTAGATATTTTGAAATTCAATTGCAAAAAGGAAAAAAAACCAACCAACACTATCCTAAAATTATTTATAATTTAAACACAACAGTGAAACTTTGATCCTATAACTAATATGTTGTAACTTAATTCTAATAAAATGCAATCAAAAACTTTATCTTATACTAAAAAAATTCTATAACAATGTTCCTAATCTAAGTGTCTAATCTTATCTCTAACGTAATACAGTAAACATAACATATACCTAATCTATACCTTATTTTTAACACAAACAAACAACAACACTAAATGTAGCAATAGTGAGCTGAAACTCAAAAAGTAAGTAACGAAAAACACAAGAACTTGAAATAAACACGAATAATTTAGACATTGTCATTCAGCCACCAATACCTATGTAGATTGCCCCGTTTCAGCTCGATCAGCTTCAACAAATCTAGCAAATGAGTATCTCCATTGGAATTGTTGGTCTCGTGAGCTCAAACTCGGAGGATATTTTGTCTTCTTATCGGTGGCTCATCGATATATATAATATATGATTAGGAAGCCGTCAGAATCAAAATCATATCCATTCATGTCCAAATACACGAATGCTTCTGGAGGAACGAAGCCAGTAGCGAGGCAAGTCGCTATATACCCGCCTGTAGGGTGGAACGGCTGTGAAATCCAAGGATTTTCACTCACAGTCACAGATCTTGCGATATGATTCCGAAGAAGTTTCAATATGAAGATATCGACTCTTGTCACCTCAGCAGTTTGATAGATTCTTCTATTCGATATATAATGTTTCCAATCCGTCTCAGGCTTTCTGTACAAACCAGTACATGCACGAAGACATTTCCTTTCGAATACTCTTAATTTTCCCGTAGTACTATCACTCTGGTTGTACCAGATCTGACATCCATGTGTTAAAAACTGGTCCAACCAGAGTCTTGTAACAGATAATTTTGACCTTTTGATCAATGTATTTGGAATAAAAGAGTCTTCGTAGGGCCATGACTACTTTTTCTGCCTTACTGAGCATGTCTTTCACATGCTCAGTATAGTACAGATACTGATCGAGATGAACACCGAGGTATCGAACACAGGATTTATGTGGAACTCATTCTGAACTACCCTCGCCAGCCATGATGTGGAAATCTTTCCAATTGCGTTGCAGGTCTTGACTGACCCCTGCATTGTTGTCCGAAACAAGATTGTTTCGCACTTCTGCGCATTGATTTTCATTCGCCAATTGTCAGTGTACAGCTGTACATCATTGAACATTTTTTGGAGATTTCTCTGAACTATTGTAGCTTTTCGGTCTGCCGTATAGATGATCAGATCATCAGCAAACGCTACCAATGATCGCGTTGGCGAGAAGTTAAAATCAAAGTCGTGCAATAGCTTGCGAATGAAGATTGAGAAGAGCAGAGGCGCAGTACCTATTCCCTGCTGTAGACCATTCAAGACCTTGAATTCGCGCATTGTTGTCAGATTTCCGTCAGTTACAGGAAAGGATTTCTCGTATAACATATTGCACATCATGGTGACAAAGTGTCTGGGGAGCTTGTCCTGAAGGAGTTTAAAAACTAGTCCATCTAACCACACCGTATCGAAGGCTTTCTCCATATCAATGAAATATGCTCCAACACATTCTCTATCATTTAGTTTCCATCAGATGTCTGAGCTTACTTTCGTTATTCCATGCGCGGTCGAACGCCTGGCACGAAAACTAAATTGGCGATTCGGCATCAACTCATATTTCTCAATGTTGATGTTTAATGCTTTACTTAGTATCACTTTAAACACCTTGCTGATATTAGGCAGCAACCTGATCGGACGATAGCTTTTAGGGCACGAAGATTCTTTTCCATTGTTCAAGATCGGATATACCTTGGCCTTTTTTCACTCATTTGGGAAATATGAATGGCTCAACATCTTGTTGAAAAATGTGCAATACATAAGTCTTAAAAGCAACCTCAGCAAACCTCGGACACCACAGAGATTTACATTAAGTTGATTTAAAAAGGGTGAAATAATCAATTTAAAAAGTTGAGCAAAGGCAAGTACTTTCGGAAGAAATTTAACTCAAACATAATTCATAGCTACAAAAACATATTGAGCTCACATAAGTATGAAAATTAAAAATAATTCTCTCACCTCTAACTCTGACGGTCACCATCTCCGGTGTGTATCTAATAAGAAGGATGGCCTAAAGAGAATTAGTACACACGTTGAAACAACCTTCTTCTAACATTTTTCTTTTGTAATGTTTTTTTAGATATAATTATTAAAAAGCAATTCAATTCTGTAGCTACACACAAAGAATTTTCATAAGTAATAATCAATAAGATTCAAGCTCGGTACGGTCAGATATTAATGTTTCATTGAAATGAAAAATTGATTTGCCGTTCAGGCCTGGTTTGAAATCGGAAATTTTTGCTTCAAAGACCTCTGAAAATATTTCATTCCGTCTCTAAGGGTTTGGTAGATGAACAAATTCAAAGTGCCTTTCAACCAGAGCAATTTTCTGCAATCCATCACATGTAATTCTTTTTCCATTTCTATCCGGAGTCGCACTATCAATTTCGATACCAGCCTTATCGAGAAGATTTATCTCATCACTAGTGACTCCAAGATTCGATACCTTCACTCGAGAATTCTTTCGAAATAAGCTATTCACTTTCGTGAACCGACATCTGGATCCTTTGAGCTAATACCTTTCACTTCTTCGGCCAATTGATTGGTGATCTCACTACTGAAGTATGAACGGATAAAACTCCGGACATTCTTTAGGTGTACATAAATTCAACAAAGCCAACGAGGGATGGTTGTAGTCGAAAAATCGCAGATAAATATTGTTGACGCATGTGAAAAGAATGAAAACCCTTCTTTCTTTTCTTTTTCTTTTTAACCTTGCGATGGTTGATGTTTCATACCCCCCCATATGGTTTTGATGTTTAATCCTGAGAACTACTTTCTGAATCGTTTCCAACGTCATTTTCTCTAACTTCGACAAATAGAGAGCTATGTTATTTCTTTGTTAGTTAGATTCCTATCATATCAAATCATTGAACAGCATTGCCATAACCGTAAAGAGGACATTGGTTCTGGTAATCCTGATTAAACTACTTTTCAAACTTCTCCAATCCGTTTTGTTGAAGTTCAACATATGATTTTCATGTTGAACTGGAATGAGGAAGACATCATCCCTTCGATGATTGATTTCCATTACGATTGCGTTATGGCTGCTGTCGTAAGGAAGCACCTGCAGTTTCCGTTGAGGACTATTAAAGCTGAACAAATATCCTGGGATATGTTGGGAGCTCCGACCCA
This sequence comes from Odontomyia ornata, assembly GCA_963969285.1. Classification (NCBI taxonomy): domain Eukaryota; kingdom Metazoa; phylum Arthropoda; class Insecta; order Diptera; family Stratiomyidae; genus Odontomyia; species Odontomyia ornata. The sequence goes on along the minus strand of OZ017738.1, from coordinate 106,958,165 downwards.
TATAGTTTTGGTTTTCTGTTATCCACGATTTAAGGAATACACCTCAAGGATTGTTTTTGGCGTCAATTCGAGTATTTCAAACAAGGAATCGAGCTCCATTTTGAACTTGAGAACGTTTCGACCAGTTGCATAGGCAGAGATAACGAAGAGGTTATCCGTCGATGTATAGTAGCAATGGAGTTGACGTTGACTGAAATGAGACGAAGCTTATCCATGGACATGTGACTGGATGACAAACAAAGTTGAAGAATGTTGGCCTAAACGTTAAACAACGAAATTGATTTTGTGATCTTGCTTATTTATTCTTTCTGAAAGATATTCAAGCTGTTGGCAAATTTTTGTCTGCTGGTTCTATGGCAGAAGTGCAAATGATACTCCGGGTTTGCCGAAGTCGGAGGGTAACACACTGTGATGTATTTGGGTTTGTTTCGGGGAAAACTTGACTTTTGCATCTTGATACCGAGCGCATCCTCGATATGATGTTGACTGACAAAATATACCGCAGTCAACACAGTATAATCTTTCTTTTGGCTTCATCTGAGCCAATTTGCATTCACTGGGGGTAAAGTTGTTTTTACATTGAACGCAGAGATAGTGCATGGCACAATTGGCAGCAGAATGACCAAACCTTCGGCGCCTGTAGCACTGGTTGACCTCACGTTTTTGGAGATGCTCCCACCTCACAACTCTAAAGCTCAAGTACCTTACCTGTTTAAGGGTGCTTGAACTGATATCGTTAGAAATTTGGACCAAATAAAATGGTAATATTTTGCCTTCAACAGTTGATCTTCTGGTAGTAAAATTTTTCACAGTAATGAATTTGACTGCTGGTGCTGCTTCCTGTAACATTTCAAGGAGATCAATTGTATTCTCCCCACAGTCCAAGCCCTTCAACAGGAAGGCCTGATGTTTTCCCACCTTTGGTTTGTATGTAAAGTGAGGAGCTTGTACACTATTAAGAGCATCTTTCGCTAGCTTGAAATCAGCCAGTGTTTACGTTTTAATTGTGAGTTTATCAGAGGTCACTCTCCTAACTTCGAAATTATCGATCTTTATGTTCGGCTGCCATTTACCGAACCAAATTCCCTCCGCGCTGCCCAAAGACATTAATCCGAGGAACTTTTTCAATTATCTTATTATTTTCAATAGGGGAACCAGCAGATATACCGGTTGGGTTCTTCACCTTCTCTTTATTTTTTGATTTTAGGTATTCAATAAAATTAACATTAGAATCATTAATATTACCTATATTTTCTTGGCACTCCATCTCGACGTCCATATCGTCATTTATCGCAACAACTACCGCATAGTAATTTGGGCTTTTGTTTACACCTCTCGCGCTTAGTATGATATCAACATCATAGATTGTTGACTTTTTCGTACCTGGTAATGTTGCCCAACAAGAGTGAGCCTTCTGCGTGGCTATTTTTTCATACTTGTTTGTTGTCGCTCCTTTTCTTTCGTTCTTCTTGTTTGTTGTGGCTTCTTCTTTTCCGGGCGTATTTTGGGGCTTCATCGCTTTTGTTTTGTTGACGTTTGTTAATGTCTGGATAATTTCCTACAAATTTTGCATTCGAAGTTTCATCTCTTCATTTTCTTTGAGTACTCTTCCTTATTCTCAGCTTGAAAGCGTAAAACGCTTGCCCTGCTCAATGTTCTCTTGGTTTTTTTTTTTTTCGTTTCATGAGTTTTTCATTATAAGCATTTAAAATGCTTGGCCCCGGGTCCCCCAGGCAGGCTCTTCCATACCCCGGTGAAAAAAAAAAAACGTTTCTTCGTTTCTTGGACTTTTTGAGGCTTCCTTTTGAACTTTTGAAGCTTCCTCGCAAGTAAAATCAGTATTTTGCGATACTTTATTTAATAACTGATTCAAATGTTTTATTCATGCTCGACTGCAGGCTCTTTTGAAATGGTTTTAATTCGGCAGCAACATTTCGTAGCATATCACGCAACCTATGAATGAGCCTCGAGCAATAGATGTTTCACTTGACCACCAATGTTAAAGAATAGCCAAACCAAATCATAATGTGGTATAAAAAACCATTTCCTTCATTGCCATTAAAACCACTATTCAAACCACTTGCCTTGTTGTCCATCCATAACAACTGGATGCTTCTCTTGCATACAACATGAGAGTTTACCGGGCAATGCAGTTGATGGTGCATCTTTGCGCGGATTTCCAGCGCTCCCAAGCAGTTTTCACACAATAAAATGCTTTTTTTGCATTCTTTAGAGGAAAATAGAAAGAGAGTATATATCTTTGCTATACAATTATTATTTGATTCTTTTTTGGGATTTTTTGCTGCTGTTTTGTGTAAATCGTTTGGTTTCCTACAAATACCGATTTGCCGCTCAAACCGTTCACTGTTGCATGCCACAATTAATGCTATTTTCAGCTGATAACAATGCTGAAGATAAAATACTTTTATTTTCATATGTCACATAGTTGACAATCGACGGAGAGGACATCACCGATGACGTTACTGGCGTTAGAGTCAATCCAAGCAAATTTTTGATCGTAAATGTAATTATTGATAGTGGTCCATCTCCGTCTATTTTTCAACAAATCCTAATTCCTGGAATGACCTGGTCTAGTTTGCAATATGTTGTTCACTATTATAACAAAAAAAAAACATACAAAAGGACCAGAGCATTCGTTGTTGTCTCTGCCTGTAAAGAAAATCTCAACATTTACTCGTTGAATAAAATCCAAAACTCGTTGAAAAAATTTTGCGTAGGAATACTGAATTGCCAGTATTCCTAAATCTTGCAGTAAACTAATCGTGAGTACAAAACATTGGTTCGTCGAGCCAGTTTTTTTCATTACTCGTGGTTGTACATCGTTGCGTGACGTTTCACCTTGACACCACCACTTTCGACGACGTCACCGGAGCATTAACTGTGCCATTTTGAACCATCCAGTTGAGTATCCAGCATTGGGAGTATCCAGTATCCCACATCATCGTCCACCGTCAGTACTTCGAACGCCAGGCCAAAAAAAAACTATCGAAGTGGTAAGTTTTGCTTTTGAACCACCAATTATCCTTACGATTTTCACTTGTCCACTTTGTTATGTGTTTGAATTGCTCGAATTTTAATCGCGTATGATTAAAATGACAAACGGTGCAGATAGTCAAACGCCCACTCCTGGCCAACTCAAGACTTTAAAAACAAAAAGAAAATATATAAAACGGGCATTACTTTCATTCGAGACATTTTGGTCGAAATACGAGGATTCTGTAGATCGCGCTCTTCTGGAAAAACGGTTCCACGATAGTGAATTAAATTGCGAAAAGTTTGAAGCGGTGCAACTAGAATTAGAAGTACTTGGTGAAATAGATGATTCGGAAGAACAACGAGTAGAATTCGAAACAAGATATTTTGAAACTTACAGCAAGGCTATAAGCTTTTTAAGCTCTCAATCAAGTTTGCTACAATTGGCATCAACTACCATTCTTTCAATTCCGCAAGCTGTCATTAGTCCAACAAACAATATTTATCCTCACATGTCGAATCTTCCTAAAGTTTCATTGCCAACCTTTAACGGAGCCTATGAATCATGGCAGGACCTCTTCGAAGGTTTTATACATATAGACGAGCGTATTCCTAAAATACAAAAGCTTGTATACTTGAAAGGTAGCTTGAAAGGTGAAGCTGCCAATGCAATTGCCTCTTTTCCGGTATCAGCTGAAAATTACGAAGCAGCTTGGAAAACATTGAATGAACGCTATAGTAACAAAAAACTTCTTTGACAAAAGCATGCTAAAGCTTTATTAAATATCCCCAAAATTAGCAAAAGCTTTTCTTTTCGATCATTGTTAGATAATATACAAAATCATCTCAGCGCATTTAAAACACTAGGCGATCCTACTGGCTCATGGGATACCCTCATTATCGCTATAATAATGGAAAAATTTAGTAATTTTCTTCTAGAAAAATGGTCAGAAGCCATTCGCGATTGCCCACAACCAACAATGTCCCAAATGACTTCATTTTTATTGCAGCATTTCGAGCTTGATGGTACGCGCAATAATCAATATTTATCGAAATATACTCCTTTGGCAGATGAAAAACCTTCCCAGCTTCGTACAAACCCACGGTTACAGCAATCTTTCGCCACTACTACCGCTAAAATAAATTGTTCAATTGGTGAAGGCGAACATAATTTAAATTCGTGTAAAAAATTCATTAATCTTTCACCGAAGGCACGTTACGACGCTGCAAAAAAGGCTAGCCTATGCATAAATTGTCTTAGAAAAAATCATCGCGTAAGCCAATGCCCATCTACTGATTGTCGCACATGTCAACAAAAACATCATACTTTACTGCATTCCGAAAAGAAAGAAATTTCTTCCCCTACATCGTCCATAGCAAGTGATGAGCCTCTTGTCACACCTGAACAATTTTCGCCCGTTGTAAATTTGCATGCTTCTGTTTCTTCTGAAGCAATATTAGCTACTGCTGTTGTTGATATCGTCAGTCCTCAAGGAAAAAGAAAAAGTTGTCGTGTATTGTTAAACCCTGGTTCGCAAGCCCACTTCATTACTGAAGAAACTGCAACCTTTCTCAAATTAAAACGAATTACATCACAGGATTAGACGGGATCGCCGTTAATGTTCACCATACAGTTTTAGCAATTCTCGAGTCGATGCACAGCGAATATCGAAAATCTACTGAATTTTTAGTAGTAGCTCGTATAACAAACTCTATACCATCATCACCAATAAATCGTGCAAGTCTCGACATTCCAAACAATATTTTACTTGCCGAACCCGACTTTCATACTCCGCCAACCATAGATGCTCTAATAGGCGTTAAATTATTCTATCAGCTACTGTGTATAGGCAAAATCATGCTTAAAAATCATCCGAACGTTGTACTCCAAAAAATTCTACTTGGTTGGATAGTCGCCGGAGATCTTAGTAATTTCCAATACAAAAATAAAACAACCCAATGTCATTTGTCAATTAACTCACCCACATTAGACACTGATCTCGCACGATTTTGGAAAATAGAAGAAATTCCAACTCCTAAGGCTTACTCTCCAGAAGAAAAGGCCTGTGAAGATCATTTTAATCATCACACACAACTCAAGAAGGTCGTTATATGGTTAGATTACCGTTTGATGAAAAAAAGAATTCAATCGGTGAATCGCGCACGATAGCATTGAGACGTGTTTATTCGTTAGAAAATAGATTCGAAAAAAAACCTCAATTAAAAAATGATTACATTGAATTTTTGTTAGAATATAAAGACTTACAACACATGTCGATTAGTAACCAGAGTAGCAATGATAATTCTTGTTTTCACCTGCCTCACCACGCCGTAATTAAGAAAGATATTATTACAACCAAGACCAGAGTCGTTTTCGACGCATCATGCAAATCCTCTACTGGTATATCGCTAAACGATTTGCTCATGGTCGGTTCTAAGCTTCAAGACGATCTCTTTGCTATTCTCACTCGTTTTCAAACTCATGCCGTCGTTCTTACTGCCGACATTGAGAAAATATATCCGCAATTAATGCAAAATACCAAAAAATATATTTCCTGACAACCCCGATTGTCCTATTCTCGAATATAATCTTAACACTGTCACTTATCGCACTTCTCCTGCCTCCTTCCTCGCAATACGGGCACTCCAACAATTAGCTATAGACGGAGGTGCTGCCTTCCCGCATGCCGCTACATTAGTCAATCGAGATTTTTAAGTGGACGACTTATTAACTGGTGCTGACACACGGGAAGCCATGGAGAATCTACGTGACGAATTATTGAGCTTTTTACAATAAGGTGGATTTTCGCTTCGAAAGTGGGCCTCTAATGACCCCACCTTAGTTACTGACTATCACAAAAATCCAAATAATACGCACATGACCTCGATTTTACAATCAAAACTTTAGGAATTAACTGGAATCCTCTTACGGACACGATTTTCTATCACGTAAACTTAGAAAATTTTTCTAAAAAAGTCACGAAGCGAGCGATATTGTCACAAGTAGTGATACTTTTTGATCCTTTGGGGTTACTGCGACCCGTTACAGTCAAGGCCAAAATAATGATGCAATTACTGTGGAAGGCTGGCGTAACTTGGGATGAATCAATTCCATCAGACATACACACTGCATGGCAAACATACAAAGATCAGCTTCCCCTATAAAATAGTGTACAATTTAACAGATTAATGCTTGCACCGAATTTTATAGAAGTACAACTGCACGGATTTTGTGATGCAAGTGAAAAGGCGTACGGTGCTGGCTTTTATATCCGGTCTGTTGACAAATACGGCAAAATTCACATAAATTTAATTTGTTCCAAATCGCGAGTAGCTCCAGTTATTTCATTAACCTAGAATTGAGTTCCGCAGTCCTCTCTAGAATTGAGTTCCGCAGTTCTCTTATCGCGCCTTTATAAGACCATTAAAGAATCTCTTACAATAAAATTCAACACAGTTTATCTATTGTCGGATTCAACAATAACTTTACATTGGATTAAAACGCAGCCTCATTTGTTGAAAACCTTTGTTTCAAATCGCGTCGCGGAAATTCAAACACTTACACAATCATGTAATTGGCAACATATGCCGTCATTGGATAATCTAGCGGATCTTGTTTCTCGCGGTCAGCACCCCGCCAAATTCTTTCAAGAAAATATTTGGAAAACTGGTCTTTTTGGCAAATTAAAACAAAACTCATTGGCCCAAAAAAAAAATTCGCCTTTCGATGTAACAGAGTTTAAAACAATCTCAAGGTCGGAACAATGTTTTAAACTTCTTGTCAACGACAACAGCCTGCTATCTCGATATAGCAATATAGCTAGGTTACAGCGCACAATCGCATATTTATTACGTTTCGCCCACAATTCAAAAAACAAAAAGAAGAAAAGCATTGGTCCATTACAAGCAACTGGAATGAATGCATCATTGATCAACATAATAAAGTGCGTGCAGTTAACCGCATTTTCCAAAGAAATTGAAGCATTGCAGAGAGCGAATGCACTTGACTCTACTAGTCGTCTCATTCTACTTACTCCTTATTTAGATAAAGATGAAATTTTGCGCGTCGGCGGCAGACTCTTACCAGCCAAAATACCTATGGAACAAAGGCATCCAATTTTATTACCTGCTGATCATCAATCACGCGCACAATAATCCGAGAAGAACACATAAGATTGAAACACGCTGGTGCACAAACCACCTTATATTCTGTTAGAGAAAACTTTTGGCCCTTAAATAGTCGAAACATTGCCAGAAAAATAATACACGAATGCTTTCCTTGTTTCCACGCTAAGCCCCGCTTCATCACTCATACGATGGGTAATTTGCCAAAGGATCGAGTAAATTACTCCCGCCCTTTCCTCAATGTTGGTGTCGATTATTGCAGACCATTTTTTAATAAAGAAAAGCGCTTTCGCAACCGAAATAAAATTAAAGCATACGTGGCAGTATTTATTTGTATGCACAGTAAAGCAGTACATCTAGAACTAGTTGGAGACCTAACTACCGATTCATTCATTGCCAGCTTGTAACGTTTATTTTCTAGAACAGGAAAGGCCGAAAATATATGTATATTCTGATAATGCTACAACATTCATCAGTGCCGATAGCGAATTAAAAGAATTAATTAAAACAATCGAGTCAGAAGAGCACAATGGGTTGATACGGCAATACTTGAATAATGAAAAAATATCGTGGCATTTCATACCACCTAGAGCTCCACATTTGGTGGCATCTGAGAATCCGCCGTAAAATCGTTTAAGGAACATTTCTTGATTACCATAGGAAAAACGCTATTAACTTTCGAGCAACTTGAAACATGTGTAATAGAAATAGAGGCTATCCTTAACTCTCACCCTTTGTCTCCCATGTCCCCTGATCGCAATGACTTGTATCCTTTAACTCCTGGTCACCTCCTTCCACAGATATACTTAACAGACTTACCGCCAAATCGGTTGTTTGCACGGCAACACGCACAACAGATGAGGCAACACTTTTGGAAACGATGGCAAAAGGAATATCTTAACCAGCTACTAACCACAAATAATCAACATTCAAACCTCGTGGATCGCATCAAAATTGGCCCGCTAGTTCTCATCCAGGAAGACAACCTGCCGCCTCTACAATGGTCTCTCGGAAGAATCATCACCACCTATCCTTGAGACGATGGCATCGTACGAGTAGTTACGCTGAGGACCAACAACGGACTCTACAAACGATGTGTAAAAAGGCTTTGTATCTTGCCCATTGAATAGGATCGATCTTCTACACATTATTTTTGGACCACAAACACACCACACAATACATTGATTATTGTTATCTTATCGAGCTTGCCATTCAAAATTATTTTTACTCGACATCATCTTGTTATAACACTAATAAAATATAAAACTCTCATTATATGAACAAGACTGTTCAAAGGGGGCAATATGTTCCATCTCCGTCTACTTTTCAACAATTCCTAATTCCCGGGAATTACCCAGTCTAGTCTGCAATATGCTATTCACTATTACAACAAAAAAAAAAAATACAAAAAGACCATAGCATTTGTTATTAAGTATTTTGTATTTCAAAAATTAGCGATTTTTCCCGCAATTAAAATTTAAGTCCTCCGATAATGAATCTGTCCTCGACGCCGTATCCTTCCTTCCTGGTTTCTCTCTACAAAAAAAAAGGTGGAAAAGAAAATTTGCGCTTTGCAACATCCTTTCCTATTTTTTTTAACGAATCATAGTCCTTCAGTTTGCCACTACAAAAATGTGTAACCGCTAATAGGTTTCCTAGTTTATAAAAAATTTTTAAATTTTAGATTCAATTTGTCGGCTCAAGTAGCAACTTCAATTTTAATTTGTGAATTTGTAACTATTACGTGTAATACTTTATAACTAAACTCTGTGCTTGTAAAGAAAATCTCAACATTTACTCGCTGAATAAAATCCAAAACTCGTTGAAGAAATTTCGCCTAGGAATACTGAATTGCCAGTATTGCTAAACCTCGCGGCAAACTAATCGTGAGTACAAAACAGATAGATTAGACACAAATGACAGTAGCGAAGATGACAGTTCGAGGTTCTAGCATAGTCACGGCATGATCACTCCTGATTGGGGTACTTTGGCGCTATTTGGAACATCTGTAACTTTAAGACTAATTGGGACCAGTGTTGTTATATTGAGGTACCAATGCTCCTAGTGGTAATTGGAGTATAATTATCGGTGGGAGTGCACATCGGAATGAGGTTGGTGTTGATGGTGGTGAAGCTAATGACGATACATTTGGCGGTGAGTGACATGAATGATCCCCTTTGTCGCAAAGACTTTGTTGTTAATGAGAGAGGCACATCGAGTCCAATACAAGAGTTCGGACTTATCGATTTCGGCAATTGCTGATAGTGGAGAGACGTGTGGTGGAGGCTAGATGGAATCGATGTATTGAATCTTGGGATTGTTGCAACTAATGCAGCAGGTGGTGTAGTATCACATGGTGATATATTACGGACCACACTGCGAGACCCAAAAACTGATGGTGAAGGCACAATCTTAGCACTCGAAAGTGACCTAGATGTGCTGTATTGGGCACTTCCCCATGTTGAAGATAAAGTACCACTGAAGCTATTTCTTTCTCCTTGTACCATTACATTGTCATTGTTGGACATTTTGCTAACGAAATGAAGCTATCATGCCTCGCTGCCAGTTCTTGTTTCAAATTGAATATTCGTTTTTGATCATTTAGTTTTTTCATTGACAAATCGCTCCACTTGATGTTCCAGCTCTATTCCCTTCTTTTTAGGGTTTTGTAAAATAATTTTACCCTTCTGAAATCGCGTCCTGTCTGTCCGTCTGTCTGTCTGTCCGTCCGTCCGTCCGTCCGTCCGTGTGTCACAGCAGTTTTTCTCGGAAACTACTTAAGCTAGAAGCATCAAATTTTGTATGTAGGTGTAAAGTTGTGTTCTCTTCAAAGTTCAACTACAAAAAAATTTTATAAGGTATTTAAGGGGGGTCTCCCCATAAAGGGGAGTGACCCCTCGAAAAAAAAATTTCATTGAAGGTAGCCAATATGGTATCAAATGAAAGGACTTGATGAGAACTTTTCAAAACAGGTCTTAGTTTGGCAGAGTTTGCTTCGAGGGGCGCACATAGAGGGGAAATACACGAAAAATTTGTGTCCCCCCCTCGCGATTGGACACCTGTGATCCGAAAAATCTGAAAAAAAAAATCAAGAATGTAGGCCTTGATGAGTACAACAACAACAAATACGTGAGAAGTCGCAATTCGCTCAACTTTGTTAGTAATAGTATGATTTATCGATTTTATGTTTTCTTGAATAAGATCTTAACGGTACCCTTAAATTCAATGAAATTCAGTACACAGATGACTATTGATAAGACTAATTCACCCTGCATGTTTCATAAAGATTGTATCATATTTAGCGAAGTTATAGCGGTTTGAATTTTCCTGTATTACTATGGAACAATATGCGCTGCATTTATTACTATGGCAACATATGGCTATGGAACAACATGCGCTTTTTACCGACTCAGACACTACAGTTTTGCTAGGATTTGCATGAAAATTTCAGGAATGATAGGTGTCATGAATATCTTTGAGAATCGGTTCAGCTAGTGGTATCAGTAATCGTAATACAAAATAGTGGCTGTTTTAAATGCAAAGATTGAATAATTTTCAGTTATTTTTTCCCAACTTCAACGTTTAAGGTACATGCGTTGACCACTTGATTCAATTTAATGAATGACCGAAGATGAGTACCTACAATCAATACTCATAAGTAAAACAAGTCAAGGAGGCAGGAGAGAGCTCCTAGCAAAAGGGCTTTGTAACAACTCTAGGATTCGAAAAAATTGGCCATTAATCGATGATAACAGTACAGGAGAGTGGCCCCTGAAAAAAAAATTTCATCAAACGTAGCCGATATGAGTATGAAATGAAAGTTTTCATGGGAGCTTTTCAAAACAGTTCTTAAACTGTCAGTTTTTGCTTCAGTGGGGCACAGGGGGGAAATACATGAAAAATGTGGTTTCCTCCCTCACGAATGGACATCTGAAATAATTATCAAGGGATATATTTATGAGTATAACAATAACAAAAACCTCAGAAGTCTAAATTCGTTCAACTTTGTTAATAATAGTATGATCCTCGAATTTCATATTTTCCCCAATAAAATCGTCATTGACATGCTTCTTGACTTTATTCAATCTGGTGGCTGCATTTTGAAAATTGAATACAAAACCCTTCTGACATGAGCGTAGGTCTGTTTACCCAACTTGTTTAAATTCATAACATATCGGTAGGAAACTCTGAGAATTGCTAAGTTCGACGTTTTGTTCTTTTCCTCCTCAGGCATTTTCAATTGAACTCTAAGTTGTTCAAAAGATTCCTTCAGATGTGCTCTTCCCTCCAACTTGTTGTACGAGTATACTTTGTGGGTGCCTTGTCTACCACTATTTTTACTCATTGTCCGCCTCCGTCCTGTTGTTGAGTGTGGAGGATGGTCGTTGGGTCAGAAATCGTTTAAATTTCCAAACCTTACCAATGTGCACGATGACGTTGATGATTTGTTTATGTTTAAATTAGACAATAACGACAATACGCCGACACTGGAGTTTGCACTACTGCCACTTACTCGTAGATAACTACTCGAAAAGAGTTTCACTAATCCATTATTAAAGCGCGATTAGAATTATAACTTCCTACTCTTATTTACATCTAAGTTTTACACCCTAAGAATCGAATAATATCAAATAATTCAAATCTTGACTTACAAAAATTTAAAAGGACTTCGTTTACATAAATCGTGTTTCAATGTGGCATGTTGGTTCAAAATAACTGCCTTGGCTTAAAATGACGTCAATACAAGTTATTGGCATATACTCACAAATAAAACTTCGATCCCTGACCCTAAAATAGTAAAAGGCTTCGGTTCTGCCCAAGTTAACTGTAAAAGAGTGATACTAGTAATCGCAAAACAAAATGACGGCTATTTTAAATGCGAATTTTGAATAAATGGTTGTCCCTCACATCAATTTTTAACGGGTAGGTAATTCATACTTGATTGAATTTACGAGTATAAACGAAAACCTACAATTAAAGTTGAAAAGTCAGGGAGGTTGAGTACTCTGAGTACAACAATAACAAATACCTTAGAAGTAAAACTTTGTCGAAATTTGCCAATAATAGTAGAATTTGTACATTTGACATTTTTCCCAGTAAATTTTATTTGTATTCTTAAAATTAATTTTATTTGACATTTCAGAATTCCCATCGAATCTCTTCATACTTTGCAAGCTTAAATAAAATTGAAATTGAATATACAGAAGTTATAGCCGTTTGAATTTTCTCCGATTATAACCATAACAACCCGTTTTTCTGCTATTTGGGTTTGCATTGAATCACACACTACAGTTTTGGTTGGATCTCAGTGGCGGATTTAACAAATCGGCAAAAGCGCGCTTGCCGACTGGGCCCCCCCGACAGGAGGCATGAAGGGCCCCTCTTGCTAAAAGTTACACTTCCTTTTTTTTTTCAATGTTTCAGTGAATCTTTTTTAGACAGCACGAGACAATGTTCTCTTCAGGGGCCTCTGTTATCAAAACACTTGCAATGCTTCGTAATAATCATAAATTGAATATAAAATTAAAAAAGTTGTGTAATTAATCAGTTAATAAAAACGTCTACGATTTAATCACGTTCGGCAAATATTTTTGACTCGTCAAAAACGTTCTGAGAGGTCCCCGGGGGGCCCGGGTATCAAAATTCAGTTGACTGTCAACTGACAGTTAGTTCCGAAAGTTGAAATTGCCGCGCCCAATAATGAGGATTCACCGCGCATGCGCGGGTATCATCACGATACTGAATCAGTATATGTACCCTTCGTAATAAAACTTCTTCTCCGAGTTTCGTGTCAATCGAGTTCGTACTACTTCGTCAATCATTTCTGCAGTGTTTACGGACAAGTGCCGCAGTTGTTTGCCATGTTCAATGTCTGAGCATATATCCAAGAAAAAAACTCTGGCTCCAGATATTTCAAGGTATGTTCATTGAATATTGCTCCGTGTGAAAAGTTTGTTTACCATAACATACTCGTAACCTAATAATTTATTCTTTGCTTTGTTATTTTCTGTCACCAGTGTCACAAAAATCAGTGCTTCTATCATTTGATCATACATTTTAGAATAAAAAATTGAAACCATGCGAAATATTGTTTAAAGATTTGAAAATTCGTAAATTAGAGTTTTTGTATTGTAAAAAATTATTATCAAGAAAAATATTAAAGTCACTGTGGGATCATTCTATCTCGTTTTTTTTTGCCACGTAGATAGTCGAATCTACGCACAGCAACTCCAAAATTTATTTTCCAAAAACAAATATATTAGCTTACATCCAATTCAAAATTCACTGTCACTGCAAAAAGTTGTTCCTCCGTATTTTAATTATCTTTTCATGGTTCTAGAAGTCATGGAAAATACGAAAGAAAAAGGTGGATTCGAAAAGCGAAAAATAAGAGAAAAAAGAAAATTGGAAAATGCTGGGATCAACCCTAAACAGACCAAAGTCAGCAAATTCTTTTCAACTCCAATACCAAAGTCAACATCAGTTGAAGTTCAAAACGATGACGATAGGAACTCTACGGACATCGTATTTCATGCAGCAGAAAAAGAATCCCCATCGAATCAATCTACAGAATTACCGCTGATTCACCCGAAAATCAATAATGACGAAGGTATGGTAAATATATGAATTTACATATATATTATTACTCAATTTCTACAAAAATGATTTCAAGAGATTCATACAGCCTGTGCAATTCAATATGACTAGGGATTTCGTACTACTTCAGAGAATTGTTTTATAATTTTATATTTGCATTGTTACAGAAAACATGGAAAACAAGAAAATGGAGAGTGGATACAATGAACTGACCAGAACTGAACTTGAGACTAGTGGTGGAAAAGAAAAATCTTCCGTCGACAGAAGTGCTGATAATCAACCGTTTTTCGATGATGGAGAAAAAGATAATTCCGCATCCACTGATTCATTTGATGAAGTTTCCGAACCTGAATCATCATTTTTCGCGAATGCACCGCTGATACTTTCTAAATTCAATAATGACAAAGGAATTTATGGCAATCAAATTTTAAACGAAGATCAGATAAGGATGCTTTTGCTCGCTGGCCCTTGTCAACCTACAGAAGCTGATATGCCCAATGGCAAATTCAAACATACAGATAATGGGCGCCATTTCAACTCACAGTATTATCACAAACGTACGCATAAGCCTTTTGAAGAAAATGATCTTTGCCCTTGGTTATCATACTCACCGACTCAACATTATGCTTATTGCCATTATTGCTGGCTATTTGGAAACGAGGATACAAAAAAGGCAAATGGTGCACTGGTTACACGGACTGGAAACATTTCCAGAAATCCGTTTCGATACACAATTTGAGCAAGAGCCATCTCCAGAATGCAGTTGCGGCAGCGAATTTTCTCAAGAAAGCTGATGTAAGTCACCGGCTAAATCAACAAATCAGCGAAGAAGCGAAAAAATGGCGTTACGTTCTCAACATTTTTTTTTGATGCTATAAGAACTTTGTCTGGCTTGGGTGTCGCGTTTCGAGGTCATCGTGAAAAAATAGATGAAGAAAATCCTGGTATATATTTGTCTATCATCAAACTTATGTCTCGACACAACTCGACTTTACGTGATCACATCGAATCTTCGAATCGGATAAAGTATTTGAGCAAAACGATAACATTCGAATTATTAAATATCTTGGCCGATCAAACACGAAATGTTATCATCAGTGAATGCAAGGAAGCAAAGTTTTTCACACTGATCGCTGACTCAACAATGGATGTTGCTCACTTGGACCAAATGGCTATATTATTGCGGTACGTCACGATTCAAAAAAATGAGACAGGAGCCAAGATACTATGCATCAAAGAGAGTTTTTTATGTTTCATCCGAATCAAAAAAGGGGATTCTGTGTCAATTTCTCATGAAATTATTGAAGTCTTGTTTGAAAAATATCTATTCGAAAAGATTCATCTATGTGGTCAAGCATTTGATGGCGCACCCGTCATGTCAGGAGAGCTGAATGGATTGCAAGCTCTCATCAGAAGATATGTTGGAGAGAAGGCCTTCGTTCCATATGTTCACTGTACAGCGCATCAACTCAACCTGGTTTTATCTCATGCAGCTAAAAAATTTGCCAGCCCTTCAATCAAAGTATTTTCTGCAACATTGCAGAGAATTTTCAACTACTTCTCGCAGTCTCATCGGCGATGGGAAAACCTTTTGGAAGAAAGCAAAAATCTGTCCCAAAATAAAAAATCCTTCGGCATTCAACTTCTGGAAGAATTGAAAAAAGAAATTTTCGAGACAAATTCTGACTGTGGAAGAGAGACACAGGGTGGGCAGTTTCATGTGCCATTAGAAGATTTCGAGAGTGAGGCGCTGTCACAAAAACAAAGACTCCACATCAAAGTATTGAGCGGGACTCGTTGGTCTGCACAACTGAAAGCAGTAGAAGCGGTTATCCAAAATCTTGACTGTATTGTCAACTGTTTAGAACGAGAAACATCAAGAGAAAAGGCTACTGGAGAAGATATAATGGACGCAAATTCTCTACTTTCGGCGATCGATTGGCTCTTCTTACTCAACCTGACGTGGTGGCATTCAGTCTTATCATTCATCGACGTTGCTGAAGTTGAATTACAGAAAAAAAAGTGGATCTTTTGATGGCCCAAAATTGTCTTGAGAATGTAATGGAGAATTTGAAAAACTTGCGCGCAGAAAGCAAGTACGATTTTTTTGTGTCGAAAGCAAAGTCTCAATGGGAGAGCATGGGATGGAAGAATCCGGATTTTCCGAGCACCAGACGACGACGAACGAAAAAAATGCCCGGTGAAAAAGCTGACGACAGTCCTCTGGATATGGCAACGAAACATCGCATTGCATACTACGAAGTTCTCGACAGGATGTGCAGCGAATTACAAGAAAGAGCCGAAGGTTTTCATGAGATAAACTCACTTTTCGGATTTCTTAAACCTGGATTCTTCAAAAACATGGATGAGAAAAAAGTTGAAAAAAATGTTTGCAACTTGATAGAGAAATATCCAACTTTTTTCACAATTGCCCTGAAGTATGAGTTAATCAGTTTTGCGGATTTGTACTTCTCACAAGAAAAAGATTCTATTGGGCATAGTCCATTGCAATATTTGAACTCCATCGTTGAAAAAAATTTGATGAGCAGTTTTCCGGAGTGTTGCAGTTTATTGCGTTTATTATTGACACTTCCCGTCAGCGCAGCCAGCGCCGAACGAACAATGTGCTCATTGAAGAAAGTCAAACATCGTCAACGTTCCACAATGAGTGCAGAAGCATTAGACGATTTCAGCATACTTTTCATCGAACAGCATGTCGCAAATCAAGTTGATTTGGATGCTACTATCGAAGTTTTCGCGGAGAAGAAAGCGAGAAGAGGATTCAAAAATATGTAAATGTTCTCAATGTAAAAACAAATCCAACATTCAAAATACTCGATGAATAAACCGAAATTATTTTATATCTGTCAATTTTTTGAAACACATACCTATCACTTCCAATGAAACACTTGAGCCAAAATAAATTCTTGTGTACACAATTGAATAGGGGGGGGGGGGGGGGCCCTAATGAAATTTTGCCGACTGGGCCTTTTTGCTTAAATCCACCACTGTTGGATCTTCTCCAAATTTTCTGTTAGGATGAATAGCAAAAATATCTTCAATATTCTACTCAGACCATGATTTTAGTAAAATTCCAACAAAATGGTGACCGGTAAAAATGGAGTGACACCGATTTTTCTTTGAGAGCAAGAATGAATGGGTTGTGTATGTCGTTAAAGATTCTCTTGAGTTTATTCCTTATTATTGACGTCTGCATATCGTACGTTAATTACAAAACTATTCTGTCATCAGCATAATTCTTCCTACCCAAGTTATTTCTGATTGTCGCCAATGCACATCTCTCCCACTAAATTTTTTGAATCTTATGTCTAACCCAGTTGATTTTTTTTTTTTGGTTTCGTTTTGTTTTATAACTTCAGCTTTTTCGGGTTTTTGCTTAGAGATGAGAATATTTCATTAACTAAATTATATCGGCACTCAACAAGGTAATATGGTCAGTAACACGCTTCGCTGATTGTCCACCAAGCAAGCTGCTATACGTTCTAATGCATTGAAATTACTTTTGGATTTTTTTAAATTTTCCGAACTATAAATACACCAATTTGATAATCTGAATAGATGTAATCATTTACTTTATCATTGAATATAAGATTTAAATTTCCTTTCGGTTTATTTCGGGAACAAGTTATAAAGACATTCTGAAAGTCAGTGACTAGCTGTAAATTATTTTACTTTATTCACAATAGTTTGCTTAAGAATGTTCCAAAACTTTTCCTCACTAGTGTAGGTCGTGAGAGAGCTAATAGAAAATGGATCTCATAATAATTAATAATAATCGATAAAATAATTTCAATTGCAATTTTTAACCCTGTCTACTTTAGAAATGATTTAGCTGAACGATTTTGATTATTGTAAAAGCCAAACTCATTTATTAATTTCACTCACGACGTAATGCTCTGTACGTTTGTTATGAATTCGAAACTCAATTAAACAAATGAGTTCAATCATTTGTTCAATTCACAAATGATCACATTATGTACTCCATGAATTAGAACAGTTAAAACATTTTCATTTGCACCGCGAAAGTATTTCCCTTGCTGTAGGACATTAATCAAATATTCATTTATTCAATTAAGAGCCGGTGAAATTGAAAATCGACTTAAATTGCTCAAATGAATATCAGCTCGCGTATGTGAACATTTACCCAATTGGATTTATGGTAAGTACTCGTATTTGCTATTGATTGCATCAGTGTCGCCGGGAATTGTTAATAAACGAATTTAGGTCAGAGAGAAATTTATTTTATTTACTAGATTTCGATGAAACCCAAAATTTCATTACTTTAAACTTGTTTATCGACGTATTCCATCATGTCAGTACATGCAGGTTGTGTTAACATTAACAGAAGAATTTATTGAACAACTGCAACAATTTTAAGCCCGTCAGAAATGATTGTACATTTCCGAAGTCACTTAATTTTTATGGTTGACTGAATGTACAAGTTGGTTTCACGCAAAGCTAATTAAAGAACATTCATTCATTCAGTGTTGTATTGTATGAATGAGATTCGTAATTTTGTATTTTCCTTATTATAAAGGTCTCTTTGCGGAATTCACCTTTCAAGTGAATATCCTTTGGTGCTCAATTAATTTAGTGTGCAGGATACGTTAACATAACATTTATAGCGTCTTGTAGTAATCGAGCAGTCCACCTAGGCAAACTGCTCGAGGAACCTACACGAAAAGTACAATGGGAGAAAAGAAAAAACAAGTTGGGTAGACAGAACTACGCTCATGTCAAAAGGGTTTTGTACTTAACCTACAATATGTGGATAAATAGAATGATTTAATTCAAGAAAAACTTTTATTACATGCACAACAAATATATTCTTGCTTTAAAAGAACTCCATTTTAACCAGCCAAATTTTGTTCCAATATTACTAAAATCAATATCTTACAAACTTTATAAAATGAGTTTCCATCATCCATCCTGATCTGTTCGCAACACCATTTTAATTAACTCGGGGCAAAACGAAAAAAGGAGGAATTGCAGCTCCTCCGGCTGAAACGCATGCTGCGAGATTTACCAATGTTCCTCTTTCAGCAGAGGTTACCCGTCCAATTTCTTTAAATCCTTTCCGTGCAACCACTTTGTCTGTCTTTGCACTGTTCCGATCCCTGTCTCGTCGACGCTGTAAATATCTTGAGGCTCTAATTTATGTTTGTCAAGTATAGATTTCAGCAATGCTAAAAATCTCGCAAGATTGGTTTTGTTGAAACTTGTAGCTCTTGATAAGCTGATAGCTTCAGGAGTACGTAGAGATAAACTTGGGTGTCGTTTCATAAAATGATAAAACTTGTCCGGTCCCGCCATCTCATTATCGTTACATGAAGCAGTTTTTTTCATAGAATTTGCTTTTTGCCTACTGATACTAAAATTTCCTGACTTCTTTAGATGGCAACCCAAAGTACATATCTGCAGTCGTTTTCAAATATTCGGACAACAGCAATTCTTGCTCAATTGTAAAAACCTCTACGAGGAAATAAATATATTGATAAGTACGTAATACAAAACGTAAAAGATCACAATAAATATTACAGTTAAAAAGCATGAAAATATATAAAGATAAGTGGGTATCTAATTACCATTCTCGGCAAAACGTTTCCACAAGATGAAGCTGGAGCCAAAGCATTTGCTGCAGCATTGGAAGCTTTGGCCGCATTAGCAGTCCTTGCAGCATCACGTTCCCTTTCTTTTTGACAATGTCTAGCTAAGCTGCGAAGATCCCAAATTCATCTGAGGCACGAGCCAGACTTTTTCTCTCAATGATATGAGCTTCTACAGCCTTCTTCACAGTTTCAATTGACTAATTAGCTCGGTTGGACTTTCGTTTCTGACACCTTATCATACCGATCTACAAAAGCAACATTAAGTGGGGGAAAATTAAAAAAAAAACGTGCAGGTTCATATATTCCTTAAAAAAATGTATGGTGTTTTTATATCTTTAAATAAATAGTGGGAGGGTTATACTATTCTTAACAAATTTATCAAACATATAAATGATAAATTTTTTATCTATTGATTCATCGGAATTTTGGAGCTAGTTGGCATAATTCAATTAGCCTGTCCCAACTAACCCCAGACTAACTCATGCCAACACGCCTCAATAGTTCTTTCATAACGTCGAAACAAAATATTATCACATGTAGATGTAAATACAATGAGCCACTGAATCATAAATCGTTGCCGTCATTATCACATGTTACACCGTTTCAGCAAAACAAATTAACTGTGCATGAAAAAATTTACTCACCAGGCAGAAAAACAGAAAATCGAAGATCCTCACTGATGGGTAACTTCCTTCGAGCTGAATACTTGGGTGAAAATGAAACACAATGAAGTTATCACAACATACAGACGACAGCGCTCTGATACTTCTGCGTGAAAATTCAGGAGCTGAATGCCAACTTACCCCTTATGCTAACTAGCCCCAGTCTCCCCTATTTTTTGTTTGGAGCCTAAAGTAATAAAACAAGGTATTTAAGCGAATGAAGTAGAGATAAAAAGTGGGCAAATATAAAGAGCAATTCATACAAAACAGTCCTAAATAACTAACCAATGATGGAAGCGTATAAGGAGAAAAAATTTCAAATAGGGATATATGTTTCAAATTCAAATGACGATGCGCTTTATTGATGTAATCGTTGTAAAAACTTAACGGTCCTCATGGCATCTAAATCCAAGCAATGTTCAGTTTAAAAAATTAGCCAGAAAAACAATATCTTATGTCATCAAATGAAAATTGTCCAGTAAAAACGTTCCACGTTCCACGAAAAAATCCCAGCTTTGGAAAACCCGGTGTAAAACATTTTTCTTTGCGGCAAAAAAAAACGCACATGACACTTTTCAAACCCCGGCTTTATGCCCCTTTTGATAGCCTTTCTTGCGGAAAGCGTATTTATTGCTCTTGGATGAGGAATTTCCACTTTACACGGCCAAATCTCACAGATAAAATTTAGGGGAATTTCATTTATTTATTAATCTTTTCCACTCCGATTTAATTCAAATTGATTGCGCAATTTGTGCGGATGCGAGCAAATGGGCCACAGAAGGCAGAAACATCCTGCCACGAATTGAGCTTCCCGCGAATGATGAACTGTTCACTGGTCGAGAATGATCATCGCACGGTGCTATCATATCACTTCGGTTTGGAGGTTGAATTTCATTATCTTGATAAACAGCACAAACACTAGTTTGAGAAATTCCTAATGGCACGCGCTACGATGCAGCAACTTATGGAATACGTGACGACATGCCAAGTATTCTCCTCAACCCACAAGTTTTCGATCCGAAACCTCTAACGTGACGGCTATTCCGCTCGACCTTTCCAATGCGAGTCCCCACGCGATATTTCTTTTGCATTTAATTTATGCACTTTCCTTATTGTTATTTTCAATTTGCGCACTATGCTCGTTTGCGAAAGCTTGTGGCAATCTTACGAGTAACTCTCGAACTCTTATCGACTGTGACATCTTTCAAGCTATCATGTTCACGTATTTGCGACACTCTTTTAGATGTCATCGCAGTGCACACGACGACGTGCCTTCGAGCCGGGATAAACGTATCCGCGAACGTTGTCTTTACGCTGTGCAAATTACGTGTCGCCGCACAGACCATTCGCGACGTCCGCCACGTTTTGCGATCACCATCAGACTCCCCGTGTCGCAACGGTAATTTCTTGGCGAGCCCTCTCATACCATCAACTGTTGTTTGCCTTGCGGAACAACATAATTCATGTTGATAAATTGCGTTGGAAATCACTCGTTCATATTTATCCGATACCCATTGCTTTTATTTTCAGTTAAGTATGCTGCATAATTTTCACGAAAGCTTCGTGAAAATGCAGCCTTACTATTTAGTGGCTCAACTATGCATTTTTATGTTCGCCTTAAACGTTATGATTAAGTACAGAAGGAAAAGTAGTATCTTTTCAGGTCGCGATTTCAGACTTAAGTTTGTTAACCACTAATTTGAGATTTCTGAACATATAATGTATAGTATTATCAAGAAAGTAATGAATTAATTTTCAAATGGCTATTAATTTTGCAGTCACTTAATCCCTATTCTATCTGGGAGCATTTTACAAATCCTACGAATAACTTCTTCATCTAGAGATGTAAGAAGGATCTTTTAATAAGCACATCAGTAAGTGAAGGACGAATGCGGAAGAGAATAGCAATCAGGAAATTTCCCCCAACGATATTGCTCTAAATCATCTTGAATTGTAGCATTTATGCTGCATTCATTCAATCCTTGAAATGTCGCGAAATCATTGGCATATTAGCTAATTTTTCCATTTTATCATAACGATAATTTTGCAGAGCATAGATCGAGATTTTCTTTTTTGAACCGTATAGATCATTGACACAAATATCGGACTAAAGCAGGAAGATGGGCTGGCCCCATTGCTATTCGATTTGGCTCTGGAGTACGTCATACGGAAGCCACCTGTCGATACGTGAGGTACATTACTATAAGTTGAGCCAAGTAGTGGCCTTTGCCGACGACATCACGTTCTGCCACGGTCATTAACAACTGCCAAAGAACTCTTCCTGAAACTTGACAGCGAAGCAAAACTAGTAGGGCTACAAATCAACGCAAATAAAACAAAGTTCATGACCCAGTTGAGAAAAAATACCCCAAATACACAAAATACAAACTTGGCGAATACAGTATCGAGAATGTTAGCGAATTTGTGTATTTAGGCGCCAATATAATGAAAATGGGTAATGAAAGAGACGAAATACGCCGAAGAATACAGCTCGCAAATAAAATATTCTATTCAGTATTGACGATCTTGAAGATCAGCTACATACACAGGAAAATAAAGCTCAAAGTATACAAATCTGTGATAAGACCTGTGTTATGCTATGGGTGTGAAACATCGACCCTAGCCCAAGCATCCGCAAATATATTGAACGCCTTTGAGCGACGGGTCCTGAGGCGAATAATCGGAGCGAAGCTAGACGGGGACCAATGGCGAATTCGATACAACCATGAGCTGTATGAAATTTTTGACGAACCGGAGGTCTCAAGGATTGTTAGACTGCGAAACCTGCAATGGGCTGGACACATGAATCCTATGGACGAACAACGGCTACCCAAGAAGGTATTCGTTGGGAGAACTGAAGGCCGGCTGCCAGTGGGGAAACCGAGGAAACGCTGGTCTGACTCGGTCGACGAGGACAGTTCATCGCTGCTCGGATTTCGGAATTGGAAGACACGGTCAGCGGACCGAGACAGTTGGAGGCGCTGTTTGCAGGAAGCGAAGGCCCGAAAGGGGCTGTAGTGCTAAGAAGAAGAAGATCATTTTAATTTTGGATTTATGAAATTTATTTTGTAAACTTCGTTTTCGAGTTTTTTTTTAAATATTTTAGAGACCAGATTGTTCTTGTGGATTACATGCTGCTCCCGTGAATAATAACAAAGGTAAGTGGAGGTGCTATTTGGATAAACAGTTTTACAGAACACATTCAGAAATTACGAGCTAAACTATGCCATAAACAGAAGCAACCAAAATGTATAAAGAAATTCTCAATTTCATCAACAGATTTTTGCAATAATTTATACATGGACACATTTCATGAACTCAAACTCGTGCTTTTTTTTCTATTCCAACTGCAAACGCATTGAATTATATTCACTCTTTCACATTTCATCATCCAAATGTCACACATCCTCACTACCAAATTTAAATTTCATTCTTGCGTTCCTACATGGCACCATTGATTTTCACTGTCATCAACGAGTGCTTCACATTCTAACACCTTTTATGATTTAGTGTGCTTGGCTTCTCAGTGTCTGTCTTATTGGAGATTGGAGCTGTGAGCAATCGTGTGTAGAATAATTATGGTCGCATTGTACTGCCAATAATTGACAAACTGAGCTCATACTGAAAGGACACGAATGAATTGTTCAACGTTCAAAGTCAGTTCAGTCACAAAAGATTAAAGACTAGCGCCTTTGAAATGATATTAAAGGCATTTATTACCTCTTCAAAATCACTTATTGTAAACAAAACGCATCAAGTGGTAAACGAAAACATTGAAAACAACTTTGGTATTTCAGTTTTTATTAATTAATGGAAACGTTCATTTAGCTTAGGAGAAGCTATATGGTGAATGACAGAGGGGCCATGCAAGTTGGCTCAGATGGAGCCTAAAGAAAAATACTGCATTAACTGCGGTGTATTTGGTCATCTAGAACCATATCAAGGATGCCCCCGATATGAAGATGCAAAAGTTATCCTTAATTTATATTTTTTCCATTCAAACGCTATTTATTTTCATTTTACAATTAGAAAAAATAATTGACACTAACGAAAAGAG
The DNA here is from genome assembly GCA_963969285.1 of Odontomyia ornata. NCBI lineage: Eukaryota > Metazoa > Arthropoda > Insecta > Diptera > Stratiomyidae > Odontomyia > Odontomyia ornata. The sequence continues at coordinate 106,934,100 of OZ017738.1, read as the reverse complement.
CAACTTGGTCCCGAAGTATATATATATATATATATATATATATATATATATATATATATATATATATATATATATATATATACATATATAATAAATAAATAAATATATATATATATATATATATATATATATATATATATATATATATATATATATATATATATATATATATATATATATATATATATATATATATATGCATAATATAAGATAATTTGTAATATTTTCGTGATTAGGACGGCACAGTAAGTCAAACATAATTGAGTTTCTCTGTAAGAAAAGTTTTATTGGTTTTTTTGTATTACATAAAATAAAAGTGTGTATTTACTTAGTGCTTTACAAAAAATTACATACCTGTAAGAAAAGATACGACATTTAATGTTATTAATAACAATGTCAGTTCCTAAATCACAATCAGAATACTTTAACAATGGAATCAATATTATAAATTATTGATATCTCATAAAAATCACGAGATGCTTATAGGTTATTTTCCCATAGCTCACAAACTTCATTTGTCGTGTCACTGCGCGTTTGATGGCGTTTGATGCGCGGAATAATTCAAACAAAAGAAAACTATATTTTTTCTTTACTGGCGAATATTTCATTTGGAAATCATATTGTGATAAGTAGTACCTGTATGTTAGATCTCCTAATTCTTCGTCTGTTCTAGATCTTATGCTCATATTCTCCAGTGGTTTGTGATCTGAAAATATAGTGACTTTCCGACCTATTAATAGATGTTGCCAATACTTTACACATTCTTTAATTGCCAGGCATTCCAGATAGATAGATTTTTTTGTTTTTTGTACTTCAGTCAATTTTTTCGAAAAGTATGCCACTGGTTTTTGCTCATTGTTTTTTTTTTTGTGGCTGTTTTAGTACTGCTCCTACTCCTAGTATACTAGCATCTGTGTATATGTGAATTGATAGTTTTGGGTCAAAGATTGTTAATATTGGTTGAGAACATAATATTTGTTTTATTTCATTAAACGACTCCAGGCATGCATCAGTCCAGTCAAAGGTTTGTCCTTTTCTCAAAAGATTATTCAATGGCTCCAATTTTAGGGCTATGTGTGGCACATACTTATGATAAAAGTTTATTTTTCCCACACGGAGAAAAATTTATTGTCATATTAATAGACAAAACTAGTCAAACTAAATATATTTGCCTTCAAAATGGGACCGATAGTTCAAATATTTAAAAGTGAATGCATTTCGTTTTTGTATTGAATACAAGTATATAGGGGTCAAATGAGAAGATTTCCAGTATGCTGGAAACACGCCGCTCAGTGGGGATTTATTAAAAAGTATATGGAGAGGTGAAGCTAAATGATCTTTACATTGAAACAGAAAGGATGGTGGAAGTAAATCAGGGCCAGGACCATGGTTCAAGTCAAGTGTTTCAATTGCTTTAAATATATCTTCTTCTGAAGCTGAAACTTCTTGAAGCAATGTTGTAAAATTTGGTTCTAGGTCATGTAGATGAGCTGGAGTGTTTGCAAACAATACACAGATTGAAAGTGATCTGCAAAATACTTACAAATTTCTTCAGGGAGAGAGGAACAGCAGTCTTTATAAGTCATTTCCTTGGGATAGCCGTGAGCTTTGCGCTTTATATTCACAAAGTCGAAGAATTTTTTAGGGTTGGCAATTATGTTCTCGCCAATTACGTTAACATAAGTTTCATATGCCTCGGACGACTTTAATTTGAATTCTTTTGCCAACTCATCATATTCTCTTTTAGTACCATCGCTCACTTTAGACCTATTATTCATAACTTTATACAATTTATTCCTTCTGTTTCTTAACTTACGAAGATTACTATTCAGCCAAGGCTCAGATAATTTATCCTTTTTCTTAATTTTAGGTAGATGGCTTTCAACGGCGTCAAGAATAATTTGGTAAAATAAATTTACTGCATCATCTATATCTAACGCTGAAAGCCTACCAGTCCAGTCAATACTAGAAATGTAATTCTGAATGCTTTCGTAGTCAGCATTGCGAAAATCATATACAATGGAGTTATTGTACGAAAGATTATTGTGAGCTTCAGCAGTGGAAAATTCAACCGAAAGCGCGGAATGGTGAAGACTATTTGAGAAAAGATTATCCGCATCACTAGTTGGATTAACCACCACTTCGTCATATGCATTAGTGAAAATGAGATCTAACCAGTTACCATTTTGATTTGGCGTCGGAACTACTTGTTGTAAATCATTGCAATAAAAGGTGGATACCAGGTTGAAATCATTATCATCTAAAAGGTTTACTGGAAGAAGACGATTGTCAAGTTCATCCACTATAAACTTTAAATTGGGCCTATTAAAATCACCAAATATCAAAATTCTATCTTCTTCATTCAAAAGCCCAACAATTGAAGAAATAATTCCACTTGCTTCATTGTACACTGTCTCACTGGACTTCGGAGGAATATAGAATACGCCTAGGTATAAGTCGAATTTATCAAATTTGATGCGAATTATTGCATGTTGGAATGATTTATGTGCCGTAGTATTAATAAGATCACTTGAAAAGGAGTTGTGTACACCAATTAGCACACCCCCACCTCGCGTCAGTCCGGTGCTCTGAAAATCTCGATTGTCCCTATATATTGTCGAATCATTATCGAGAATCTCTTCATTACGATACGAGTCATTTAACCAGGTTTCAGTGAAAGCAAGAACTGTGAAAGGGCATGACTTAGCGTCCAAAAAGAGTTTATTTAGTTTGCCTCTCATACCACCAGAGTTGTGGTAGAACATTTTTAGGCATTTAGAGGAATTAGTGTTATTATTGTGGACGAAAAAACTTATGATGCTGCTCCCGTGACTTTTGAAGTGAAGATATGTAATTAGAGCTTACGGATGAGGCGTAAGTTTCAAGGTCTTTTTTTGCTTGTTCGGAAGTTACTCCCAGTTGCTCGTGATAGCTGAGATATAGTTTGTGAAGGGCATCTAGATCTATTGGAAGACCTTCTCTTTGAATTAAAACTTTCAAATGGGTCTTCGTTTTGCCCTCGATGCATGTTGCTTCAGGTGCTTTATGCATGTAGGATAGATAGAGTCGAACAACCTCATACAGCTTATGCTCCCGTAGTCGTGATAAGAGATATCTACTCTCAATATCACTAGTAGAGTTAATTGTAGCTTTTACGACTGGAGGTAAAAGAGGGTCTAAGTAGGATTCCTTTTCTATCATGGAGTTTTTTGGTGAACACGGTAATTGAATTGTACATTGTCGAGATGAAACCTGAACCCCATTTCTAACGAAATTTGGGTATTTGGAGGGACGTTTCAAGTTCTCAGGTTCATCAGTGGAGGTATGGTCTATCTGAATAAAACTATCATTATTTTCTCTTGAATCACCATCTAAACAGGATTCTTTTTCGGTCAAAGAGTTTTTGGATGAGCACGGTAGTTGAATTGAGCCTTCTTTTGATGGAGCCTGAACTCCATTACTTGCGAAATTTTGGTGTTTAGAGGGACGTGTCATGTTCTCAGGTTCAAGAGCGGAGGTTTGGTCTTTCTGTTTGATACTATTAATGTTTGTTGGTAGATTACCATCTGAAGGATTTACTGGGTTTACAATATTATTAGTATTTAAAGGAAAAATGTTGTCAGTAGTATTAGTATTGATAGTATTGAGATTTTTGTTAGTTGTGAGAGCTTTTATTATATTATTTTTATATTTACTCGATACATCTTTACTGAAAACGGCTTTACTTGATTTCCACTTCTTGAAGCTCATCCCATTCCAAAAAACACTACCATTCTTTGACTGATGGTTTGAAAATAGCCATGCATACTTTTGCGGGATAAAAAATTTAAAAGAGCGGCTGCGCTTATTTCCTTGTGAAAGGTCCTGAACTCTGCAACCTTGAAGCAATAGGTTGTTTTCCAAGAATTTTTGCACTATAGTTGCATTGGTATTTTTCGGTGATTTTTTTAGAAAAAATATGCTATAGTCTTCGTCTTCGCTATGGCGATTGCTTATGACATTTGCGGCCTTCAACTTCCTGAGCCTACCATTCCACTCATTCTCTGACCAAAACGTGCCTAATTTGAAGATGGGTCTTAAGACTTCTGGGCCTAGCTTTGAAGCTGTTTGATTTGAAGATGTTGGAGATATTTCTGATGACTCCAGATTAACTGTATTATATTGATCGGAAGAAGCACATTGTGTACAATACTGCTGGAGTAGTCTATGCTCCAATGAATCGCATTTATTTTCGATGCACTTCAATTTTCTTAACACTTCCGGTTGTTGCGGTTGTTGAAGCAAGTCATTTCGGTCTAACAGCGTTTTAGTGATGTTTCTAACCATATCACATATTTTTTCCTCACTAAAGTCTTACCTTACAGATGGTGGCTGGAAGCTGGATATCTGCTCATTCATTGAAATTAAACGAGTGTTAAAAATTTCGAGGGCCTTATATATTTTTTTATCACTATTTGATAGGCTCGTTGCTAACTCGTCAAAGCTGCTAGCCATCTCTATAAAGCTCTCGTCGTTTGCACGAGAATTCAATCTTTGCCTGTCAATCATTTGGTCTTTCTCTTCCATAAGATCATTTATGTGACCAATGATTCTTTCATACATGTTCCGCATTTTTTGCTCAAAGTTTTGGCAGTCAGAGCATATAAAATGTTCCTCTAAGTAAGGATGGAACCAATCCCTCGGTGCATCCATGCAGGCACCATGCAGCTTCCGGTTGCAAAATCCCTTACATAACACGTATTTAAATGTGTTATCGAATGCAATGCAATTCACTAGGCTGCACCTTACGCTCATTATGAAGAAGATTTTTAGTAGACAATGACGAAACCAATAGGGTAGGTCAGCAACAAAACAAACACACTACAGAGTTCGAAAACAGCACACTTAGTACAAACTGCTGCGTTCACCAATTTGTTAAAATCAATTATCAGAGTCAAGGTATTTAATTGGGTTACAATCATGCGAATATCAGAATTGCAAGAATAAATTTACTGCGGCGTGGATATTTATTTATTAATTACTTATTGAAGTCACTTTGAGAAATTGATTATTATCGCACATTCAAAATTATAGCAGGGTTAATGTTTAATTGTACTCGTACGCGATTTCATTTTTGTCGATAAATTGCTATGGGCTTTTAATGGGTCACTAGGTAGATTCACGGTTATAAACAATTAAACACTTTTGTCAGTAGAAAAAAAAATATTTGCGGAGCTATATTGAATATACGTCCGTACGCGACGACGGTCCGCACAGTAAGTTGTAGGAAACCAAACGATTTACACAAAACAGCAGCAAAAAATCTCAAAAAAGAATCAAATAATAATTGTATAGCAAAGATATACTCGTAGATCAACTATAAATGCAGAATCAGTGGCATCAAATGCTTTTCACATTCAAATCGAACCCCAGGAATTCAAATTTTAAACAATATAATCCCGTTCAAATTGATAAGACGATATTATCAGGCTGACTACAAAGTTATCAATTTGATGTTGAATACAGTTCGTTTCATTTCAAATACACCACATATTTGGAATGAAAATACAACGTTCAAAATATTATTGATAGCAATTATATTCAAATTAACCGTGAGATTTTCGAGCCCGTTGAATATTGGTCGCTGAAAATAATTATTTTTGTAAGTAGTAGCTTTTCGACAATATACAAAAACTATGAAGGTTCCTGTAATTTTTAGGAAGCTATGATATTAAAGAGCATTACCGAACATAATTTGGCACGCAAATATTCAAAATGATAGGATAGATGCAAACATTTAGGAAATAACCTTAAAATAACAAAAAAAAATGACTTTGATGTTTTTATTAAGACAGTATAAAAATATAAATAAAATCATGTTCGCTTTGATACTTATAAATTAAAATATTTTCGTAATTTTATTGCTTGAAAGACCTTAAAGACCTCTTAATGCGTAGAAATGTTTTTCCGTTCCTTAATTCATAACTAAGGAACGGTGGGTTGGTAAAAAGTTGGTTTCATGTAATTCATATATATTTTCGGAAGAGCCTACTTGATAGCTTTGATAATGTTTGTCAAATATAGCAATATTTATTCTTAAACTTAAAATATAAAACCTTCTAGGCGGCAAAGTCAATAGCTCTGGGATTTTAAACAAAAAAAGCTCTTCGTTACGATGTGTGGATAAGTATTTTAGCCTCTTATATTCTACTCCTCGAAATATTACAGTATTTGGTAAAAACACATGATTTAAATTTAATTAATAAAGCAGAAGTTAAAACGTAGTTTCCTTTTTAGACTATAATTTTATTTCCTTTTTAATATATACGTATTTCGACCGTTACATACGGTCTTCTTCAGTATATTAACTAAACTACTTGAACAATCTTTCCTTACATACTATTAACATTTAAGTACTTATCCTAGGTAGAAAACACCTTTATTTTATTACCGCTTTAATTATCCTATTATTAATTACCTGTTTATACCCTTCCTAACTTGTGGTCATTAGCAGATCAATCAGCTTTGAATTGTTGTTACCTACATCTTCATTTAGCCTAAAATCTTCAGGTACTTTTTACTTTTTTAAATGATTTTTACATTATCTATCGTTACTGCATGACCTTCTTTTACGATGTGTTCCGCAACCGATGACTTGATGACGCCTTTGTTTCCTTTTTTCGCTGCTTCGGCTTCCCGTACATGTTTCTCAAACCGAGTTGTCACTAATCTCTTAGTTTGACCTATATACATTTTCCCACATTTTACACAAGTTATTTTATATACTCCGCTTTTTTCTTCCAAGCTTTTCTTGTCCTTTTCGCTAGTCAAAACCGTTTTTAGCTTGTATTGCTTACTTGTGTTGATAACTTCGAAGTTGTACTTTTTCAAGACTCGGGACAGCTTTTGCGATATAGCAGAGTATGGAATACTCATTTTCGTTTTTCGGATGGTTTGATTTCGGGCGTTTTCTGCAAATAATCTTGTGAGCTTATTCTTAGCCGTTTGTTGCTGTTTTTTCCGGATCATATTCGTAATAACCTTTCCTTCAAACCCATTGATCTCCGCTGTTTCCAATATATATGCCTTTTCTTTCATGAATCTTGCTGCTGTCAATGGTACCTTAAGTAATCGATGGATCATACTGTTGTACGCTGCCAATTTTTGAGAATACGTATGCCATGATGAAGCGGGGATCGTTCTCTGCGTATATGTATTTTTTCGGAAAATATCGAATTCCAATTTGCCCTCGTTTCTGATGAGCTGTAGATCCAAGAAAGGAATTTTTCCATCTTTTTCCACCTCCATAGTAAAATTTATGTTTTTATGAATTTTGTTGATTTCTTCGAGTATCGTATTTGCTGCTTCTTTTGGTATGACTGCGATGACATCGTCAACATATCTCCACCATATTCTCGGCATATAACCTTTTTCTTCGATTAGTTTTTCTACGTTAGTCATAAACATTTCCGCCAACAATGGCGATAGTGGGTTTCCCATGGCTAACCCTTTTGTCACTTTGAAGAATTTTTCGCGGAATGTAAAATAATTTTCATTCATGCATAATGTTGCTAGATTACCATATTGTGCTGCTCGCCTTTTCCATTCCGTTGTAGTTCCATGATTTTGAATCCATTTCGTTAGCTCGAAGATCGCTTGTTTTGCTGGAGTGCTTGGAAATAATGCTTGAATGTCGAAGGATACTAACATTTCCTGTTCCGTAATCTTGACATCCTGTATTTTCTCTATTAATTCCATAGAGTTTTCTATTGAACGTTCTCCATATATGTTACCCAGTTTTTACATTCCGCTATGAGCCACTTTGCTATATTGTATGTGGGAGAATTACCATCTGCTATGATCTCACGTAACTCTTCTCCTTCTTTATGTGTTTTTAGCTGACATCTAATTCGAGGTAACGACGGATTGGACAGTTTCAACCTGTTGACATTTTCGAAAACACTGCCAGCATTCTTCAAAGCTTTTTTGACACGTTTTATGCTATCCGGTAAGGGGTTGGCTCGTAGTTCGAAGAAGTTACCATTGTTTAACTTTTTGCTTACTAGCTCGTCGTATTCATTTTTTCCCATTAATACTATCTGGTTGCTTTTGTCTCCTTTTAAGTAATATACTTCTTTGCTTCGTAAACTTTTGACGACTTTTTCTTCGTTATTTATTTTATAGCTATCCGTACTCATTTTTTCTACTGTTCTTTTTACCTCCGTCCTTATATCGTCCTTCGTATCAGAGTCTAACCACCTTATGCCCGCCTCTATATCCACAATGATATCTTCTAACGGGGGCTTCGTTTGAATCGTATTATTGAGCCCTTTGTTCAATAGTAAAAGTTCTTCGTTGGATAATTCAACATTAGATTTGTTCACAACAAAATTTGGTACCATTTTTACTGTAGGCTTGACCACTCTTACTACTCCTTGTTTACTTTTAAGATTTTCAAGTTTTTTGTTTAAAATGTTTTCTTTCCTAGAGCTTTCGCATTCGTATGCTGTTCTGATCTTATGTGTTGCCACTTCTAGTTTTCCCCCATCTATCGTGATTAATTTAGTTAATTTCAAATGCTCATAGTACGCTTGCATGGTAATTTGATCTAACTTGCCACATAGCATTGCAACACTTTTACGAACTAACTTCCTTTCAATTTCTCGTTCATAACCCTTGGCACTCTGCATGCCTGATTTAATCATAACTTTATGTGATTTCGGTGTTATTTTCAATTCTATACATTTTTTCAAGAATCTAATATCTTCGCTAATTGATGCCATTTTTTTCTTCAGTTTAAGTAGTTTGTTGAACTCCGGGTAAGACTTGGTTGCCATTATATCCATTTAGAATTTTTTTTTTTTTCAAAGTGACAAAAGGGTTAGCCATGGGAAACCCACTATCGCCATTGTTGGCGGAAATGTTTATGACTAACGTAGAAAAACTAATCGAAGAAAAAGGTTATATGCCGAGAATATGGTGGAGATATGTTGACGATGTCATCGCAGTCATACCAAAAGAAGTAGCAAATACGATACTCGAAGAAATCAACAAAATTCATAAAAACATAAATTTTACTATGGAGGTGGAAAAAGATGGAAGAATTCCTTTCTTGGATCTACAGCTCATCAGAAACGAGGGCAAATTGGAATTCGATATTTTCCGAAAAAATACATATACGCAGAGAACGATCCCCGCTTCATCATGGCATACGTATTCTCAAAAATTGGCAGCGTACAACAGTATGATCCATCGATTACTTAAGGTGCCATTGACAGCAGCAAGATTCATGAAAGAAAAGGCATATATGTTGGAAACAGCGGAGATCAATGGGTTTGAAGGAAAGGTTATTACGAATATGATCCGGAAAAAAACAGCAACAAACGGCTAAGAATAAGCTCACAAGATTATTTGCAGAAAACGCCCGAAATCAAACCATCCGAAAAACGAAAATGTGTATTCCATACTCTGCTATATCGCAAAAGCTGTTCCGAGTCTTGAAAAAGTACAACTTCGAAGTTATCAACACAAGTAAGCAATACAAGCTAAAAACGGTTTTGACTAGCGAAAAGGACAAGAAAAGCATGGAAGAAAAAAGCGCAGCATATAAAATAACTTGTGTAAAATGTGGGAAAATGTATATAGGTCAAACTAAGAGATTAGTGACAACTCGGTTTGAGGAACATGTACGGGAAGCCGAAGCAGCGAAAAAAGGAAACAAAGGCGTCATCAAGTCATCGGTTGCGGAACACATCGTAAAAGAAGGTCATGCAGTAACGATAGATAATGTAAAAATCATTAAAGAAGTAAGAAAATGGCAAAAATTGGATATTAAGGAAAGCATCGAAATCAAAAAAGTACCTGAGGAGTTTTGGCTAAATGAAGATGTAGGTAACAACAATTCAAAGCTGATTGATCTGCTAATGACCACAAGTTAGAAAGGGTATAAACAGGTAATTAATAATAGGATAATTAAAGCGGTAATAAAATAAAGGTGTTTTCTACCTAGGATAAGTACTTAAATGTTAATAGTATATAAGGAAAGATTGTTCTAGTAGTTTAGTTAATATACTGAAGAAGACCGTATGTAACGGTCGAAATACGTATATAATAAAAAGGAAATAAAATTATAGTCTAAAAAGGAAACTACGTTTTTACTTCTGCTTTATTAATTAAATCTGACTATAAAACAAGCGGGGAAAAAAATTCTAAATGGTTAAATTTAATGTTCAATCAGATTCTAAAGAATTATATTTGCTGTTCAACAATACCAATAAATTCACGGGTTCACAGACTCCAAAAACAATGTCACTTAAGTGTTCATGAGTAAAAGAACTAAGGAAGTTGGAGAAACGATATGATGATTTTATTGACAATGAATATGAAATGTTTCTTCTAGATGCGATGCTGGATGCATACTTTTTAATATCTTTGTGTTTTATCTCAAACCGGAAGCACCATAAATTTCTTAATGGACCTGACTTTTCAATAATTTTTGGAGAATGTAACATGAAGTGGTGCTTTGGCTTCAAAAATCCAAATAAAGCTTGATATTTTCTATGATGTTTGCTTATTAAACTTCTTAATATAGTAAGGTCATTTTTGGTAAATTCAGGAGATAAAACTATATCAACTATTTTTATAAGAAGGCAAATCAAGTTCCAAAATCTATTATTCAATGGTATTAAATCGTGGCAAAAAGTAGATGAAATTCCAAACTTCTTTTGCTGTCATTTTGCGGGTACTATTTTTCAAATGCTTAAGCTTGATTGAAACTGATAAATTTTTACTTTCTAAGTCACCGTATGTGAACATTAGTTTTCCCTCGTTTAAAGTTTTCAAAGACAGTGAATTATCTTCTATGAATTGTAATAAAACTTGGCTGAACTCGTATTTACAAATTCCCTCTAATAAATCATGCATGATATCGGCTGAAAAGTTTGTAATGTGTGTATCGTTAAAAATAGGTCTATCTTGTATTCCAGTCAAGCTATAATGGGTCTTGAGATCTTCATTATAATACGCTTCAGTACGTAAATTTTGCTCAATTGCATCTTTTCTCAAATGTTTCTTAGTTTTATTACATAAACGGCAGTATTTCAAATTGTTAAACGACTTTCCAAAACCTAACAAACTTTTAACACCCAAATTGTCTCCTATGATCAATCCAAGCATTGGGAAGGCTTTGCATATTTTATCATTCAATCAATCAATCAAAAGCGCTTTATTTAATACTAATCGTTATAAATTTTAAAAGAATATAAAGCAAATTCCAAACAATAACAATAAAAAACTTAATGGCCCAAATGGCTCTCTAAATTTGTACGTTATCATTAAACACATTAAAAAAAAAAAACTATAGCAAATTCAAATCAATGAAGATTATTACATATTTTTTAAATTTAATTGGAAAAAGGAGAAAAAACCAACCAACACTATTCTAAAATATTTATAATCTTAACACTACAGTGAACTTTGATCCTACACCTAATATGTTTTAACTTAATTCTAATAAATGGTATCTTATACTTAAAAAAATCTATAACAATGTTCCTAACCTAAGCGTTTTACCTTATCTCTAACCTAATATAATAAACATAATATAAACCTAACCTATACCTAACAATTTAACAAAAATAAACAACAACACTAAATGTAGCAATAATGAGCTGAAACTCAAAAACAAAATAACGAAAAACACCAAAACTGAAAAATAAACACGAATAATTTAGACATTGTCATTCAGCCACCAATACCTAGATTGCCCCGTCTCAACTCGATCAGCCTCAACGAATCTAGCAAATGAGTATCTCCATTGAAATCGTTGGTCTCGTGAACTCAAGTTCGGAGGATATTTTATCTTCTCATCGGTGGCTCGTCGATATATGTGATATATGGCTGGGACGCCGTCAGAATCAAAAACATATCGATTCATGTCCAAATACACGAATGCTTCTGGAGGAATGAAGCCAGTAGCGAGGCAAGTCGCTATATACCCGTCTGTAGGGTGGAACGGCTGTGAAATCCAAGGGTTTTCACTCACAGTCACAGATCTTGCGATATGATTCCGAAGAAGTTTCAATATGAAAATATCGACTCTAGTCACTTCAGCAGTTTGATAAATTTTTCTATTCGATATATAATGTTTCCAATCCGTCTCAGGCTTTCTGTACAAACCAGTACATGCACGAAGACATTTCCTTTCGAAAACTCTTAATTTTTCCATAGTACTAGCACTCTGGTTGTACCAGATCTGACATCCATATGTCAAAACTGGTCTAACCAGTGTCTTGTAACAGATAATTTTGACCTTTTGATCAATGTATCTGGAATGAAAGAGCTTTCGAAGGGCCATGACTACTTTGAGTGCCTTACTGAGCATGATTTTCACCTGTTCAGTATAGTACAGATACTGATCGAGATGAACACCGAGGTATCGAACACAGGATTTATGTGGAACCCGTTCAAGACTACTCTCACCAGCCACGATGTGGAAATCTTTCCAATTACGTTTCAGGTCTTGACTGACCCCCTGCAGCGTTGTCCGAAACAAGATTTTTTCACACTTTTGCGCATTGATTTTCATTCGCCAATTGTCAGTGTACAGCTGTACATCATTGAACATTTTCTGGAGATTGCTCTGAACTATTGTAGCTTTTCGGTCTGCCGTATAGATGATCAGATCATCAGCAAACGCTACCAATGATCGCGTTGGCGAGACGTTAAAATCAAAGCCGTTCAATAGCTTGCGAATGAAGATTGAGAAGAGCAGAGGCGCAGTAACTGTTCCCTGCTGTAGACCATTCAAGACCTTGAACTCGCGCATTGTTGTCAGATTTCCATCAGTTACAACAAACGATTTCCCGTATAACATATTACACATCATGGCGACAAGGTGTCTGGGGAACTTGTCCTGAAGGAGTTTAAAAATAAGTCCATCTAACCATACCGTATCAAAGGCTTTCTCCATATCAATGAGACATGCTCCAACACATTGTCTATCATTTAGTTTCCAACAGATGTCTGAGGTTACTTTCGTTATTGCATGTGTGGTCGAATGCCTGACACGAAAACCAAATTGGCAATTCGGCATCAACTCATTTTCCTCAATGTGGGCGTTTAATGCTCTGTTGAGTATCACTTCAAACACCTTGCTGATGTTAGGCAGCAAGCTAATTGGGCGATAGCTTTTGGGGCATAAAGATTCTTTTCCTTTCTTCAAGATCGGAAATACCTTAGCCTTTTTCCACTCATTTGGGAAATATGAATTGCTCAACATGTTGTTGAACAATATGCAATAGTTCCTAAAAGCTACATTTGGAATACCATCAGTACCACATGATTTCTTGTTGTTTATCTTGCGAAATATGAAACACAAGTCTTCATAGCTGACAAAATAATCAATAAGATTCAAGCTCGGTATGAGGTCAGATGTTAATGTTTCATTGAAATGAAGAATTGATTGGCCGCTCAGGCTTGATTTGAAGTCGGAAACTTTTGCTTCAACGACCTCTGAAAAATTTCGTTCCCTCTCTCAGGGTTTGGTAGATGAACCAATTCAAAATGTGTTCCAATCAGGGCAAGCTTATCCAATCCTTCATAAATAATCCTGTTTCCATTTCTGTCCGGAGTCGTACTATCAATTTCGATACCAGCCCTATCGAGAAGATTTATCTCATCACTAGTGACTTCAAGATTCGATACCTTCACTCGAGACTTCTTGCGGAATATGCTATTCACTTTCGCGAACACACCGTCTGGGTCCTGTGGGCTAACACCCCTCAATTTTTCCGCCCATTGATTGCTGACCTCACTCCTGAAGTATGACCGGATTAAGTTCCGGACATTCTTCAGATGTAATTTCAACAAAGACAACGAGGGATGGTTGTAGTCCGAAAATCGTCGATAAATATTGTTGACGCGTGTGAGAAGAAGGCTTTTCAATCTTTTCAACCTTGCGATGGTTGGTGTTTCATATCCTTCCATATTGTTTCGAAGTTTAATCTTGGGAACGACTTTCTCAATCGTTTCCAACGTCAGCTTCTCTAACTTCGACAAATAGGCATCTATTTCATCGTTAGTTAGATTCCTGTCATTAGGAACCATTGAGCAAGAGTTGCCACTATCAGAAGGGGGACATTGCTTCTGGTACTCCCGATTAAACTTCTTTTGAAACTTTCCCCAGTCTGTTTTTTTGAAATTCAACCGATGATTTTCATGTTGAACTGGAATGAGGAAGAAATCATCCCTGTGATGATTGATTTCCATTACGATTGCGTTATGGTCGCTATCGTAATGAAGCACCTGCAGTTTCCGTTGAGGACTATTAAAGTTGAATTCGAGTCTTGCGTCAGCAATGCAAAGGTCCAAATATGAATTTGTCCTAGGGTATGTTGGGAACTCCGACCCATATAGAGTGCACCTGTATTCAATTTGGTTCTCTGTTATCCATGATTTCAGGAATACACCTCTTGGATTATTGGTGGCGTTCAGCCATGATGTATGCTTGGCGTTCAGGTCACCAGCAAGAATATAGTAGTTATGCAGCCTGTTCAATTCGAGTATTTCGAAAAAGGAATTGAGCTCCTCCTTGGGCTTGAGAACAGTTCCACCAGTTGCATAGGCAGAGATAACGAAGAGGTTATCCCCACCTGGCAGTGAGATTTTGATAACGGACACTTCAAGAGATTCAAAGCTTTTGAATTCGACTTTTTCAATATTTTGAAAACGATAGGGTCTTCGAACCAATATCCCGGTGCCACCTCCCCCATCACCTGTTACCCTATCGTTTCTTACGAACTCAAATTCCTTGAATCTCATGGAGTGCCATGAACTGAGGTGGGTTTCGTTGAGAAGCACGATGTCAGGCTTTTGTCTGGCAATGAATTCAAGGAGATAATCACGCCGATGTAAAGTAACAATGGAGTTGACGTTGATCGAGATGAGACGAATCCTATCCGTGGGAATGTGGCTGGATGACAACTTATTTTGAGGCATTTGAAAGCCCTAAACGCTGAAAAACAATGTTAATTTTCGAATCTTGTTTTTCGATTCGCTCCGATAAGGAATTTAATTGTTGATAAATTTTAAGGAGCAGCTCATTATTGCCACTTACATTATTTATTTCATTTACATTGTCTGCTGGTCCTCTCGCAGCAAGTGCAAATGACACCCCGGGCTTGACGAAGTTGGTAGGTATCACACTGCGGTGTGCTTGACTTTGTTTTGGAGCTACTTTAACCTTTGCATCTTGATACCGGGGGCATCCTCGATATGATGCTGGATGACCAAAGGCACCGCAGTTCACACAATATAGTTTTTCTTTTGGCTCCGTCTGAGCCAATTTGCACTCGCCGGGAGCAAGAATGTCTTTGCATTTGACACACCTATATTTCATGGCGCAATTGGCAGCCAAATGCCCGAATCTTTGACACCTGTAGCACTGGTTGACCTCACTTTTCTGGAGGCGTTCCCACCTCACCACGCGGAAGTTCGAGTACCGTATTTTCTGTAGGGCACTCGAACTACTTTTGCTGGAAATCTGGACTAAGTAGTGAGGCAAGTTTTTGCGCTCCACAATCGATCTCCTCGTTGCAAAGTTTTTACTGAAATAAACTGTATTTCTGGTGCAGCTTCTTGGAGCACTTGAAGGAGATCGACTGTGTCCTCACCACAGTCCAGACCCTTCAATAAGAAGGTTTGGTTCTTTTCGCTTTTCGGGGTGTACGTGAAATGCGGAACATCTCCAGAATTTAAGGCACTTTTTGTTGCCTGGAAATCAACCAGCGACTTAGTCCTTATTGTCAACTTATCGGCATTGACTCTTTTTATCTGAAAATCTTTTAGTTTATTTTCGGCTGCCAAAAGCCGAGCCATATCTTTGCCCGTTTGCCCAAACACATTGATTGGTGGGACTTTTTCTTTTTTTTCTTTTTTTTCATCAATCTTAACGGACGGACCAACAGACGGACCAGCAAACAAACCTTTTGGTTTTTTCTCCCGATTTTTAACTCTAAGATATTCAATGAAATTATTATCTAATTTTGACGTTTTACCGGTATCCTCTTCAACGTTCATCGTTTCTTCAAGACCAGCTAGCGCTGCATAATAATTTCTGCTGTCGTTTGCGCCTCCTGCGCTGAGGACATCCTCTTGATTAGCTTCTTCCTGTGGCTTTTTAATTTTCTTGTCTTCAGATTTTGAGTGTGGTTGTCGGCCTTTCTTGATATCTTTATCCTTGTTGAACGTCAACGTTCCAACAAGTGCTTCTAACGATTTAACTCGAAGCTTGAGTTCTTCATTTTCCTTTTCAAATTTTTCAGCTTTCTCTTTTTCTTGGATCAGCTGTTCGATCTCGATAACCGATAGGATTGTCGGGTTTTGTTTTTGATTCTCGTATTTTCTTTTAAGTTTTTTTTTCACCCATCATCATTGGCGATGGGCATGGTCCTTCTAATTGATGGCTGAAGCCATCGGGCTCCTCCATCTCGTTGCTTTCGCAGCGAGACTAGAGGGAATGTTCTCAGACCGGGACTTCCCTTGAACGTATTTCCACTTTTGATATTTCTTCAGGAAATGAATTTCAGGTATTCGATAAATGCTCGAAAATTCGACGGTGATGGTTTTCCCAATAAAATCAAAATTTGCTTTTGACTGGCTCGTAAAAAAATATTACAATTTTTTGAAACTGACTTTTGCGAAAAATTAATTAATTTTTAAAATTAATGACAGGAGCGATTAAAAACACGTCTACACGCAACGAGTCCTAGACGTAGAATCCATATTTTATCATTAACGAGTACTTCAGTACCATCTTTTTCCAAAGATTTAATTTCTTCCACAAGATAATAAAAAGAAGAACTATTGCCCAACTGTGAAACAAACTTAGATTTTACAAACCCGGCTACAAATATGTAGTTTAAATTAGACAGCAAATGTGAAGGAAAAGTCAGAAAACTAAAATATATTGCACTCACACAATTTTTTGAAGCATGACTCCCCAACGGATTATTTGCTTCAAAGTCGTCTGCATACAAGAAGAACGGTAGTATTATACCTGGTTCTGAACATCTTTGTTTTTTGTCTTGGTACAAAGTTCCATTAATAAAATTGCAATAGTTATCCTTTCGTTCTAATTCTTCTGTATTTTTTATGATAGCATTAAGCACTCCAGGCAATTCCAAAATTTTTTTTATTTGAAAATCCAATCCATTGGTAAGAAAAATCCTTTGGACTCGATTTCATCGAATACAGTTTTTTCGTTTCGAAATATGGATCCAATTTCGTTATTTATTGTATGAGCTACTGGTGATGAAAACAAATCTTTTTTGATTAGTTGTTGTGCAAATAGATATTCTGACTTTATGTCCTGGAATGGATTTAAACATTTGTCAATGAGATTCTGATTTTCAATTCTTTCATTTTGCAATATTTTTACAATGCCTTCACATAAGTTACCTACATGCTTTTGAACAAAGATTAAATCTTTTCTGCAAAAGTTCGGTATGGAATACAATTGTAGTGAAAATTTGTTGGCAATTTCATTTAAATCGAACGATCAATCATTTGTGCCCGTTTCGCACAGATTCTTATTAGCTATGGTCATATATTCACTTCCGAATTCTGTATTTTCGGATTCAAAAATATTTTTTGATTCATGTTGCTGTGTATTTACTATCCTATGTACATTAAGCAAGTGTCTTTTAAACGTCTTTCTACTTGAAAAGCTTTGAAAACATTTATTTTTACCACATTTATAAGTAAAAAAGTTCGGCACTTTATGGTCTTGTTTGAGGTGCTCTATCAAATCGGATGCAGCTAAAAAATTCAACTTAAATAGATAACAAATATACCTGTACATGATTGTTTAGTGTATCGTCATGACTTAATTTTCTTTAAATAGGATACTAAGCCATACACATTAGCTGGTATATTTTCATTTTGTTCAATAGGATAAAAAAAGTATAGAAATATAAATTTCCAAACATCTGCACAATATTTGGGATAATTTAAATTAAAAACGTGGAACGTTTTAAAGCAAACATCTAAACTACTGACAAATGAAGCCAGTTTGAATTCGATTCGATCAAAATATACAAAGTACTCACAACTCTGATCTTCTCAAGTAACAATTATAAATGGTTATAAATTGGTTTCTTCATTATACAACCGGTTGTTGAGTTTTTCAACCACTTCATTCAATTGGTTAGCATGATTTATTCTGAGGATGAATGTGTCCTGAGCCTCTTTGATAGTTACTCTTTTTTTTGCTGAACTTGCACTTCGGATGCCAATTATTATTGTTTGCAGAATCGCGTGAAGAAGAAGACTAACGAGATAGTCCCAGTGATCTGAAGTTTAAATTAATTAAATTTCGAATCTGTTTGAAAAGATAATTTCATACTTGTGTTTGTAGCCTCGTCTAATTGATTTTAAGTAAGTTGATTTTAAGTAAGGCACGATTTTCCCTACAAACGCCTCCCAACTTTCCGTGATTGCTTCCGCACTAACACCGAGCTCAGAAAAGTCAATAGAAATCTGAAATGGTGAACAGTAAAGATTAACAATGGCATCTTAAACTAAAAACTAAACTTCGTATATAGGCACCTCGTTATAAGGCAACCACGATTGAATTTTATTACATAAAGGGGCATCAATATCCACATCAGATTTGAGTTGCGAATTTTCTTGATTTTCTGCAATCCTCTGTAAACTTTTTTTCGTTTTCGATTTCGAACATTGAAATATCTATCGTGGAGCTTTCCTCTGGGATGAGGGTGCGCTTTATCACAAGGAATATAATACGTATTCTGTAAATATTCATTGGTGACGGGTTGTATAATGAAATAAGCTTTATTGTCAATAATTACAGTGTTTTCTCCAGGAAACCTTAATACAATATTTTCCTCGATCGATTTGAGATCAACGATACCCAATTTGCCATACTCTCCTACAAGGCTATCAACGACACAATTTGTCAAAACTTGTTGATAGTGCGAATTTAAAACTTTCTGTTCTTCATAACATTTTAAAACAGACACCCCTTGAACCGTTTAGTTGAGAATGCAATCTATGTCCACCTATTGAATAAATTGTATATAATATTAACTATTCAATTTATGTATATACTCGTACATACACATAATATATATATATATATATATATATATATATATATATATATATATATATATATATATATATATATATATATATGTGTGTGTGTGTGTGTGTTATATATATATATATATATATATATATATATATATATATATAAACATATATAAGGACATATATAGCTGTGTAGATAAATAATATTTACCTTGAAGTGGTAGCAACTTTCATTACTACACGTTGAAATTGAGCTTTCGGAAATATTCAGAATTTTGAAAACATCTTCATCTGGAGCGTTGGTTTCATTCGAGTGGAGGAAGAAAATACAAAAAGAAAATTAGTTAATCGTAAATTAAATCTTTTAAAAAACCGGCTAGATTGAATTTTAAGAGAAAAGAAAGTACTCACTGTTACAGGATTTATCTGCTTTAACCACTCTTTCAATTTCGCGCTGAACTTTGCTTTTAAGCCTATTTGATGAAATGCTGGAAAAATCTCGTTAATGTGGTTTTCCGAGAGATATTTTAACTCTTCCAATCCTTCTATAGAAGTCATAACAAAACTAAGTATTCACTCGCGCAAACACAAACAATAAGCACTAGTTAACTTTCTTATCACATTTACCTTGCAGCTGGCTAAATGCCTCTTCCAAATTCCATTCATTTAAAAGATTTAGCAGTGCATTGCATTGTGGCGTAATAATGCCAACAATTTGCATTTCTGCATTATCCATTTTCACTTTCAGGCGTAAACGATCACTGAACACTGAACACTAATGACCGCTTCGCAACGCAACTAAATTGTAAAGAACTGCATCACTTCCAGCCCTTGTTTACGCGCTAAACGCATCACAATCGATATTGAACTAAAAAACTCTCCTGATTTATGAACGCAGCCGCATTCAATGCAAAGAAAAAATATGAAATTGAATGTTTCCATGTTTCGGAAAAATGTGCATGTTACGACATGATATGAAATTTTCCAATTCTCTTTCAATAGCTCAGGCACCAAATAAATTATGAATATATTAAGTTCAATTTGAACAGGAATAATTTTTGGAAGGATTGAATGTGTTTTTTGAATGAGACTATTTTATCGCGTTCAAAACTTTATTTTTGTATTGTGTATTCATTCAATTTGATTATATTTTAGTTAACTTGATTACACATATTTATATACAGGTAATGATTGGGGAGTGCAATCATTTTGAACGTGACTATTTTTTTTTTTTTTTGGATTCGCTAAATTTCTTATTGATATTAAGTTATCTTTCAGTGGTCTGACTGAATTATTCTGTATTATATGACCCAAGTATTAAACCGTATCTGCTGCAAATGTGCATTTAGAGAATTTTAGCTTTAAGCCTTCGCTTTTAATTACTTGAAAGAGTTTTTCCAGATGTATGATATGATCCGAGAAATTTTCAGAGAAAAGTAAAATGTCATCGATGAAACATACCGTGAAATCTCCAAGCTTGTATTTCCGTATTATATTACACATTATTCTTTGGAATATAACTGGAGAGGTTTTTAAACCAAATGTCAAGCAGATCCATTGATAATGTCCCTCCTGCGTCACAAATGCAGTCTTGTGTCTATCTGTGATACGTAAAGGAATTGACCAAAACGCTGAGTTTAGGTCCAGTGTTGAGAAAAACTTGCAATCTCCCGTCTTTAGTATTAGGTCTTCCATAAGAGGGAATGACTGTGATTGAGGCACAACGATTTTATTTAAGTCTCGAAAATCAATGCACAATCTTGATCTTTTGTTTTCATCTCTTTATAAGCTAATGTGACTGGTGCTGCGAATGGGCTACATGATTCTTCTATTAATTTTTTTCCAATGATTTCGCAATTTGATCTTCAATCTCCTTCTTATCTCCTATTGTGCAACGATATGGCCTTTTGAAGCAATATTTTTCTATTAGTAGATCAATGTGTGCTTCATAATCCGTTACCCGTCCTATGTCATATTTGTCCTTTGCAAACACAGACTTATTTTTCGAAATTAATTCATAAGCCACTGCCTGTTTTTGATAGTCTAGATGATTTATACAAATTTTGAAGTTTTCTTCATGCATGTCTTCATTGAAATTTATTAAATTATCATATGTAATCTCCTTAGAGACTATACGAGATGTGTTCAAAAAGTATCACGAATTTTGAATTTTCGCGGGTTACGTATATTCGAATTTCGATTTTTTTGTGGCGTTATGTTGGTACTCATGTCTGTCACTTATGCCGACAAGCTCGGCCATTTTGAATGTTCACTTGATTGGTGATAGCTGTTTTACTTGCACGTGTTTTCAATCGTCTTCGATTTTTACTTATTCAAAAAAATGGATCAAAGAACGTGTATCAAATTTTGTGTGAAAAACGAAATTAAGTGCGCGGATGCATTCCGAATGTTGACTGTGGCATACGGAGAAGCTACCTTGGACCGAAGCAACGTTTATCGGTGGTACAAAATGTTTTTAGAAGGCCGAGAAGATGTGAACGACGAAGAGCGTGCCGGACGCCCGAGCACTTCAACAACAGACGAAAAAATTAATGAAGTGGAGAAAATGGTATTGGCCAATCGTCGAATCACCGTTAGAGAAGTTGCTGAGGACCTAAACATATCGATTGACTCGTGCCATTCGATTTTTATCAACGATTTGGGCATGAGACGGGTCGCCGCGAAATTCGTACCAAAATTTGCTCAATTGCGACCAAAAACAGCAACGCATGAACATTGCTAATGAGATGTTAAACTCTGTCCGCGACGAACCAAATTTGCTCCAGAGGGTCATAACTGGTGATGAATCGTGGGTTTATGGTTATGACGTGGAAACCAAAGCTCAATCATCTCAATGGAAGCTGCCGCATGAACCAAGACCGAAAAAAGCGCGCCAAGTTCAGTCGAATGTGAAAGTTTTGCTGACAGTTTTCTTCGATTGCAGGGGCGTGGTGCATCATGAGTTCTTGCCACAGGGAAGAACGGTCAATAAGGAATATTACCTGCAAGTTATGCTCAATTTGCGCGAAGCAATCCGCCAGAAACGCCCGGATTTGTGGGAGAACAAAAATTGGCTTTTGCGCCACGATAACGCCCCTGCTCACACATCGTTGCTTGTGCGCGACTTTTGGGCCAAAAACAACACACTAATGATGCCGCAGCCACCGTATTCCCCAGATCTGGCCCCCTGTGACTTTTTCTTGTTTCCTAAACTGAAGAGGCCCATGAAAGGACGACGTTACGCTACACTTGACGAGATAAAGACGGCATCGAAGGAGGAGCTGAACAAGATTAAAAAAAATGATTTTTTGAAGTGCTCGAAGATTGGAAAAACCGTTGGCACAAGTGTATAATATCTCATGGGGATTACTTTGAAGGGGACGAAATAGATATTCATGAATAAATAAATTATTTTTGAAAAAAAACAAAATTCGCGATATTTTTTGAACACACCTCGTATCTGTTTTGTCTGTTTCCTTGTAAACTATTTCACTTCTTCTTATAGGTGATTTCTGCGTAATTTTTAAGTTTTCGTTTTAAACTAGGTAAAACTCTTTTATACAATCCAGTCCCACTTAAAAATTATAATCGAAATTTTCCTTGTCTTTTATGAATATATTCATTTTTTTCCACATCAAAGATGGCTATATCGAGTGTTATTATGCCATTTTCCTTTTTAACGTCATTAATCGTTTTTAAATTAGTATTTTTGCAATGACTGGCTTCCTTATTATTTATTTTTAACAATTTTTATTCAGTACTATTTTCACTTTGATCAATGGCGGCAATATTAGTTTTTTTGATTTTCACACCACAGTTTACATTCCAATTCTGAATTGTAGATGAGCTTTATTTGCTTTTTATCTTTTTCAGTCTTTAAATTTGTTTTAAACCAGCAGAAATCTTCTGAATGATAGCGTACACCTTTCTTTAATTTTTCACAAATACTACATTTTTTTTCTCTCTGGCTTAGTATCTTCTTTCTTCTTGATAAATTTTCTTCTTGACACTAAATGTTCTAATTTTCCAAGTTCACTAAACACATTCTCTCTTCTTTGTTAATTCTGTCTGTTATAAAATCTGGTAACCCGGTAGCAATGATATAAATAAGAGTCCCTTCATCTATTGTGTTTCTTACTTCGAGTAAACGTTTTTCTTTCTTTACTGCATATTCTCATAAAGGTCCTGATTGGTACTTGTAAGATAAAGCATACTTGTTAGCAGTCCAACCTTGATTAGCATAGGTTTGCAAAAAACTTGATTTAAATTTTGACCAATGTGAGCTAAGTTTGATCATCATGGATGAATACCAATCAGTGCATGGTTTTTCAAGAAATAATCTGAAGATTTAAATTTTTTTCTTCTTCTTTTACCAAACCAAACCTTGCACATTCTTTTTCAAATACATCCATCCACTGGTATGCACTTGAACTTTTACCATCAACTTTTGAAATCACAAACTTGTCAGCTAACTTTTTAATATTTTGTTTTTCTTTGTCTTGTTGACTTTTAACTAATGTTCCCAAAATTTTCACTACAGGATCTTCTGAACACTTTTTACTACCAATAGCCATTTGTTCTTGGGTAGTTTCCTCTAAAAATTGGTCCTGAAATATCAAATTTTCATCCTCATCAACATATGTGTGTAATATATCCTGTGTTGTTTTTATTCAAACACTTCTAGTTTGATCTCTTTTCTTCAATGTTTTTTTTTCACGGTAAAGAAAGTTTTCGAGGTTTGGATATGTTTGTGAAGTGATACTGCTTAATATTGTTCAGGTATAAGGTAAACTTTTCCATCTTTTGTGGCAATTGCGGTTATGGCGATATAGTTCGACTTTCCGTCTATTGATGGTTTAATTTCAAACGTAAACTTCAACCTCTCCATTTTCTGACAATAAATGTCGTTTCATAAGATAATTTCTAATATTTTCATGATAACATACAATTGAGTTTCTCTGTAAGAAAAGTTGTATGTATTGTGTGTATTTACTTAGTGCTTTACAAAAACGTATACATATATCTGTAAGAAAAGAAACGATATTTAATGTTATTAATAACAATATCAGTTCCTAAATCACAATCAGAATACTTTAACGATGGAATCAATATTATAAATTATTGTTATCTCATAAAAACCGCGAGATGCTTATTGGTTACTTTCCCGTAGCTCACAAACTTCATTTGTCATGTCACTGCGCGTTTGATGACGTTTGATGCGCGGGAAAATTCAAACTAAAGAAAATTATATTTTTTATTTGCATATATATATATATATATATATATATATATATATATATATATATATATATATATATATATATATATATATATATATATATATATATATATATATATATACATATATATATATATATATATATATATATATATATATATATATATATATATATACCTATATATATAATATATATATGTATATATATATGCTAAAATAAAAACAAATAGCGCTTAAATGGGAAAAAATCAAATTAAGAATAGTCTGAAAGTGCTAAACATGGGAAAATACACATAGTACAAAAGTTAAATTAATTCCAAAACAAACGCACGTACATCGCAGTGTGACACCTTACAACTTCATCAACCCCGAGGTATCATTTGCACTCGCCACTAGAGAACCAGCAGATAATGCTGTAAATAACATAACTAGCAACAAAGAACTGCTTCCTAAAATTTACCAATAATTTAACCCTTTACAGCGCAGGAACGTGTTTTTGTTTTTTTTAATTGAAAATATGTGAAGATGAGCTATATAATAACGGTAAAAATAGTGAAAAAAATCATATGTAAGAAAAGGTATTTTTTTTTTTAAAAACCATGAGATGTAGATGTGCATCATGGTGTTAAAACATATTAATATTCACGAACTGCGGAAAGAACGGAAACAGTTATTGTTTCTATTAAAACATAAGGCTACGCCACACTTTTCACATTCCGTTTGGGCTGTTCCAGAACATCCTGGATATTTACACCGAAGCCTTTTGTCGGTCCAAACAGGCCAGTGCCCTAGCTGATCGAATCTGATATCTTTGGGCGGGATGTGCTGACAAGGCCCTTTTTCTTTTTGTCCTGGATGAGTACTTCTACATCGCTAGTACGCTTCAGCCGGTTCGTACTTTTATATTTGGCTAAAGTTTCAGCAACTTCTAGTCGGAAATCAGCAGAATTTAGCACCTTGACATTATTTTCCATGTCAGCATGAATTCTTCTATACAATAGCCAAGAATTAGTCATGGTTATGTCCAGGAAATGGTAAAAGAGCCGTATAAACCAACGTTTGCTCCGAAGTCTAATTTTATAATGACCCATTACGGAGTCCATGAGGTCTACACTTCCCATGTGACGATTATATTCTGCCACAATAAAGGGTCGTTCAACATTGATTTGTTTCTTTTGCGACCTGTCGAATCTACTTACGATAGATG
Organism: Odontomyia ornata; assembly: GCA_963969285.1. Lineage (NCBI taxonomy): Eukaryota > Metazoa > Arthropoda > Insecta > Diptera > Stratiomyidae > Odontomyia > Odontomyia ornata. Next base: position 106,908,565 of record OZ017738.1, on the reverse strand, counting down.
TGGGGTTTTTGTCAGCAAAGTTGGATGCTAGATTCACAATTTTATTATCTCTCCAGGCCACCACCGATATGTCAATACCATTATAGCTTGCAAACTGTTCAATCGATGTGCCTCTAGGCTGTTTTTTCTGCTGTTTTTCTTCTGGGAGTTTACAGTTTGGGATCCGGTTTCTCCGAACGGTGCCCAAAGCTAATATACCACGGTGTGACAAGAATTCAATCAAGGGTAGCGATGTATAATAGTTATCAAAAAACAATCTATAGTTTTGGTTGGCAGGAATCTCTCTGACAAGTTGGACCACTACATTAGATGAGGCACCTAATTGAGGCTCGTCATCTGCGCATATGTATATTCTCTTGGCCACTGTAAACTTCAAATTTGTAGCCATATCCACTTGCACCACAAATAACGAACAGTTTGAGGCCCCACTTGTGGGGTTTGTCTGGCAAATATTACTTTAGAGCACTTCGTGCTTTCGTTGAACACATTTGTTCATCAACAGACAAATGTTGTTCTTGAGGCACTTTTCTAAAGTTATGATTCAGCTTTTCAATTATTGGCCTGATTTTATAAAGTCGATCAGAATTTGGCTGACTATACGGTAACATTTTAGAGTTATCATTGAAGTGTAGTACTTGCCTCAGAAACTTGAACCGTTTTAGTGTCATTATATCACGTATGCTGGCATAGCCATATTTCTGTGACCAGTACATTCGAACATTGGGCAGGGCAATTATGGACATGTAGTAAATAATTCCAATAAACTGTCTTATTTCCTGGCTTGTAACATTTATAGGTTTACTGGCATCTTTTTACACGCTGTACAGGTTTGTTTCGTCTCTTATGAGATCCACAATGTCGTCAGTAAATAAGTAAGAAAATACCTGGTAAGGCGTCAGTAATTCCAGTATTTCATTTGATTACTTGGAAGATTCCCAAAACCTCATCTGGTCTTCATTTAGTTCTAAGTTTTTATTTTTCCATATGATATTCGTTTTGGGATCACATGCGCTTCGTGAAGTTGTGTTGAATTTGGAGCTGGTACTGGGTACTTAAATAGCAGGCGGTATCTCATATGGTTTAACTTTAGTGCTTGTACTGGTCTCAGAGCTTGATCGCAAGATGTCATCTTCCTGATCTTCTAGGAAGGGTATTTCTGGTTCCTCATCTGAATCTTGGCGTAAATTTCAATTTTCCAACATGTGCGATGGATTGGCTATATCGTCGTCGTCTGAAAAGTCTAAGCCATCCTCACTATCTTTCCATTGGCTAAGAATAGTTTCTAATTCGAAAGTTGACAAAGGCCTAGAGCCTGAACGCGAAAACCTCAAACTCATATTGAGCCTGAAAAGAAAAAAATATTCCTCTCACGAAAAAAGAAATAAAATATAACAGTTTAGCGCAGTGTTGCATTAGTGCATCAAAACAAAACTTGAAAGTATCTCTCTAAAAACAATCTAAACATTTGAATTGCATGTTCTTAGCAAAAACCAATGACTAAACTTTACTGTGCAGTAATTTTACGTCAATATTTCCAATATAACCACTCAAAAAAAACAACGAAAATTATGCGCGAGCAATACAAACCGGTTCTAAGGGATCCGTCACTTCAAGTGGCCAAAAATTACAAATAACACCGTCTAGCACAAACGTGGGGAACTAATTCAATAGAATGCTTTGCTGCAGATATGCATTGCTGCGTTGAAAGGTGTTTTATTCGTTGCTTTGAACGACTTTGCTAGTTTGAAGATTATGATGCAGATCTGCTACTTAGCGCCGTAAAGGGTTAATTCTATAGCGGAGAGAATCGACAAACAAGACTCAAAAACTAATATTCATGGTACTCCAGACGTTCATGGACTATGAAGTCGTAAGAAGCGGTGATGGGGGGGATGGCACCGGGATATTGTTAAGAAGACCCTATTGTTTCGAAAATATTGAAAAAGTTACATTCAAAAACTTATAATTTCTTGAAGTGTCCGCTAAAAAAATTTTTCTGCTAGGTGGGCATAACCTCCGTTATCTCTGCCTATGCAACTAGTCGAAGCGTTCTCAAGTTCAAGGTGGAGCTCGATTCTTTGATTGGAATACTCGAATTGAACAGGCTACATGGTTATTATATTCTTGCTAGTGACCTGAATGCCCAGCATATAGTCCAAGAGGTGTATTCTTGCAATCGTGGATAACAGAGAACCAAATTGAATACAGGTGTAATCTATATGGGTTGGAGCTCCCAACATACCCTAGTTGCTGACGCAAGACGACGGGAGCTTTAATAGTCCTCAACGAAAACTGCAGGTGATTCTTTACGATAGCGACCATAACACAATCGTAATGGAAATCAGTCATCAATGGGATGATGTCTTCCTCGTTCCAGTTCAACATGAAAATCATCGGTTGAATTTCAAAAATCCCCGTTAGCAGCACCAGCCGGAAAGGTAAATTTCTCGTATGTAGCGTAAGATTTCGAAAAAGAATTTGGCTTGCCTACTACTAGACTTCTTACTGCAATTTTTATAGCACCACATGGGTATTTATTGCCATAAAAAGAATCTGCCGACGTTCGTACTTAGAGGCCCTTCATAGAGGCGCAAATATTTTGCTAGTTCAATTGAGTTTCACACTTATGGATCACATATTAAAAATCGGCAGATAACAAATTGTTATAAATATATAAATACAGGTGACGCCCTTCTCACATTTGCTGTTTACACATTTCACAGTGGTTACCACACAGAGGTGATAATTTGTCGGCTTAAATAGCTCAAATAGTTAATTTCAAAAGATTTCCATAAAAGTTTAATCAGCACTAGCGTTACCATTATTATATACATTTTCAATTCTTTTCTGAACCATCAGGGGCCACGATTTTGAATTTTTATTAAAAACTGCTGCTGAAAATAATAAGCTGTAAATTTTCGACTTTTTCATTTGTCATCCGATTTGCATAAGTTTTTGCAGGTTAAATTAACTTGCCTTAATAACTTATAATTTCAAATTTCATCGGAATTTGTTGAGAAACTTGGCTACTAAAGGGTTACGGAAAAAAAATTTAAGCAACCCACTATATAGCGAGACTCCCCTTAAACACCTTAAAATATTTTCTTGCACTGCAACTTTCAAGAGGCACCACTTTTGACCTACCTAGAAAATTTTCTCATTCTAGCTCATGTGGTTTGCGAGAAAACTTGTTGTGACACACGAACAAACGGACGGGCGGACAGACAGACAAGTTGCGATTTTATAATTTCTAGGGTAATGTTGAAAATATTTAACAATATCTTAAAAATGGTCTGCTTTATAAAAGTTCCAAGTTAAGTAATTTAAAACTAAAAACTAAACTAAAATAGCTCCAGACGCAAGTATTCAATTTTTAGTGAAAATTGCAGCTAAAAATGTTAGGTTTTAAATTTTCGACTTTTTCATCTTTCATTTGATCTTAATAATTTTTTGTGTAATACAAGAACTTAGTACAGAGATCCATAATCTTAAGTTTAATCAAAATCCATTGGAAAATGTGACCGCTAGAGGGCCACAAAAACCTGAAAAAACGCATAATTAAACCGCCGCCATTTTGAAATTTGCATATGTATGATCACCAAAATATCAAAATGTCTAGATCTAAACGATTTCTATCTTAAAACCAAGTTTCATATACGTCGAATCAAAATTGCGACTTTTATTTTTTGCGACCTGACCTCCAGTTTTCTTACATAGTTCTTTAGATACTCATAGTTTTTATCAAACTATTGAATTTCATTGACATCGATTGAAAACTTTGGTCACAAACACAACAGCAAAATTTTGTACGTTTTTCGACCTTCGAGCGGCCGCCATATTGTTTCAGCCGTACCGACTTTGGATTTTTTATTGTGAGATTCATCACATATATCAGTGAGCCTTTGTACCCAATTTCATCCAAACCGGAGCTATACTTTAGTCAAAACAGAAAGCAAGATTTTTCGTCTAAAATGGCCGCCATTTTGTTTTCGGCTGGCCGATATAGCTGGTTCACGAACTTAACTGAGATATTTACTCAATACATCTTTTCCGAAAATTTGGTGAAAATCGAAGCAAAATTGCAGCGTCTAGCGTGGGCACAAATTTCGTTATATCCCATATATATATATATATATATATATATATATATATATATATATATATATATATATATATATATATAAGGTACTCTCCGCAATAGGTGAATTTCTTTCGAGAAATTTACCTAAAACAAAAACGCCACGGCAACTTTCAACTCTCCGATCCGTCGTTCAAGCGTAATCGCGGAAAAATTCAATAGTTTAAAAATAAACGATGCTGTTTATTTTATTTTTTCGTCCATTATTGATTGGTTAATGCTTAAAAATTTTTCAAATACAGTAATACAACAAACGAACTAGGCCATTTTTCACGTTCTCGTATGAAACATGTATAACAAATATAAAAGCTGAAGCGCTTGGTAGTGTGTTATCTCAATGTGATTCAAATGTTTAAAATATTCACTAGGAGCTTCTTTTGCCGAAATGGTTTCCATACGACACGGAAAAATTTACACTTTTGCACCAGTTGTTCATTGAACACCGCCAGTTTGAATAGTTCACCATCATTTCAGTCACTAAAATCATTCATTTTACTGCAAATCGTATCGCCATAACACTTTTTCAGAATATTCGCGTTTTTAGTTTTTCCTCATAATTCACTTTTTTTCAAAAAAATGCATGCATTTTGCAAGTGCAAAATCCACCTATTACCCAATTCACCCCTCATGTATTCCCCAATTCTTCACTCCACTTTTCTTTTTCACCATTCAATTTCGTCGTCGTCACTTCACTCCCTTCCGAACGCAAAACTCACTTTTCTTTCCGAAAACCAAAATCTGAATGCCTCAACTCAGAGAACCAATCTCGCAATCCTTTCCTTCCCCAATTGCCGTTGCCATGCCCAGGTAATGAAATCGAAGTTCAATACACTTCGATTCCGTTACCCACACATCTCTTCCATATCGGCAAACGCAACAATTTCCATTTTGCATATATGGCGATTTACATAACCATGATAGCGTTTGGTTATATGCAAATCATTACATACACGGAAATAATTGCTTTTGCCGATATCCCAAAAAAAGTGTTTTCCTGCGCTCAGGAGAAGTTGAACCCAGGGACCTAGCAGACGGTTGAGGATCTGCGACACTACCACCGGAGCCACCTTCTGTTGATCTCCCATTCACCCAATTAGCAACTTCAATTGAGAACCTTTCTAGATGGGCATCGAGATGAAATTTGTTAGTAGGGAAGCGTGGACGAATTTTTGTTAGTATGACAAATAAAATTTGTTAGTGGGAGCTAATGAAGGAAAAGGTATCAAATGAAATTTTGTTAATGGGAAGTAATGCATGAAATGATGTTAGTGGGAAAGATTTTTTTTTGTACTAAAAATAGGGTAACAGGGATGATGGGGAAATCAAATTAAAGGGAAATGGTTAAATGTTAATGAAAATAAATAAATATACCGAAAAAAAGGTATATGTGCCCAAAAGAAGGTGGAGATGCTATGGAGGTAATTCGAAGTTGCCAATGGGAGAACGCCGGTACGCCGGAATTCGCAACATAAGTACAGTCGATATCTTCAACGGATTTCACGATGCTTCATATGCGGTACAACTGCTGTGTGAGGTGTAATAAAATAACTGCTAAAAGAGCAAAGCGAACAAAGGCAGGTCTGACATTCAAAGACTAAAAAGGCAAAATTATTTCACCTATGCATGCTTTTGTGGTTTTGTACATCATTATGATTATTATTTCCCACTTTTGAAGTAATGTACAGTAAAATTAACTCTGTGACCACTTATTGATAAATTTGTGTTAAGGGCATCCAAAACTAAAGAATCATATGTAGAAATTGTTATATTCCCAATCTTATGGGGGGTTTTTAATATAACTGCAGATGATTTTTAACCCTTTTCTTGACAGCTCTTTCTGCAAGCGCTATCCGCGACAGAGATTTTCAGTCTCTGATAGTCTCCCCGAGTCTTTATGAGTATTGCACAGCCCCTGAAAGTCTTTAACAATCTTTCAATATATTTTGTAGTCATTTTAGAATCTCTCAGAGTCTCTAAATCAAAACAGTGATTCAGGTCGTGTCCTATCAGCTTCAGCATTCAAGAAAGTGTTTAAGCCCAGTACCGGTGAGATTCCCCGATCGACCACCAAAGACAGCATTACAGTCTCTGGGTAGTACTGAGATGAGGGCACCAGATGGTATACGAGAGTAGAATGACCTTGTTTGAGTTATCCCTTACCACGATACATGAGTGACCCTTGAAAGCAAATCTTCGGCCGAATCTTTGTAACTGATTTATTAGGAATTATCTTCTCTCTCTCTCTCTCTCTCTCTCTCTCTCTCTCTCTCTCTCTCTCTCTCTTTAGAATCACTCTACGTACCACCAGAGAAGCTCAAGGAGACGCGAAGATTTAGTCTCTATTTAAGAGATTTAGATAGACTAAAACCATTTATCGTGGATACCAGCCCTACTAATTGAGCTTTGTTTAATTATTTCGCACATTTCTGTAGGCACTGTCTGTTTTTATGGACAAATATCACACAGCTAGAATAGAAAGACTGCAACATTTAAAGAGCAGGATTCTTACTCACATCAATTCAATATATAGAGGTTTTAGTGAGGGAATCGATAATAACTTACAAATTCTAAAACAGATGATGTCAGTTGTACGATAACTAATTAAACCTAACTACAACGGGGATATTAATTACCAATGGAGAGAAAAACTTCAAAGAATACGTCCACAAGACACTGACGGAATGTTTACCCAAATCAACTCTATTTTCAGAAGAAAGAAATCGGATGGAATAGCTGACATGAAAATAACAGCTGAAAATTTACTTTTCTTCCAAGCAGGTGATGTCTGCAAAGCAAACAATGTACAGGGTCATAGCACTATCTCTGAGCCTATTGATAAGTTAAATCTAGATGAGTCTAGAGTCAATCTACAAGCAAAACGCAATACTTAGTAGAGAACGACTTTCCCAAATCATATCAGAGGAAGTAAGCAAGCTGTAGCAAAGAGCATTTACTCCATTTCAATGAGGACCTGCATGTAAATGCTATACCAGACGAGTTCATAGCTGGATATTTCATCACACATGAAAATCTGGTAGATATCTTTCGTAAATTGAACACTGAAAAAATCTGCCGGAATCGACGGCATACCTAATATTGTATTGACACAATTAAATGATATACTGATCACGAAATACTGCACTCTTTTTAACAATCTACTTAACAATAGAAACTGGAAAGTAGCAACGACCATTCCTATCTCCAAAAAAGGTACTTACAAACCACGAAACTACCGTCCCATCAGCTTGCTTCCGAATATCAGTAAAGTATTTCAGACTGTTATCAATCAAACACTTCGTTTGCATATCAGTGAAAACCAACTCTTCAGTAACAGCCAATTTGGGCTCCGCAAAGGTCATTCCACAATTCGCGCAATTACTAAAGTAACATCAAATATTTGTTGGCACATGAACGAAGGCAAATGTGTCTTATAGACATGGAAAAGGCATTTGATACTGTTGATGTCGATGGATTAATTTTTAAGCTAATCCAAGATAAATTTCCACAACATTTAATTAGTTTGTTGATCAGTATGTTGTATAAGAAATCATTTCAGTAAGAATCAGGAGGTGTCTCCGTTGACAGACTGTTTCAAATATCTGAAGGACTGCAACAAGGTACAGTGACAGCACCTCCTTTCTTTGCAATATTATTGGGCACCTTACTCAAGACCTTTGGCTAAAACGAGTCACCGAAAAGAGCTCTGGCTGCATTTACAGATGATCTTATCATCTGCACTGCACACAGAAAGGCATCAGAAGCCAATAAGGACCTTCAGAGCATGTTTGATTACATTAAATCATTCACCATGCTCAGAAAATGAAGATTAATGCTCAAAAGTGTGAAACTATTTTGTTTCGCACAAACCTGATGCAAGCCGGCAGAAATGTGAAGCGTCACTAGAAGAATTATACTTGACATAAATGGACTGCCAGTGCTGTATCACTGGTATAGACGTCACACCGACAAGCGAATAACGTGCCCAGAGTATATGGATACTAGAGAGCCCAATGTGATGTGGTGGTACTCAATGGATATGGTCAGTGACAAGTACAGGAGTGAAGACTTTTGGTAGCTGAATGAAGTGGAAATGGACACAGAATAAAAATATTGTAATGAGAATCATATTTTCAACTTGGTTAATTTTATCGCTATCGCAAACGGTGGTATAAGGATTTAGGAATAAGTTAGGACTTAAGTTAGGAAAATATATCAACATAAGCTGTGTACAAACAAATTAAAAGAAAAAACCTTAAAATTAGACAGATAGAATATAAGTTATAGGGATAAATACCCTACATATAAGTTATAGAAGTCAAAGTTTTTGTCCCGTTTTCTTTGGTAGTAAGTAGTAAATGATAAGATATATATATATATTATATATATATATATATATATATATATATATATATATATATATATATATATATATATATATATATATATACCTTAGCTTTAGAGATTAATGTAAACCAGTCTTGGGACTCAATAAAGCTCTTTTAAAACTTAAACTATCTGTTTTTAAAAGATTTTACTCTGAATTTAAAAAACAATACTATTATTGTTTTAGGATTCCACGGCTGAATATAGTATAAGCCAGCTCCTAACTACTCGTACATCCTACAGAAACCAAAAAAGCACCTAGCTCTGCCAGGTATTTCAACTCTGTTGAGGACATCAAATAACCATCGTCAGACATAAATTCATTTAAGTAAAGTAAAAATAATCTAAATTCAAAGTTTCCATTTCATTACATACATTTCATTCGTATTTTAGTTCATTTTACCTGTTCACATGTAACACGATCATTTTCTTCAAATGCACTTCAGCCAGACCTAGCGTCAGCAAAATTTCATTGCATATGTGGGAAACATTTTTTGCGGTAATTCAACTACCTGTTGTGCATGGGAAAATCATCGTGCAGTAAAGAATGCTTAGTTGATATTTTTGGGTTGATTTTAGAATTTTGTTGTAATCAGAACTCGTGGTAGTAATAACTCGTAGCCTAATTTAAAAGTGGTAGAGTATCCTGCCAACTTTTTTTGGAATTGGTTTTTGCAGCCTATTGAAGTATTCATGCTATCGATAGTGCTCAGCTGAACAGTTTTTGGTGACCCCAGTCAGAACACAAGTTTGGTTCATTTAAAAAAATAAAGAAGAATTTTTTTACAAATTGAATTGAAATTAAATAGAATTTGGTTAAATACCAATCTCTCAACAAGAGAAAATAGAACTATAGCATCCTGCTTGCTATTTAAAATCAATACGCAGAACTTGCAAAGTAGAGAATCCTACTTTTGTTAGTGCAGAACCTAAAATTTTTTTGAAGAAATATAGTCTTCAATGGATGCGCTAGCCGCTGAACAAGCTCGTCTCGGAAAGGAGATCGAGAAAATAATTAAAAACTATAATGACCAATCTCCAGATAAGAAAACAATTTCATATATAGAAGAGAAACTAACGGTGATCGAAAACCTTTGGGAAAGGCTTGAAAAGAACGACGATCAAATCAGAGGAATTTCTGATGTGCCGCTTGACCATCCGGTAAAGATAGCCGTAGAAAAATTTTGTTCTGAGGTGACACTTTTGCTGGAATATGTAAAGACACAATCATTCGAAGAAAATCAGGATAATCGAATAATGAACTTCAAACAACAAAAAAAGCAGTGAAAACGGTTAGCCCTGAATTGATTCGGCTGTTGAAAAAACAACAAGCATTAACAGCTACATTCAGGCACATAATTAACAGCATGACTGTGACTGATGGTCATCCTGTTGAATATCTATTGTTCAAAAAGGATAAAATTATCAGCATTTGGTCTGATATTGAAAACACACATTATTTAATTTGGGAATCAGCAACTGATATTGAAACTTAGGCTTAGTATGTAAACGAATATTTTCAATCACAAAATCAATATGAAACATTGATAATCAAGATAAATAGTTGCCTAAAAAAAGCAGAGAGCAAGAAGATATCACCAACCACGAACGAGTCGCAGTTGAAATTGCCAAAGATCGAGCTCCCAAAATTAGATGGGGAATACATTAAATGCAAAGCAAATGGTTCGCGACCAGCCTATTGGTAACCGCCAAAAATTCTGGTATTTAGAAATGAATTTGATGGGAGAGGCAGCCGGACTCGTAACGCATTTACCTATCTCGAACAGCAACTGCATCGTAGCTTGGGATATGCTCAACATGCATGCATTACTAGACAAGTTAATGGCACAACCAGCAATTACCATTGAGTCGGCATCGGCACTCAGATCATTGCATGATACAACAGAAGAATGCCTATTCACACTGCAGCATTGGGAACCAATAATTGTGCATACGGTCCTCAAAAAATTAGATAAGACATCGTATACATTCTACGAACAAACACTAAAATTACCACGGGAACTACCATTATTAGATGAGCTATTGAAGCTCATTGAGATGAGATTCCAAACATTAGAAACCTTAAGACAAAGGACAGGTTTATCAAAACAATCGAGCAACCCATCGAAACAATCTTCGTTGGTAGGCCAGAATGCCAGAATGTAAACTCTGCAAAAAGGCTCATGCAATTTACCATTGTGACGAATTACTAAAATTGAATCCAACAAAAAGATTTAAAAAGGCACGAGAATTAGACCTTTGCACAAATTGCCTGAAAATAGGTCACATATACAAAAAATGTTTGTCTAGAGGCTGCCAAAAGTGTGGTAAAAAACATAACACACTATTACACAGCGAAGTAGGTACTACGAAATCAAAAGAGCCACAAAAAACAAGTTTAGCCGCGCAATCCAATGAAGAAGATGGCTATGTTATCTTGGGAACAGTGATCATCGAAGTTATTAGCAACCAAGGAAAATCCTTAAAAGCAATGGTGTTACTCGATTCCGGCTCACAATTAAACTTCATAACCGACTAACTACGCAAAAAATTAGGATTCAGTACAAGTGATCCAAGTATTAACATCTCTGGATATGGAAATACAAGGGTGAAAGCTAGTGATAACATCAACATTACCCTGAAATCGACCTGTAAAGAAGTTTCAACTGTCTTAGAAGTCTTCGCAATTAAAGAAATTACAAACAATCAACCCCAGCAATACATCAATACAGATGACTGGAATATGCCCGAAAACATTCCATTGGCTGACCCATCATTTAATACACCAGGCAGAAAAGACATTTTTTGGGGGTGGATGTCTATGGAGAAATTATTAGAAATGGTCAAATACGGTTGTTGGATAGTCTGCCAATCCTAGAAAATACTACACAAGGCTGAGTAGTCTTTGGAAAAGTTTCGAACTGCGCCCCATTCTGTGGAATAGCTAACATAAATCTAGAACGTCAACTACAGAAATTTTGGGAGTTAGAAGAGTGCTCTATCTAGCACCGACAAAAAATGCGAAGAGTATTTCGAAGCTACAATTATTCGAGATCCAACTGGCCGATTTATAGTGAACTTGCCATTATTAGGTGATGCCTCGATGTTAGGTGATTCACATTCATTGGCGCATAAAAGGGTGTTATCAATGGAAAGAAAACTTTCTAAACAACCTTTACTTACTGCAAAAAACCAGAAACGATTTGTCACTCAACGATTAATTACTCAAAGGACGCAAAGTGCAGGAAGACATTAGTACAATCATCTCCAGATTCCGTTTGAAACGTTATGTTTTCACTGCAGATGTTACAAAGATGTATTGCCAAATACTCGTAGCAGAAGAAGATCAACATCTGCAGCTGATAATGTGGCAGCAGAATGATCTTGACGATGTAAAATATTTTAAACTTTCTACTGTCACATACGGTACAAAATCAGTACCGTACTTAGCGATCAAATGTTTAAAGAAATTGGCTGAAGAAGAAGCACGCCAGTTTCCACTAGGGACTGCAGCGATCCAGGATTTCTAAGTGGACGATGTCTTAACAGGAAGTGACCATTTGGATGAAGCAGTAACAAAACGGGATGAGCTACGTTCATTATTGGCATCAGCAGGATTCATTCTCCATAAGTGGTGCGATAATCATCCAAAATTAGTGCAAGGCATCGCAAATCAGCATCTTGATATTGAACTTGACTTCGCAAGACTGGATAGCGATCATGTAAAAACGTTAGGAATGATATGGCAGCCCATCACAGATATGTTCACGCTCGTTACTGATTAAAAAGAGCATAAAATTACGATCAAGAGAAGCATAATCGCGGATATTTCTCAAATTTTTGATCCCTTGGGACTTGTAAACCCAGTGATTGTAACCAGAAAATTAATCATGCAAAATCTATGGAAGGCAAAGGTTGATTGGGATGAGCCAATTCCAGAAGAGCTTCAATCGATATGGGTGAAATACAAAAAAAGCTACAAATGTTGAATGAAATACATATCCCAAGATATATGTTCAGCGAATATGAAACAATTGACACGCAAATCCACGCCTTTGTTGACGCAAGTGAAAAGACGTACGGTACTGCCGTTTACATACGGTCAAAAGACAAACGAGGTCAAGCTGCTTTGTGCGAAATCCAGAGTAGCTCCTATCAAACCGATCACAATCCCTAGACTCAGGTTGTGTGCAGCCAAGCTGGCAGCACATTTGCTAAAACAAGTAACATCATCAGCTGATATAAAGGCTAATACAGTTTTTTACTGGTCTGATTCACTCATTGTCATCAACTGGATACAAGGAGACCCATCCATTCGCAAAACATTTGTCGCAAATACGGTCGTAGGAATTCAAGAAATGACCTCAACAAAGGAGTGGTAATATGTTTGCACAAAGCATAACTCTGCTGATCTGGTTTCCCGTGGACTCTTCCCAGAACTGTTCAAACAATCGAAAATATGCTTCAATGGTCCAACCTTTTTAAGAATGCCAAAACGTGAATGGCCAACTGAACCCAATTTAAGTAAAATTGCAGACGAAGAAACAAAGAACATCATGGTCTCTGTCGTTACTTTGTGCAAATTGAATACACACCTGTTGTACTCAATTGATCATGCGAACTCGTTTCTAAAGTTGGTACGGGTAATGGCTTACATAAACAGAGCAGTAAATGCATTTCAAAGTAAACGTGGAAAATATCGAATCCAAGCATAAGCTATCATCAGAGAAATACAACGTACCAGTTTTCTTGAAGAAATTGAAATGCTGTTTAAAGATGGGGAAATTAAAAAATCCAGTAAACTTCGATTGTTGACACCATTCATTACATCTGATAACATTCTGAGAGCTGGAGGAAGATTACAACTGGCTGACATCGAAGATGGCATAAAGCACCCAATTGTTCTACCAGGAGACCATTTTTTTCAAGACTGCTTCTCTATCATCTGCATAGGGAGAATTTACATGCAGGGCCTCAAGCTTTGCATAACATTGCAAGACAAAAATACTGGATTCTAAATGGCAGAAATATCGCCAGAACCATTGTGACAAATTGCGTTTTATGCACCAAATTCCGACCATGCTTGCTCTGTCAACAAATGGGCAACTTACCAAAACATCGCGTCCAATTGACGCGACCAATATATACGCATTTTGAAATTCAAGGTAAACGATCCCAAAAATCATACATTGCAGTATTTGTGTATTTCGCAACAAAAGCAATACACCTGGAGGTCGTCTCCGACTTAACCACTGATGGGCTTCTAGGCGCATTGAAACGATTCGAATCCAGACGAGGAAAATGTGAAAATTTATACTGCGGCAATGCCCGTAATTTTGTTGGTGCAAATAACCAACTAAAGGAGCTCCAAGAACTATTGACGGATGAACGCTCAGTTGAACAAATAGTAAACAATTGCTCAAGTGGCAATATTCAGTTTCACTTCATTCCTCCTCGATTACTGCATTTCGGTGGCCTCTGGGAGGCAGCGGTATAGTCTACTAAGCTTTTATTGCTACGAACTGTTGTATCAGCTTACTTAACGTACGAAGAATTATGCACGGTAGCTACTGAAATGGAGGCAATTCTTAACTCAAGGCCACTCGCGCCTTTTTCTTCAGATCCCAATGACCTAACACCATTAACGCCGGCGCATTTTTTGGTTGGTGAGCCGCTTGTGGGTGCCAATAGTTCCTCAAATGAGACAACGAGAATGTCCTAAGCATCCTGATAGCTATTAACAAATCGTCTTAAAAACGAGTTCTGGAAGCAATGGCACATGGAATACTTGGGGGAATTACAAAAGCGTACGAAGTGGACATCTAAGCAGACAAACATTAAAGCAGGAACATTAGTTACGGTCAAAGATGACAACCTGCCACCTTTCAAATGGAAACTAGGACGGATTGTTGAGACCATTCCAGGAGCAGACGGCTATGTTCGTGTTGCTGACGTACAGACTAGCACGGGCATTATTAGAAGATCGATTCATCAGTTGGCACCATTACCAATTCATTACGATGGTGAAGAATTTACTGATTCATACGAAACTTTCGAAGCCGCAGATGAGCCAATGGAGACAACAAATATTGGCAAGACTACTCACCAAAATTACAGGAAATGAAAACGCTCTCCTTCAAAATTTAGCTCACTAAAAGCTTGCCTATTAACATTGCTCGTTTTACCACTGACCTCTTGGAACATGTCATCCGCAGCTAAATTGCCGATTGAATTTGCGAGCATTGAAAATAATGCTGGTATTTACTTCGAAAATATTGGCAGTGGACAGTTAACTCCAAACACATGGAAACTTATAACCTTTTATGATTTAAAAGGTTATTGGGAAATTTTCCGAACTATAGAAACTGGCGTAAATCAACTAGAGCGGCTCAATGAGAATATTATTAACAACACATATCATGACGCTATTGTTTCACAATACCGTCATCAATTGCAACTAATAAGTCAAGACAATCTTATCCTGCAAGAGCCTACCCAAAAAAGAGCGAAAAGGTCCCCGCTTGATATAATTGGCTCCTTAGCCAACAAACTTTTTGGGATTTTAGACAATGAGTATGAAAAATCAATGAGCAAAACAATCGCTAATATTCAAAATAATGAAAACAACCTGAATGAGCAGGGTTGTTGCGGATCCAGAATATTTTCGGATGCACATCAGCGGATGCGGATGCGGATGTTGATGGTTTTTAAGAAAAATGTAATTTAGGATTGAAAATATCACTTGTAATAGTTATTTCCTTATTATGAAATGATGATGGAGTTTTTGTTTATTTTGTTATAAAATATTTAATAACGGAATTCAAAAATTGAAGCATTATGTTTGATAAAAAGTAAAGTTGCTGCCTTTTGAGACTCCAACCTGTTTCGCAGAGGTTCGTAGATAAGCCCCGCACCACTAAATAATTGTTCACTTGGAACACTTGCTGGCGGAGGTGACAAATATCTCCATGCTATAGCTGATAGCATCTTAAATTCGCTTCGATTAATGCTCCACCAGCTGTTCTTTTTTTATTTCGATACAAAACCAATTGCTTTTTGAGAAGCGCAACTCATTGATATCAAATGTTTCTTCGTCATCGTTGTCGTCACTTGAGGAATCCAGCATCATAGCCAAGTCACTTTTAAGGCAAGATTTATCAGGAAAGGATGGTCTCGGCTGCTGTGTATGTGTAGTTTTTTCGGGAGATTCTCTGGTCCTACTCCTCTTAGCTTGCTTGGAACTCGAACAATCTGTATTAATATGATGGAGGATTTCGATCTGTAAAATTTTATCTTTTATCTTTTCCTCTGTTACTGGTTTGAAAAGCTTATGCTTGTACCGAGGATCTAGATAAGAGGATATTGCAAATAAATGGTTCTCTTCCAAGCCAGAAAACTTGGTACAAATTTCTGTTTTCAGTGTTATAATTGAATGTTGAATTGCGTAAAAATATTCCCATCTTGACAAAAAGTCATCGAGTTTCTTTGTGAGCATTTGAATTATTGGAATAACTGATGATATAAGGGTTTGAGAGCTGCTTAGTTCTCGTGTGGCTTCCTCAAAAGGTTTCAGCAATTCAACACAGCACTCGAGAATTTTCCAATCTTCTGGCGTGATGGGATCAATGTTAATGCTGTGCTCATTAAAGTAAAGGCTTAATGCGTCTTTCACCCTTATAAATCGCTCGAACATATAAAATAAACTATTCCATCGCGTTACGCAATCTTGAAAAATTTTAAGGTTGGTTTGATTCAGTCGGTCTTGGACCTTTTGCAGCTGTTTTTGAGCAATCGTTGAATGGTTGAAGTGAGCGGAAATTCTTTTGCACTTTTGCTTGATATTTCTTATATTTTCTTGAGATAGCAAGCAACTGCGAATAGCTAATTGCATTTTATGAAAAGTACAATCGATGTCGTTCAATGCCGCTAATTTCATTGCTCTTTTCATATTAGAGCCTTCGTCACGAACAATGCAATGTACTCGCTCTTTTGGAATATTCTACTCCAGCAGCATTTTTTCGAATTCTTCAGCGATTCTGTCACCAGTATGGCGGTCGTCAAAAGTCTCGCAATTCAGGACAATTGACACTCGCTTAAAGTATTCTGATATTCCGTGGCCAGTCAAGCTAAGCAAAGAACCCCTAGAACTTGGATCCGTCCAAATATCGCTCGTAAATGACATGAAATCGAAATTTTTAATTAATTCTTTCAATTTACTAGCTACTTTTCCATAGAGCTCTTTACACACAAAATTAGTAAAAAAATTGCGCCCTCTCAGGTTGTATTTCGGTACTATTTCTTGTAGCAACCTTCGGAACCCTATGCCTTCCACAAAGTTAAAGGGCAAATTTTAGAGGGCAATCATTTCGCCTATTAGTTTGTCTATTTTTGTGATGTTGTATTGCTATAATCCCATTTATTTTTTCTTTGAACTGCCTCCTCAAGAGAAATTTGTTTTTTCGCCTTCTGAAGAAAAGAAGGACCGTAATCTGGAAAAAATGATTAAACAAATATATCATAACTTGTTTTGGAAAGGGAAATGCAGTGCCTGAATCGATGAAAGATATTGCTGTAATTTGAAAAATTCATGTAATTTACAGAATATAAGAATCTACTGTATGGCTTCTCAAATGTAAAGTTTCATTGAAATTAAGTTTACCTATACGATTTTAATGGGGAAAATGTAAAACTGGTAACTGCTATTTTAAGATCTGAATCGAAAGATCTTATCAAGGCCTTTCATTTGACACCCAACGCAACTATCTTTGGCAAAGAAAATGTTTGGGGATTGGACTCTTGTATGAGGTGACCCCCCAAAATCATTAGATTTTTTTCCACAAGGGAACTTTCATTATCCAGAAACTCATGATCTGTTCACAAAATTTGGTGGCTGTAGCTTCTCCAGTTTCTGAGAAAAGCTGCTGTGACGCATTGATGGACGGACGGGCAGACAGGTTTCTATAGGGATATCGTAAAATTTTTCTTTTACAAAACTCTAAAAATGACTACAAAATGACTATGTGCAGAAAAGGAAAATCTCAAAGGCATTTGCATTACAAATGCAAGAAATGGAAAATGCACACATAATAACACAGTTGTATTGGTTTTGTTTTCTGCATAGAAATTGTATTAAAACTGAATAAACCAAATTTCACCTGATTCTTGTTCTTTTTCCAGCAATTTTTTATCATTCGAACTTTGTTGAAACAGCTTAAATTGTTTGGGATGCATCGATTTCAAATGATTTTTCAAAGATGTCGTTGTACGGCCCTTACGAGAATACGTTTTGAAACATATTTTGCACTTCGATTTGTCCCGATCTTGATCGTCTGGCGTAAAGTAAGCCCAAATTTCACTTCGCATTGTTGGCGACATTCTGAACAAAACAAATTTTCACGAAGATGAAAAACTTCAATTGCCAATGACGAAATACACAACTAAATACGCGTAACACGTCTAAATTCCTACACGAACCAAACTTTTTTGTCCTAACATTCTTACCAGTTGTTCTACGAATATTCGATAGCTCATGCCATCATCGGAGATTCGCATTGATATTTTGTCACTACTTGCACAACATCTGCATTCGCAAAAATTCCGCATTGATATTTGCGGATGCGGATGCGAATGCAGATATCAAAATAAATGCAGAAGTTCCGCAGTTGCGGATGCGGATGTGAATATCCGCAACAACCCTGTGAACGAGTTGCTAAAGCGACAAACTTCAATTTGGAAACAACTATTAACATCATCGCAAAAAGGTGAGGCAGAAGGAGTAAATCAGACGAAGCAAATCAGCAAGGCACTCGACGCTATTTACGAGAAAATAAAATTTTTCAACTCCGAGGTCAAGCAGCAGAGGATTGCTGACGCATTCAATACTCATTATATCGCTGATCACTGAGTGTCGGGATATCCAACGCTCATTGATGGAAGTGATAATCGACGCTCACCATGAAACGTCATATCACCTCACCAAATCAAGACCCAGATAGCACTTATTAAGGACAATCTGCCTCAAGGCTTAGAACTTCCAGCCATCGGAAACCAAATCAGCATTTCACAAATTTACCGAATTGCCCAAGTCCAATATTTTATTGAAGGGAATTATTTAATATTCGCCTTGGCTCTCCTCATGTTGCTGCCAACTAAGTTTCAAATATTTCGACTATTACCATTACCAACCGTGATTAATAACAGTTTTTTGTATTTGTCATCCGCTCCGGAGCTCATAATGTCAAATATTTTCAAGGATCAGTTTTATTTTCTTGGAAATACTGAATCTATGCGATGCGAAAACCAAGATCTCGACTACTGTATATATATATATCTCATATCAAAAAATACTTTGAATTCTCCCCTCTAATAACGTCAAAATTAGTTCCTTTTAGCTACTCATAGCTCGCTTCAAAACAATCAATTCGATTGATGTCGTCAACGCTGGGGGCCAGAGATCCTATCTTTGCTAACATGTTGATAATATTTATGCCAACATAACAATCAGTAGCTTCGACTCTTATCTGCGTTTGTTTAAGAAATTGCATATTGTGGCGCTTGTAAGATTTTCACTCTCTCAGTTTGAGTGATTTCGTTCTCGAGGCCGCGTTAAAATTTGCAACTTCTTTCCTTTCCACAAAAAATTGCCATATTACAGCAATTGTATATTCTGTTTATTACGTAACTTTTTCGTTCCGTTCTGGTTTCACACAATTTTCTATCGGAGTGAAAGCTTTCGTTTCCTATTCTAGTTCACAGCACATGGACAAAATCTGTCTATAAATCAGTTCTGAAAAGTTGATTTCATCAAAAACTACTCGTAGCATATACCACTATGGCAGTAGTAAATTCTGTAAACATTTCAAAATGTGCTTTTCTGAATTCACTACAAACATTCCCAACAATTCGAGAAAGCTTAGCGAGACGATTTTATCATAGCAAGAAAGGAGTTTATGGATACAAACCACGACCCAAACGAACATTCAAACGTAAGTGACGGAGCATAAAAATAAGTCGAAATAGTTTTTAGGCTTTTTTCAAAATTCATAGTTTCGTTCGTATAGTAATTAAGCGTAACATAATACTCACTAAGAGTAGTATCTTCGCTTGCGACTTTAGCGTGTGCTGATAAAAAGACACAGAAATTGCTTGGGAAGACGTTCGGGCACTGCTATCTTATCTTTCTAATGCTGTGCCAGATGGATGATGTTTAACTTGCACGAAAGCTTTCAGAAAAATTATGTCATTTATTTGTTGAAAATTGATTATGCTACGGAAAGCATTACACTGATAATGAATAAATTCACGAAGCACTTGTATGAAATACTCAGTTTGATAGAAAAACCACTATTGCTCCATTTTAATCGGTAGCATTTTATTGCAGCATTACTGATATTGTTCACTGAATAGGATTCTAATGTTATTCATTTTACATGAAAATTTAAAAAAAATCCTATACAAAATGTAGTGTACGCGTATATTCCAATGGGAAGCCCAGATCGTAAAAAAACAATAGTGAAGCACTCTGGGAGCGTCCGCTGGGAAGTTTAGCTTCGTTTTGCAAATGATTATGCAAAGGTTAAAAAGTTGTGTATAGACAAATGCATCATAAACTTAGGAATAAATGTGACAAATTCAAAAATCTAGGACGCGTATAATATGACAAAATATGAACAATTTTTATTGTTTTTATTAGACTAAACTTCCAAAATTTGTGCAAATTTACTCATAAATAGTAGTCATTAAAATTTACCAGAATTTTGTTTCATGAAGAATGGCAGTAGTTTCAATTACTTTTGAATCATTTACCGTTTCAATAGTTTTCATCGTGACTACTGCTGGCCGCGAAATTACTAAATCTTTGAAAAATTCATTTTTTTTTTCATTCCCTGATTATGATGGGCCCATTTGAACCCCTTGTTAATATTTAATTATGCCGTTAAATGCATGAATGAGCCATTTAACAACACTAAAACGCAAAACTGAGTAATTTCCAAACATACACCATCGTTCTGATGTTTACGCAAATTTTCTAAATAAACTTCACTAATAAATTTTCCTATAACTGCATCCGCAAGTGGGATTCGACTGAATTTTCTAACCAATTTCCTTAGTAATGCTAAAGTTATTAGTCTAATTTTGATAAAGCATTTTGCATCATTTTACACTCAATGTGCAAATGACATAAAAAGCTTCTCAATGAATGAATATTCAATTTTTTGGAGTTTACCGTAAGCTGAGTGCAGACACCAACGAGGTTAGAACTTTTAGCGTGCGGCTTCGTGTATGTTGAAGAAATCAAAGACTACACAAGTAATATATATATATAAAAGTCTATATTTATTCGGGAGATTGCGCAATTACATCTGGCCGTGCCAGTTACTCAGCTCAGATTGAGTGATTTTGTTGGTCACTGTTGCTGCAGTTGATTGCTTGTGTTGCAGCACTTTGTTGACAGTTGCGCCTGCGCAGCTGGGTCGCTGAGTTGCCACAGTACTCCCCCCTAAGTGGGGAAGCCTGTGTTTTTTTTTTTTTTGTTTACTCCTGATGCTGGGGGGTAGGTTTGAGTGATGTGTTTGGGAGATGTGATGATTGGAGTCCACTGAATCCTCTTAATGTTCGGATTTGCCTAAGTTGGTGCATTTGCTGGAGCCGTTTGGAGGTGCTGGAGTGTGTTTTCCCTTCCCGCCTCCAGGAATGCCGGTTTTAGGCATTCTGTGGAAACATTAATTCCCTCCCCCTTGACTTCAATTGTATATACAACCTGCAATAACCTGCTTACGATTTGCGTCGATCCGGAGTAAAACATGGGTGCACGATTCCAGATTCTTCCTACGGAAAATCTTACACTGACAAGGATGCGCCGCTTGCACTGGTCGAAGTGTTCGCATTGTTTTTCGCAGCTGTTCGATAAATGCGGCTGCGATGAATTCTACTGGGAGAGAAAACACTGTTCCGGAAAGAATTTCTGCGCTCAATCCCCCGATGTCGGCTTTTTAGCCATTCCGTAGTCCGAGTAGAACGTTTGGTAGTACGTCTGCCCATGCGGGACTCTGCTCGTGGCACGTTATAGCGGCTTTGAGAGATCTTTGCCAGCGCTCCAACATCCCATTCACTGTGGGGTGGTTGAGGGTTGGGCGATTTCTTTCACATCCCATTCGATTTGCAAGCGCTTGGAAAAGGGCAGACTCAAATTGGGTTCCCTGATCCGTTGTCACTCTGAGTGGCACGCCAAATCGGTATATTAAGCTTGTGTAAAATGCTTCTGTGACGGTTGCTGCTGTTTGACCTGGAATTGGTACTGCTTTTGGCCACCTACAGTATCTGTCCATCATCGTCAGGCAATACTTGAAGTTCTTAGATGGAATCATTAGGCCAACGATGTCGATGTATATGTGTTGAAATCTGCCGT
Organism: Odontomyia ornata; assembly: GCA_963969285.1. Taxonomy (NCBI): domain Eukaryota; kingdom Metazoa; phylum Arthropoda; class Insecta; order Diptera; family Stratiomyidae; genus Odontomyia; species Odontomyia ornata. The sequence continues at coordinate 106,886,636 of OZ017738.1, read as the reverse complement.
CTGGTATGGTGAACGGTTGAATCAGGTTAACAGTGTGTTTTGTAGTTTTGGAACGTTGGCAGGGTACGCAGCACCGAGTCCAATCATGTTTGTCCTTGTTGATTCTGGTTCAAATGAATTTCCGTGCGATCGCTTTGCATGTTACACATCCACTTGGATGCGATGTTTCATTGTATGTCTCAAAGACGTGTCTGCATAAGGTTCTCGCCACAAACGATAGAACAAACCCCGTTGAAATGTTACAAGATATTTCTCCCTTCTCTCCGATGGGGTGGCATTCCAGTTTTAGCGAAGTTTTGTTTGCCTTTAACAGCGCTTGAAGGTCCGGGTCCTTCTGTTGCTCTCGGATGAACTTCTTAGCGTTGATCACCGTAGGCAGGCTTATTGTCTCTATTCTTGACAATACATCAGCCACTCTGTTTTACTGTCCTAGATGTGAACAATTTTGCTGGTGTATTCCGAAATAAAGCTGAGTTGTCGAAATGGAGACTTCATCACAACAATGAGTTGTTTGAACTTTTTGACAAACCATTTGTATCCGCTTGCATAAATTTATGCAGATTGCAATGAGCGGGCCATGTAAAAAGAATTGAAGAAAATTGGCTACCCAAAAGAACATTGACGGGTAGAGCGCAAGGTAGATATCTAGCAAGAAGACCGAGGACTTGATGGGGAGACACGAAAGAAGCTGACATCAGATTCTTGCTGAGAGTGTCACAAAACTGTGATGATTGGAGGAGACCAATCTTGTAGCCCAAGACACAACTGGGGCTGTAGCTCATGATTGTATCGAATTCGCCATTGATTCCTGTCTAGCTTCGCTCCAATTATTCACCTCAGGACGCGTCGCTCTAAGGCGTTCAATATATTTGCGTATGCTTGGATTAGGGTCCATGTCAGTAACAACAGTGGCAGACAAAAGCAAAATTTTTGAACGTTACTCCGATTTTAATAGACTAGTAAGGATTACTGCAACATGTCACAGGTTTCATCGCATTTGTACGACACAAAAATCAAACCACAAAACCGGACGGCTGGAAGCAGAGGAACTCGAAATAGCACATAAGAAAATCATTATAATGATTCAGAAAACACAGTTTTCTGAAGAAATTGCTGAACTAAGGAGTTGAAGAAAAGACTCAGGACTCTAAATCCCTTCCTAGATGCCCATGGTATTCTGCGAGTTGGCGGTAGGCTCCAAAATGCAAGCATTCTTGAAGAAACAAAGCATCCGATTTTGCTACCCCAGTGCCATCATGTTACATCTAATTGTGAGGCAAGCCCAGTTGAAAACAATGCACGGAGGCGCACAACTGGTCCGCAACTACTTGAGAATGCGATACTGGATCATAAATGATCAGAAAGTAAATCGGTACGAAATTCATCGATGCATGATCTGCTGTAAATACTCGACCGCTAAAAATCATGAATTAATGGGCGATTTACCTGCCATACGCGTAACTCCAGAAATAACTTTCACTCATTGCGGAGTAGACTACGCAGGCCCTTTCGCCATACGAATGTCCAAGGAAAGAGGAGCAGCGGTCGTAAAGGCCTACATTGCTTTATTTGTATGCATGGTAACAAAGCCATACATCTCGAGCTTGTGAGCGACATGTCAACAGAAGCATACTTAGCAGCATTCAAACCGTTCACAAGCCGACGAGGACTTTGCCGGGAGATCTTTGGCGACCACAGCACAAACTTTGTCGGGGCAAGTAATCGAGTAGACAGGGATCTTGAAGAAGCAATAAAGAGATCAAACAGCGAGTTAGCACGAATAACTGCAAAAGATGGAATCGCCTGGAAGTTCATACCAGTGTCCACACCTCATTTCGGTGGGCTTTGGGAAGCTGGTGTGAAATCGGTCAAGAATCACATCAAGTGCATTTTCGACGAGCAAAATATTGTCCCAACATTTGAAGAATTCACAACGATACTGTGCCAAATTGAAGCATGCTTAAATTCTAGGCCAATAACTCCTATATCAAGCGACCCAAATGATCTTGAAGCCCTAACTCCTGGGCACTTCCTCATTGGACAACCTCTCCTGGCTATACCAGAACCTGATACCTCATGTAGAACACTACACCAGCGCTGGAAAATATTAACTAACATGCATCAAGTATTCTGAAAACGATGGGTGACAGAGTACCTGCAACATCTGCGAAAACGTACGAAGTGGACGAGTGTAAGCGAAAATCCCGGAATTGGTCAGCTTGTTCTCATCAAAGAAAGGGACACGCCACCAACGAAGTAGAATGCATAGCATGCAACCAGTCAGAGATGGAATCGTACGAACAGTTACAGTTAGGCACCATGGAAATATGTTGAAGCAAGTAGCGATCACCAATTTGTGGAAACTACCGGTAGAAATACTCGAGGACTCTACCAGCGATCCAACAGCAATAACACCAGCAGAGGAAACTGCTGCAAATATCGAATTGACAAAACCAAAATCATCTCCTGACAAATGCGAAGAACGCTCAACACCTGAAACCTCTATATGTAACTGTATGAAGCAGAAAATCACGGCAGGACGAAGACGGATCGCACCTATAGACAAACCTAACAAAGTAAAAAGACCAAGAATTGCACCATGTTTGTGGGCAAGAGCTCTGCTCAATACAACAGTACTCCTGTCTGTCATGATACCATCAGAAGCTTTGACTGCTAAAAACAGCTCCAACCAGCATAATTATAACATCTTCAGGCCAAAATTAGGTTTTTATAACCAAAAACTGGGCATAGTGCATAGCATTTGTGGCGAACTAGGACTTGAGGGAAATTTTTCGATTGTAGAAGTGATTCAGGTTGAGAAAAATATTCTATCCATAGGTAAGCAGATAAAACATATGTGTCAACGCACAAAAGAATTGACCGACTACACCCACTGCAATGGCCTTCTGAATCATCTACAGATTAAACAAATGGAGCTCCTTCGACAAACAGATAAGTTACGAATGATAACAGGCTCCAGAAAAAAAAGGGATTGGTTAGAGACCTTCTTACTACAGTTTTTGGTGTTAATGATAAGGTCTACACTGATATTGACGCTCTCGATAAAAACCAACACACGATATTACAAGTCTTAAATCAACAAAGCGTAGAATTGAACGCACGTATAACAAGCGTCAACCATCGCACTGACGCTTAGCTTGCCCAAATTACGATGAAATTAAATCAAGTGGTAGATTCGATCAACGAAATGCAAAAATGGTTCGCAAAGATTGATAACAAAATTGGCTTACAAGTCATATCCACTTATCTCATGGTGATAAACTATTTTGAGGAACTCCAGGCGAAGTACCAAAAACTTGTAAACACCATCTATGGATCCGAAAGCATCCCACAGTTCGTTTCAATTGAAACAATGACGAACATAAGCGATAAGGTATTATCAAAGATTGGCCCTCATTTTGAGATTCTCCATATTCCAGTGAAAGCAACGACGATTGCACGCACCGAAGAAAATATCATAATCTATGGCTACTTCCATATAATTGAAAGGGATAGATACGAGCTAATTCATGTCACTGCAGTTCCTTTCGAATCAGGTGGGCATCAATATCTGGTTCCTATCGTAAAAACTCCAACCCTGGCGGTTAACTTCAATCAACTCACGTATTTTGAATTGGACGATGCACAGCTGAAGTCATGCACAATTAAAGACAAACAATACCTATGTACTCCCAGCATGATCAACAACACAGATGCAAACCCGAACTGTATCATTAACGAGCTATACAGTAGACACAAGAAGCAACCGTGCCCAAGCGTTGAGGTAACATCTCCTCAAACAACATGGAAGGAGCTTATGATGAAAAACGCATGGCTTTTTGTTGCAAGCACAGCCTTTGTTATCTTCAAAGATAACAGAGAGAAGATTTTACTAGAGAACATTGGAATCATCCGCGCCATAGATAATTGCGCTATCCAAACCGAGCGATTCATTCTACGATCAGAAATGACTCAACAAAAGAGTGTACTAACGAGCTTCACGAAAGAGGTGTCCCCAGCTAAGTTCGGAAACAAGGAGTACCACGCAAAATCAATGCACCCAATAGCAAGAGCAAACAAGCAAATTTTTGATGGTGATTCTTTCAAGCCAGAGCCGATTGCGATTATAACTACCTTACAACAGTTACGCAAGCACGCAGTACCGCTGACATCAACAATGCTGATCATCATCGCGATCTGTAAAGCCAGCTTCTACATCAGAAGCATACTGAAGAAGACAAGGATGCCGAAGAAATTGCAGGAGTCCATATCAACTGCATCAGAAGAAAACGTGTCGCTTAATGAAAGATACAACCTTTTTCTTTCCGGTGGTGCCCTAACATGTTCAACAATTGAACAGAGTTCGCAACAGTAGTCAATGTCCATTCACCCGGTCATTCCTCCTATCAATATAATTGACCCACTTTCAGCCGCAAATATGCCTACCTGAAGTTGTAAGCAAAAATGTTTGACCTCTGAATGGACATTAACTACAGCATAAAAAAGTTTTTTGTATAGTATGGATTTTCATTAATGTTTTATTGACTTCAATAATTGAAATGTATTATTGTATAGAATGCAATTTCCTTTAATGGACATTGACTTCGGCTATTGCAAGCATTTTTAGTCATCAAATATTTTGTATTTAAGTTCATGTGTAGATAATAATAAATGTATTCCTACGTACGCCAACAAAGTGAACGCGTTGTTTTTATTTGTGTTTCTATCTGTTTTGTACTAAATAAAAATAATTATCAACAACGGCTGGTGTGGCCGTTCTTGAGCACAATTACAATTTACACTTATCGATTTGTCTAATTTCGTCCATATAAATAGTTTCAGATGAAATCATAACTGCCCGGAATAATCAATCAAACGTTCTACGATGGGTTGAAGGCTTCCGAAAATATGGACATCGAATAGCAACAATAGATCCTGTAAATTTCAAACAATCTGAAACGTACTTTATCCGACTCAATTAATTTTTCCAAAACTGTAACATAACCCAGCATGTTCTATTTTGTTAAATTTCTAGTTTTGTTGAAGAACTTACTCCAGAATTTTACGGACTAGATCCAAGTCTGAAAACAGAAATCTCTGCTATCGTGAATGCTTTGAGTGGTACGAAAACTATTGGAGAAGTACAGGAGTTGCTGAAGCGAATTTATTGTGGATCATTATGTGCTGAATTTATGCACATTGATGTAAATTACCTTTTATAATATTTTCTTTTAATTTTCGAACGTGCATTTGATTGATTACTATTTCAGTCCCTGGAAGAGCGTGAATGGTTGGCAGAAAATTTTGAGAAATTAAATGATGTATTTGTAGATAATAAAACCAAAAAGGATATTGCTGCACTCTTATTAAAATCACAAGCTTGGGACAATTTTTTGGCCGCAAAGTTTCCCACCCTGAAAAGGTATGGAGGCGAAGGAGCAGAGTCAGCAATGATGTTTGTGAAACAAATACTAGAATCTTCGGTTGAAGGTAGAATCAAAATACTAAGTCAACGAATCATTACCCGTCCTTTGAATTGTAGATGGTTTAATGAATATTGTAATTGGGATGCCTCACCGTGGAAGACTGAATCTTTTGGTTACAATGCTTCAAATACCACCATCTAAGATTTTTCATAAAGTACAAGGAAACTCAGAATTTCCTGAAGACGTAAAAGCTATGAGTGACGTTATATCGCATTATCGTAAGAAGATCAAATTTCTCATTCAACCACTTCAATCATTTATAATATCTCAGATGTATCGGACAATATAAGTGTGAACAATAAAACCGTCCATGTAAATGTCCTCAGAAATCCATCGCACTTGGAGGTAATGTAGTTATTGTAGACGTAGTTATTTAAAATTTTCAAATATTTCATTTTCATCTTTCAGGCAGTAAACCCTGTTTCAATGGGGAAAACTCGATCAAAGCAACAATCAACGCGAGACGGATCATTCGGTGATGATCCAGCTAAGGAATTCGCTACGACAGTATTAAATATACAGATCCATGGAGATGGCGCATTTACTGGGCAAGGAATCAACCAAGAATGTCTAATGATGGCGAACTTACCACACTATGAAGTTGGTGGAACTATCCACCTAGTTGTGAATAATCAAGTCGCATTCACTACTCCAGCAGATCGTGGTCGGTCTAGTCGATATGTTACTGATTTAGCCAAATCTATTGATGCTCCCATATTTCATGTGAATGGGGATGATCCTGAAGTAATTGCAGAGGAAATTAATTAGAAGTTGTTCATAATAAAATGCATTTCAGAGTGTGCTTCTAGTAACAAAGCTTGCATTCGATTATCAGCGGAAATTCAGAAAGGATATTTTCGTTGATTTCAATTGCTTTCGGAGATGGGGTCACAATGAGGTGGATGATCCAACATTCACAAATCCTGTGCTTTACACTGTAATTCATAATAGGAAGTAAGTGGGATTTTCATTGCAAAACTTTTTATGCTGTGATTTGTTTTATATTCGCACCTAAGGTCGATACCAGATATTTATGCCGAAAAACTTTTGGAAGAAAATGTTTTGGACTGCCAGGACGTAGAAGAAATTAAAACCCAATTCATAAAGTACTTAAATGACGAACTTGAATTAGCATCATCTTATACACAGAAAGTGAGTATCAAATGTGTCAAATTAGATTGGACTTTAAATAAATAAGGATCATACTTTTATTCATACACTTAAAAGCTTCACCTGTTTTTAACAACATGCTCTTTATGCTTTAAATTGACATTGCTTTAAGATTGTATTGTACATGCTATGAAATTGATATAAAAAGCTTTCTACCTGCAAATAAAAACCAATCTCTATTTCAGTCAATTTAGTTTCACGTTATCTGGTAAATGATTACACCTTCAGAATAAATTCTCTACAACAGATAAAACCAAAAAAATTTAATATTCGATGAATTAATCGCGTCTGAATTCGAATAATTAAGCATTCCCTATTAGTATGAACATTAATTGAGACTTTCACTAAATAAATTATCGCAAACCCTACAAGTCGTTAACATTTTCTCTCTCAATAACCCTCAACACTTATTCACATTTGCAGCCATGCTACTTCGAACAACAATGGAGTGGGATGGTTCAAGCTCCCAACTCGATAACATACTGGGATACTGGGCTCGATTATTCATTACTAGCTCACATCGGCCGAGCAAGTGTATACTACCCAAAAGACTTTGTAAGGATCTACTCTCGCAAAATTTCATTACATCATAGACTATTGACCCTGCCAACCACTTTCACACCTACCAATATAATTATTCACAGAATATTCATCCGCACTTACTTAAAACGCATGTCGGCAGTCGGTTGAAAAAGATTGAACAGGGCCAGAAGATAGATTGGGCAACAGCCGAAGCTATGGCCATAGGAAGCTTAATGTATCAAGGACACAACGTTCGGATAAGTGGTGAAGATGTTGGACGTGGTACCTTTTCCCACCGTCACGCAATGCTTGTTGATCAGAAGACTAATGAAATGTACATTCCACTGAATTCGCTCAAGGGAGGACATGGCGGGAAATTGGAGGTTGCAAATAGCCATTTGTCAGAAGAAGCTGTTTTGGGTTTTGAGTACGGAATGGCTATTGATAATCCCAACAACTTGATTATATGGGAAGCCCAGTTCGGAGATTTTAATAATGCCGCACAAATTATTATCGATACATTCATTGCGAGTGGAGAAAGTAAGTATGAAATATAAATAATATTTGATATCAGCATATATTCTTAGTAATAGAAGACAAAATCAAAATTATTGAAGAGAAAATCGGAATGCACGCTTTTTTTCAAAAACTTATAATTATGGCATCATAGTTATTGCACACATGTTAAGCTCTGTCCAAATCAGCAACACGTACAACTCTTTCAGCAAGGGGGTTTTAAAATCTACTTATTGTCCTTGAACCAGAGAAATAATTTGGTGTATTTGATTGTGATTTAGTCCCTAGCCAATCAATCGGGGTTTCTAATGTTTCGCTCTCCGATTATAGGTAGACCCATACCTAACTATACGGCTGCTCGTTATTCGGTATTTCACTATTATTAGCAAAGTTGAAAGAATTTCAAACATTGAGTTATTTGTTATTGAATCTACCTTCATAATTTTTTCACCGATTATTTTTAGCTACTCATCTTCATCTATTCATTAAAAGATTCAATCAAGTGTTAATAGCATGTACTTTAAATGTTGAAATTAGCGAAAAATAAAATTTTATGCAATATTCTCATTTACGACTGTAGTAATCGAGCAGCCACCTACGCAAACTGCTCGAAACACCTTTGAAGAGAAAACATCATTTGTATGAAAATAACGCAATAAGTGCGTAAGAATTTTATAGGCAACTTATTAATATTGTTATTTTCTACCCCGCACTAAACCCCCTCACTACCATCGCTACCATTACCAGGGATAAATTTCTCCAAAGAAACAAAGGAGCAATTAAATAAAACAACAAGAAAAATTCCTTATGGCAACCCCCTTTGCGGCGCAATTTAGCAAAGCAATCACTGGTTTATCTCAACAAGAAAAACCTCCGTTACTGACAGGCAGAGGCTAGTCGAGATAAGCGGAAAGATTTCTTCGAAGCGGGACTCGAATTTGGAACAATGGGCGGGATAGACGTCGCGTTAGTTAATGCTAAAAATTCCAAAAAAGTTCTTCTACACTTAAAATTTCAAGTTTCCCAAATGTTGTAAATGACTCTCTTTTTCATGATTTAATTAAAATTAACCTAAAGAAATTTTTCTAGCATTGAGTGGAAAATAATACAAGTTAAAACTAGAGTGATGCATGTTCCGGTGTTGCGTGTTTTCCACTCACCTAGCATTTGCAGAACAAACTGAGGCAGGCAGCAATTAGCTACCGTGAAATAAAAATTGGCATCCGACCAGCTTTCTTACTTGCATGCATTTTCATGACGAATTATATTATAACTAACATATTCAATGCGAAAATGAAACGTTCTGTGCATTATTTTACTAATTGTGCACAATGGACATTATTCGATGGATAAAAAGGAGATCGTATTGTGATTTAAGAGTGAACTTTTGGTTATTAATTTCTGGATATGTGGCGATAAAATCAAAACGTGCGGTTGAATAGTAAATATGAATCTTTGAAGATTGTACGGCGGAAGCAACAAAGTTATCGTCGCTTGGAGAATGTTCAGAATTTTGCATGTGGAAAATTCACGTGAATTTTTTGATGAATCCGTACCGCAATAGATTTTAGATAACCTTTAGTGTATAAACCTGTTGGGACAAATTGTGGTCATAGTCGTGACCACATTTACAGGTAACTGTGATTTATTTGCATGTTGGCCCATTTTTGCAAGACTGTACGATACGTTTTGTAGTGCCATTAAACTAACTCTCATCGCAGCTTAAGAATTCGAGACCATCTTTTAGCGGAAATAAATTTCCCACTGATAACCCCAAAAACCGCCGCTGTCCCTCCATCGTCGCGAGCAATTGTGAATGATCCCTTGTCGTGTGTTACTTCGTGAACAGTTGAATTGTTAATCGATTCAGTTTTACGAATCCAGTTCGAATTAATTCAACCTTTTTTTGTTGATACTAAACATCCTTGAGTGAATCAGGTGTGATAAAGATGACTGAATAATGATTGTTCAGTTTGCGCGTTCTCTTGCTGCTTTCTAAAAAGTGTTCATAACTTTTAAAACAACATTAGATTAATACGAATTACCATCTTTAAGTGCAAAAAAACAGAAAAACAACAACCAAATAAACAAAAAATTAAGAAAAAAAAACTCACACTGCTCTCAATTCGAAAACAGCAAAAACCTGTGTGTGTTCAAGAGACTAAAAAAGATGAAAAAATCCCTGTTGGCAGCACCAGCCGGAAAGGTAAATTCCTCGTATGTAGCGTAAGGTTTCGAAAAAGAATTCAGTTTGCCTACTACTACACTTCTTACTGCAATTTGTGCTACAAAAATTGCACATGGGTATTTATTAACATAAAAAAGAATCTGCCGACGTTCGTATTTGGAATCCCTTCATAGAGGCGCAAATATTTTGCTAATTAATTTGAGTTGCCCACGTATGGATCACTTATTGAAAATTGGCGGATAATAAATTGTTATAAACATATAAATACAGGTTTCGCCCTTCTCACATTTACTGTTTTCACATTTCACAGCGGTTACCACACAAAGTTGATAACTTGTTGGCTTAAATAGCTCAAATAGTTAATTTCAAAAGATTTCCATAAAAGTTCAATCAGCACTTGCGTTGCCATTAATTAATACATTTTCTAATCTTTTCTGAACCATCAGGGGCCATCATTTTGAATTTTTATTGAAAACAGCTGCTAAAAATATTAAGCTGTAAATTTTCGAATTTTATATTTGTCATCCGATTTTCATAATTAAATTAATAAACTTGCCTTAATAACTTATAATTTCAAGTTTTATCGGAATCTGTTGAAAAACTTGGCTGCTGGTAGGGTACAGAAATAAAAAAAAATGTTTATGTCATCCCCCTGTATGGGGAGACCCCCTAAAACACCTTAAAAGAGGCACCACTTTTGACCTACATAGAAAATTTCCTCATTCTAGCTCATGTGGTTTGCGAGAAAACTTGTTGTGACGCACGAACAAACGGACGGATGGACGGTCAGACAGACAAGTCGCAATTTCATAATTTTTAGGGTATGGTTAAAAATATTTTACAATATTTTAAAAATGGTCTGCTTTATAAATACTCTCAAGTTAAGTCATTTCAAATTTTTCCATGATTTAAATTTATTATTTAAGTTGCTACTAAAATAGGGAATTGCGCTTGCCTCCTGACCTTTGAGGGCCGCCATTTTGAATGCATGCATTTGATTTTGGATTATTTTAAATCGTTGTGTGCTAGGACCTCGTCAATTAATGTGCCGAATCTCGTTCGAATCGGAGTTTTACTCTAGACAGGGCAAAATTATTCAATTTTGAGTGAAAATGGCCGCTAAAAATATTAGGTTTTAAATTTCCAACTTATTATTTTTCATTCAATTTTAATAATTTTCTGCATAATACAAGAACTTAATACAGAAATCCATAATCTCAAGTTTCATCAAAATCCGCTGGAAAATAGGACCGCTAGAGGGTCACAAAAACCTGAGAAAACACATATTAAACCGCCGCCATTTTGAAATTTGCACCACCAAAATATCAGTCTGTATGAAATCAAGTTTCATATGCGTCGGATCAAAATTGCGACTTTAAAGCCTTTGAAGTTTTGAGCTTCACTGGCCGCCATTTTGTTTTTTGCGACCTGACCTCCACTTTTTTTACATAATTCTTTAGACACTTATAATTTCTATCTGACCAGCGAATTTCATGAATATCTGTTGAAAGCTTTGAACACAATTGTAACAACAAAATTTTGCAAGAGAATTGCGGACAAAATCAGAAAAACTCGGCAAAAGAAAGAACGGACGACACTCCTCAACCCGGATTCTGAAATGGTGTACTGGAAGGCAGTTACCTACTGCGAAGGTGTCACAGATCAATTAAAAAAAAGGTTAAAACAACATGAGTCCATACGAATAATAAAATCAAGTAGCAAAAATCAGCTGAAAAACATCTTCCGGGTCAACTAAGGATAAACGGCAACCACACGAGAAATCAGGCATCTACCGGATCGAATGCCCCGACGGTCATGAAGTTTACATTGGACAAACAAGAAGATTAATCAACACCAGGGTGCGAGAACATTTAAGTGAAGCAAGTGCAGCGAGGAAAAAAGGAAAGAAGAATAACTTTAGATCACCAGTAGCGGAGCATATTATAACTCAAGGATACGAAATCACAGTGGATGACGCAACACCAGTACGAGAAGCAAGAAACAATGGAAAGTCGCGCCATTTTAAGAGAAAAAGGCATGCTAATGAACAACGACGTAGGTAGTTGTAAATCCTGGCTCTTCAAGCTAATTAGCTAAGTAATTTTCAAATGTAACAAAAGGAATTTGAATAAAGTAGATTTTAATTACCCTCTTTAGGAAATGTAATTAAGGACCTAGTATATAAGTAGGATCCTTAGGTTAAGTGAAACAATCGCTGAAGAAGATCGAACGATAACGATCGAAAATCGATTACGAACATATAATTAAAAAGACGCAAAATTAAAAGGAAGAGTTTATTATTTTTTATTGCATGGAACATTGAACAGGTAAGAGACCCACCACGTTGGCTGACTCCTCCACTCATGGGCTAGCCATCGGGTGAGCTCACCTCTTCTCTTTGCGTTGCGGGTGCTCTTGCAGGGTAGAGTGGCCTCCCGCTTGAGTTTCCTATTTATGCTAAAGTATTATGTGATTCCATCATAAAAGACTTTAACATAAATTTGAAACGTTCATATTTTTCATTTAAATGAAAAATTCATGCGCGTTAAGTTTTTATGAGTTTTTCATTTAAATGGAAATATATGGCCACATCTACAATGGATCTTGATCCGGATGGGGGTGTGCGAAGGGGCACTGCTTCCAACTCGATGCCCCACTCCTATTTGGGGGCCGTAAGAATACATAGTAAAGACGAGATCCTCTCGGGTCTCACTCGCGTTGGCCAAGCCCAGTTAGTCGTTTGCTTTGGGAAAACGCATCCTTCCAGTAGGTTTCCTCAGCCATGACACCTGTCGATCCCAATACTACGAGCTGGTAATTCGTGAATGCGAATTTTTTTTGTAATGGGCCCTTGTGCTGAGGAAAAGAACCGGCTCCACGACACTGCAATGCTAGCCTGCCAGCCCATTCACGCATCCTCAGACAAGGCCAATTTCGACCATCACCAATATTTTCGCTCGCCAAGGCAACAGACTATCGCTGCAGTCCTTTACGGACATTTGATATTCCTCATAATTCACTACACAGCGGCTGCCAATTTGTTTTACGATTACGGATGTCACCCGTTGAACAAATTCTCAAAAATATTCATCATGAAAATAATTCCTGAAACGTTCATGCCAATACAAGGAAACCCGTAGTGTCTGAATTGATTGGAGGTGCATATTGTCCCATGTATAGTTGCTGTTGTAATATTGGAAAATTTAAACCTCCATAACTCTGTTAAGCACGTATCGATCTTTCCGAAATTTCCAGTAATTATTAAACTTGTAAATTGGCATTTACTTATTCAATTTTATCAAATTTGAGGACGCCATACGATTTTATTCAAGAAAGTGTCAAACTGATAAACCATACTGTTACTAAGAAAGTTGAGTGAATTTCGACTTCTGACGTATTTGTTGCTGTAGAGCTCAAAAAGGTCTACGCCCATGATGATGACAGACAGACACAGGTACTGATTTCAATAGGGTTTTGTACTTTACTGGCGGAAAAAAACCTGCTTGGAAAATTCGTATAATCTCAATCAAATCACTATTTTCGTATTTAACCTTGAAGTTTACATATGATAGGTTTGGCAAGTGGAAACGCGTTTTGAAAATTTTTCCAATTGGATGTGCGGCCGTCTTCCATATCCCCAACGTGCAAATATAGCCAAAAAGCGGTTACACTTTCAAAACCAGCTAATTGCATTCAAAAGCTAGCATTTTTATAGTCGAAATTAGAAATTTGCAAAATTAACTCAAACTATTTAAGTACACATTTTTTTCTTAAGATTCGAAGAATGTTCTTACATAAAGACAAATGATAGTAGTTAAAACAACTTGAATACAAAAATATTGGCTAAAAATTTAAAAAAAATTATCGTTAACGGATACTTTTATTAAAAAGAAGCAAAATTAAAAATAAGATTTCACGGCAGACTTGCTAGCAAAATTAGCATTGTTTTTGCTAATACCTCAGTAAAACTGGTGTTCTATCAACATAAAATTTGAAAATCACAAATTTTCAGCATCATCTTCATCCATCAGCCCAAAACAACTTTCAGCATAATTTGCATCGTTACCATTGTGAACTCCAAGTCGTTCTTGTTCTCTAAAGATGTTCTAGAAGAAGGATTCTTACCATTGATCTCCGTGGTATTTTTTTCAAAAGAGTTTTGACATCTTTAGCTTTCTTTGGTTACAGCAGGACTCCTTTGGTAATGTGATTGGAAGATTCTGTGCTTTGAAACTCTTTCCCCTTTTGATTATAGATTTTGGCTGCCCGCTTTCAAAGTTATAGAATGACTCACCTTGAACTAGACAAGCAGTCTTGGTTTTGATTTTGTGATGATTATATCCTTCGCTTTCTGGAATTAGATGTGCCAGTTTCTAGGCTCTTTAACCATTCCTTCTGCACATGTCTTCCCTTCACGGGCAGCACAATCTTCTTCCCTTCACGGGCAGCACAATCTTCTTCCCCGAGAGGAATAACCGTTGCATGCTTCTTCATGATGTCCATGTAGATTTCGGGCTTTTCAATCACGCTGAGTTTCTTAAATGCCCGCTTTAAATTTCCAAAAACTCTACCGGGGGGAATAAACGAGTGGCGAACTATTATACTGATGGTGGGGCTTCGTTTAGGAACCAGTGCATTAATACGCCAACCATAGTTTGGTTCTTATTTCGTGCCCCACACCCATCCGCAAACAAGCGGATCTTCTTGATGTCTTCCAAATTTGCTTGCTGAGATAGATTTTGGTAAACGTCAGAAACAATTTGATTCGATGCCTTGGCAAAATCAGTCTCAAGCCATACGTATGAAAAAATATTTTCTGAAGTTTGAAACAATGTCAAATTTCTTTGACGAACTGCGACGTGATATAAGTATATTTGACGCAGGTAATACGCAGCTTGATCGGAGAACTTAGGTAACACAAGATTTTTTTTCGCAATCGTAGCTTAAAGTAAGCGTATCATCGTCGTCCTGTTTCAATTTTTCTCTTTTTATGTGCCACCAGCTCAACCTTTAGATAAGCCTTCTCTTCGATTGTCACAACCTTTGTTCTTGACTCCAGACTGGAACATGTTGAGCAGGTATCCGTACAGGATGAGACAAAACCAATGTTAAAGCTATTGTAAAAAATTCTTCTGTAAAACTCGTAAGCAACTTGGGTATCCAGGCTTTCTTCCGAGCTGAAATACTGTTGGCCACAGCTCTTAACTCTTGAGTAATGAGCAGCAAGTGGACTAAATTTGCTAATGTGATCTTTAACTTTTTCTTTTTTGCAATTTTGCGGTCTCCTCTTCGTTTTTCCTGTGGAGTTTCTGGAGATTGCAAAGTCATAATAAAATCTTTGTAAAATAGATATAAACATTTGACACAGGTATAATTTCAGTGACACCTTCTCTTTTTTTTGGAAGAAGAAACTCCGTGCTGAATTTCCTTTAACTGCCATCGTTACTTCGTTTTGGCGTGGATACTTGAACGTACCGTAAAATAAAATTGTTCTGAGCTAGTAACGTTTTATCTTTAGAGTCCGCTTGATAGATTGTTCGAACATTTTGAAAATTAAGCTGCATAGAGCGGAAGCTCTTTCCATCGTATGAACACATCGGCATTTTAAGAAATCCTGTAGGAGAGTATCTGCGATACAATCGAATTTTCTATAGGTTAGGTTTGTATGCACGTTTATATCATTTATTTTTTCAAATTTATATTAAAAATGCTTATTTTTTTACGACGTACTCTTCTTACCTTTCTGTTTTTTCGACATTTCTGTTCCAAGATTCCGGTCTACATTGCTTTTTACGCGACTTGATAGTCTCTGTACAACCCTCTTTTTGAATTCAGATTTACTTGAAGTTCATTTACCGGCGCAAGTTCATTCTCTTCTGAATGATCCTCATTAGATTGAACTTCCGTAGTGCTCGAAGAGCTTTCTCTGCCACTCATTCTTTTTAATATTATGTTTTTTTTTTTTAAATCAACATCACAGTTCATGTCCAGCTTATTGCTTTCACAAGCACTTTGACAACTGTCAACATGACTTTCCTTTTTAAAACAAAGCCAGAGACAAAGTAGTAGGAGAAGAAATAGCCTTTGAAATCTCGCAACTTCAACCTTCTGAAATTTTAACAGGTTTTGCTAGTGTGCCGCATGGGTTGGCCATGATGCTTATGATATTAAGTGGGCTTTGCAAGTGGACTAATTGTAACAGGATTTGAATGATCTGCCATTACTATTATTACAGGTTTTGGAAGTGGGTGTGACTTTCTCGCTCATTTTTAAAGCTTTTTTAGCGGTTTTTGCAATTTGATACCTTCAGAGCTGTGTAAACAACTCTCAGACCTTTCAAATGGTGTAGACAACTCAGTTTATTCAAAAATGTCGTTTAACAGGTCTTGAAAGTGGACGACTCAATTGTGATACTGGCATTGCTTCGTTATACGATGCGAAAAATTATAAGTGGTTTTAGATAGTTCGTATACATTTTTCGGTCCCCTTTAATGCTTTTAAATAGTTTGATTGATTTACCGAATGCTTACAAGGAGACTTTCTCGAAGGATATACTTATTCAATTTGAAACAGAGTAAAGTAGTGATTAGAGTACTCGCTCCGTAAGCCAAAGGTCCCTGGTTCAAATCCAGTTGGTGACAATGAGATTTGTTACGAGTCATTCTTCCTACAATTATGATACGAACTGATTTAAAATCAGAATGTACCTAGCTGGGGGTAAAGGACACACGGCCGAAGCGTGATACTGATCATATCACATTCTTTAGTACCGATGTACTCGATCGAAAGGGGCTGTGATGCTAAAGCAAAAAAAATGAGAACGGAGCCAGAGCCACAGACAAAGCTTGTAAGACAACATCAGCGTGAAATTCTCCAATTTTGTTTTCTAATGCTGATCTGGCAATCAACTTCCTAATTCAAAATTACTCCGACATTGTCATAATATGGGATGTCGATAAAAACATTCACACTGTACATAAACACACACCACTCAACTACAAGCTTACAGCAGTTAGCTAGTCATCTGAACAGGCATACGACCCCAGTGTTTCATGTGTCATTTTCACATTAAGAAATATATCCATCGTTACGTGATTGTAATAAAGTATTTTATTTATCAAAGAGTCACTAAATGGTACCGAAACCAACGACACATGCGTAACTGGAAGTAAATTTATTCGTGCCCAATAGTTCAATTTATAATAAAAGTGGTGGAAGTGGTTCAAGTGGCGTTAGCGCTGAACATACTTAACAAATTGATTGTCAACTGTGATATTAATATGTCAAGAAGTTAGAATCAATAGCGTTTGCAATTCGATTCACAGCAACAAATCTGTTATCAAAAAGTCCAGAAATTCAAGTAGCCATATACATATCAGTTATAGGCCCTGAGGTGGCAGCCATTTATATCACATTCAACCTCTAAACAAAGCAAAATACGCTGACAAACATCAAGCAAAACCTTGAGGACCTTTTCGTTCCTTAAATAAATGTAACATATGAGAGATATACGAAGATATTTAATACAGCCAAGCAGGGAATAGAAAAACCAGTTAATGACTTTCTAACTTCTCTGGAAAAAGGTGGTGAAAAATTGTTATTTTGGAAATTTGCAAGACAGCTTGATTTGTGATAAAATAGTGACCGAAATGAACAATAACCGGCTGAGAGAAATACTACTATTTGAAGATAATCTGACACAAATCATGCTTGTTCATTTGCTTGACAGATGCCAATTAATCTGTCAAGCAAATGAACAAGCTGAGTCAATGAAAACATCTTACAGAAATCAAAACAAAAACAATCCAGGCATTTGAAGCAAGATGGAATGCGGAGGTTGTGGTAAAGTTCACATGGATAAAAAAAATGCTCAGCAAATAACAAAACTTGTTTGAATTACAACAAAAATCGGTACTTCGCTAGCTGCTGCAGGTCAAAGAAAATGAATGCAATTACCACAAAGGAATCAAATTTTGTTGAAGATGAATCAAAAATTTTATTTGTATCATCAACCGAGCTTGAAAATGACAAAGATTGGTTCAAATCAATAGCTCTACCGGAAATGTGAAAACTAAACTTACGCAAATTTAAGGTGAACAGTAGCTGTCAATGCGATACCATTACAAGAGCGATTGTGAAAAAAGTCAGACTGAAAATTAGCCAACCAAAAGTAAAGTTCCTCTTATCTTATAATAATTTTCTAATGCCAGTTTCAGGTGATATAAGTGCCGAAAATCGGGCACCACTGAAAGCAACAGTCTTAGTAATAGAGCAACCCTTGACACCAATATTAGGAAAGGATACGTGTGTGGAATTGTGCTTAATCCAAAGGGTTAGCACTCTTAACTTACATAATGATGTATTTGAAGGGATCGGCTGGCTTAGAGGGTTCCGGTACGATTTCGACCTAATCGAGAATCCAAAGCTACCCTTAGTGACTGCACAAAAAATACCATGTGTACTCAGGGACCAAGTTAAAAAGAAACTTGATTCCATGGCCAAAGAGGGTATAATTACACCAGTGAATCAAACAGCACCAGCTATCTCATCGATGGTCATAGTCATAAAAAATGGCCTACTACGCATTTGCATTGATCCTTCTGAAATAAACAAAAGCCTCAATAGGTGAGACGATCGACAAAATCACAGCCAGGTTAAATAAGTCAAAATGAATCACGATGTTGGACTATCAAAATAATAATGCATCGCACAATAGCTCAAACTCGAGTCTGGACGATGAGATTTATTATTAGGGTATCTCATTCCATGACCGTAACGGATTTCAAGGTTAAGTGGTCAATATTACGCTCAATCATGAGGTTATTACTTAATTTTTTTTAATAGTCCGACAGCAGCATCCGAAGGTTAAACTCGTTGCCACCACCGAGGTTTGAACTTGGAAGCTGCTGCGCAAGTGAAATGTACCCTAACCTACTGCTCCGCATAAAGTATCGCAATTGTCGCAAATGTTTTTGGCGATTGAAAGTGACCACATGAACATCCAAATACCTGACGCTCACTACTCTACATGGTCGGTTTTCCTACTTAAGATTGCCATTCGGATTGACATCAGCACCAGAAGTATTCCGGCAGATCATATACTCAACATTGAGAGACATCAGTAGCGTATAGGTTTCAATGCACAATGTCTTTATTCACGCTGATTCCAAAGAAAAATTGAACGTCATTACGGGGAAAGTATTGAAAAAATTGAGAAATGCAGGCTTAGAGCTAAATCGAGGCAAATACTCCTTTGCCAAACAACAAGTAAAATTTTCGTGCTTGTAGTCACAGCAGGCAAACTTCTTTCAGCCCCATTGAAAATGCTATTAGAAAAAGAGTAAGCATGGTTCTGGGTAAATAATAAAGAACAAGTTGGGTAGACAGACCTATGCTCATGCCAGAAGGGTTTTGTACTCAACTTACAAAATGCAGTAACCAGCAACAAATAAAATCAAGAAACATGTCAAAGACGATTTTATTGGAGAAAATGTGAGATTCAAGGATCATACTATTATTAACAAAGTTGAAAGAATTTTGACTTCTGAGGTATTTGTTATAGTTATACCCATAAATATCTCCCTTGATAAATTTTTCAGATTTTTTAAATCACGGGTGTCCATTCGCGAGGCAGGAAGCACATTTTTCATGTATTCCCCCCCCCCCCCCGTGCCCCAACTGAAGCAAAAACGATCAGTTTAAGAACTGTTTTGAAAAGCTCTCATAGAGAACTTTCAAATGATACACATATCGGCTACCTTTCATGAAATTTTTTTTCAGGGGCCACTCCTCTGTACTGTAATCATTCATGGCTTATTTTTTCGAATCCTAGAATGGTTACAAAGCCCTTTTGCTTGGAGCTCTCTCCTGCCTCTTCGGCTTGTTTCAATTATATGTACTCATCTTCATGATACCTATCATTCCCGCAATTTTCATGCAAAACCTAGTAAAGTCGGTAAGAAGCGCATATGGCTCCATAGCCATATGTTTCCATAGTAATACAGGGCATATTGTTCCATAATAATACAGAAAAATTCAAATCGCTATAACTTCGTCAAATACTATTCGATCTTTATTAAACTTTCAGAAAAGATTAATCTTATAAATAGTCATCTGTTTGCTAAATTTTATTGAATTTAAAGGTACCCTTCAGATTTTATTCAAGAAAACATAAAGTCGATAAATCATGCTATTACTAACAAAGTTGAGTGAATTTCGACTTCTCATGTATTTGTTGTTGTTGTACTTATTAAGGCTTACATTCATGATTTTTTTCAGATTTTTCGGATGGAAGGTGTCCAATCGCGAGGGGGGGTACGCGAAAAGTTCGTACATTTCCCCTTCCCCTGCCCCCCTCGGTACTCATAAGGCAATTTTAAGACTTGTTTTGAAAAGATCTCATTAAGACCTTTCCAATGACACCCTGCTCGACTACCAATGGTGAAAACAAAATTTTTGAGGGTTCACCTCCCTATATGGGGAGACCCCCTTAAACCCCTTTGAAAAATTTTCCCACCCTTGAACTTTCAAGAAGTCACCACTTCTGACCTTTCCACAAAGTTTCATAGCTGTAGCCTCTATAGTTTCGGAGAAAAACTGCTGTGACATACAGACGGACGGACGGACAGACGGAAAGCCGGACACAAGTCGTGATTGCAATAGGGTTTTGTATTTTAGTACAAAACCCTAAAAAAGCACCTAAGCTAGTACTCGTATTAAAATTACCATCGTTTCTCGGATTCTTCAACGCAAAAGCACCAATACTCTTATCCATAGACTCAAAACAACAAGCTATTAGCCTATTGAATAAAGGTGCTATCTAAAGCCGAAAAAGCCTGCAGTCAACTGGAAAATGAGGCAAAGGCAATCTTACTAGCCAGTAAAGAATTTCATTCCTATGTCTAGGGCAGTAAGATATAAATATTAGAATGGATCACAAGCCATTAGAAACCATTTTTAGAAAGTCGTTGATAGATGCTTCACCTACGAGTAGACTACAACGAATCATGTTTTTTTCCTAGCACTACAGCCCATTTCGGGCCTTCGCTTAGAGATAGTTAGAGTACGAGCATCTTATTATCATGATCGAATGTAGCGGCACTCCACAAGGGGTTATGATCATTATCACGCTTTGGCCGTGTATCCGTCCACCCAGCTGCGATATGTTCTGATTTTAAACCAGCATGTATCATAACTGAACAGGCTCGAAGTAAATCTAGTTGACGCCAACGAAACTCAAACTCGAGACCTCCGACTTACAGGCTTAGTGCTCTAACCACAAACGCGGACTATTTACAACAAATTATATATCAGATAAATTAATATACAAAGTTTGTATACAAAAACGGAACCGAACTTTAAGCTGAGATTGTGGCAGCGAGGAATTCAGTAAAAAATCTGATGGAAATTTACATTGTACTTCCTTTTCACCTGTGAAAATTTAGACCCTCAAACACGAAACTCAGTATATGAGAGCGATCTGATAAGTACATAAGTAGCCTACAAAAGAAAAACGAAAATACACTTGACCCAGCGATGTTTCAACTTCTTTAACTCGTCTGAAAAATACTTTTTCTCGAGGTCTGCACAGTAAGCGTCCGTGGCAGCAATGAAATCCGAATCTGACACCAATTTCTGCCCGGCAAGTAACTTTTTCAAGTTTAGAAGCAAAAAGAAGTCTCACGAGGCCAAATTTGGAGAATCCAGTGGATGGATTGCGTTGTCATGATGAGAGAGTACTTTTTTCTTCGCCAAATGAGGCCTTTTTTCTGCAATTTGGTGTCAAACTGGCCCAATAATTTGGCATAGTGGAGCCCTGTGACTGTTTTACCCTTCTACAGGTGGTGGATGCAGATCACACCTTGTGAATCCCAAAAAACGGTGGTCATCACCTTTCCGGCTGATAGGATGGTCTTTGCCTTCTTCGGAGCACGTTCACTGGATGAAGTCCACTGTTTCGACTGCTCCTAGGTCTCTGTTGTACTGGTATACATATTTTGTCAACAGACACAAAACAACGCACAAACTCCTTTCGATTGCGCTTAAGTAGGGTCAAACACCTGTTCTGAAGTGGTGTCATGGCTGCGTTTACTATCCGGAGTGAGTAAACGTGGCACTCATCGTGCCATCAGATTTCTCATGCCCATATTTCATGCCGAATATAATTCACGCGATCTTTTGAGATGACCACTGTCTCAGCTATCTTCCGCACCTTCAATCGGCGGTCTGCCCATACGGATTTTGTCAAGTTACCCTCCATGGTTCCGTTTTCGGGGCACCTGGGCGTTGCTCGCTAAACCATTTTTTTAACGTCACCATCGCAGGAGCAGTCACCTTACACAGCATTTCCCTTCAAAAAAAAAATTTTTGAATCACCGACCGATATTGCTCTTTGTTCATTTTTCTAAAATCCACACGCGGGCAAAACAAAACTACCAGTCCGATTTGGCTGGAATTTTGACAGTAGCTATCTACAAGAGTGTACTTCACGATAGTGAATCTCTCTTGCGATAGTAGCGCCATTAGGCTGTCAGGCGAAGTACTTATCGGACCACCCTCGTAAATGTTTGCCAAATTTTTCAATGAAAACGTTATTTCCTCCTTTAGATATAATATATTTTCACAAATATATATTTCGGGAGTAAGTTTCTCCCTTCTTCAGTGTCAATGGCAGGAGGGAGCGACTTACTCCCGAAATATATGTTTGTCGAAATATCATATATCATATCTAAAGGAAAAAATTACATTTTCATTAGAAAATTTTGCAAACATTTATACATTTGGAGCTCTAAACATGGGGAAGGATCTTGAAATGCGAAACTCAGCTCAGCAGCAAATTGTTACTCCTGAAATAATTGATAATGGATTTTTGGCCAGAACGTATCAGCAGTGTCCCACAAAGCTGTCACAAATATTGGAATTTTAAACAAGAGCTAGCAGTACATGAAGACATAATCTATGAAAGTGAAAGGGTATACTTGTAAATACCTGATGTCTTAAAAGAATCAGTATTGAAATGTCGTCACTTGAGCTACAAAGGAATACAAGGCACATTGCGATTGGCAAGAGACAACGTGTTCTAACCAAACGTGACCAATGATGTCGTCGAAATTGTCAAAATGTTTAATATTTGTACATTTAATCAAAAAGATAATCCACAGGAATCTATTTGGATCCAAGAAGCTCTGAAACTGGTAAATAGTAGCATCAAATCTATTACATACTAATGATCACAACTATATAGTGATAGCGGACACATACTCAGGTTACTCTGATTTTCTGAAATCAAAAAACATCACCACAGATGATGAATTACTTAAATATTTTTGAGATTCTGTTCACTGAATGTTTTACGAAAAACCGTAACAAAATGGCGGCCTCTGAAGTTGAAGTGAAAGAGGTTTTTTCTTTAAGCATAATTAACATACAAGGTGCATTCGAAAATAAACGCCATCTGTGAATGAGATTGGAGTTGGAAAGTTACATCCCTCCCTGACTTTCAGTGAAAGTTTGGTGACATTCAGTTCAGTGGAAGCGAAGCTATTGCATCTAAAGTGACAGTATGTTTGTGTCATCGGTACAAAAATGAGTTTCAAACAAAGAGCTAAAATCAAATTTTGTTTTGAAATCGGTAAAACTTTTACCAAAACATTTGAATTGATGAAAAAAGTTTATAGTGATGATTGTCTATCTCATACCAGAGAGCATCAAAGTACCAAATGAAAGGCCCCAGACGAGCCACAACCCAAAAAAATCGCGTTTGGAAAAGTCAAAACCAATTCAATGCTCATTTGGTTTTACGATTCCAAAGCAATTTTCCACAAGGAGTTCGTGCCAACGGGCCGCCATGCGACTTTCCATCTTGGCGTTTTGAAGCGTTTGTTGCATCGCATTCGTTGAATTCGGCCTGAATACCGCGAATGAGGAAGCTGGCGCTTATTTCATGATAATGCACCCTCTCATCGATCCACTCTTGTGACTGATTTTTTGACTTGAAATTGCATTTTAACCATCAATCACTCACCGTATTCACCTGATATGGCGCCCTGTGATTTCTACCTTGGAAAACGCTTTGCGTCCGTAGATGGCATCCAAAAGGCTTGTACCGACATCCTGACGGACATTTCGGTCAATGACCTGAAAAACTCTTTCAAAAATCTTTTGAACTGCGCAAAACAGTGTATCGAGGCCGGAGGAGACTATTTTGAATAAATAAACTCGAATTTATCAGAACAAAGCTCCAGAGATAAAGTAGACAACCCTTGTGACAGGAGCGTACTTCTGTTTACTGGGCTTGCCTTTGTTTGGGATGGGATTTGGATTTTAGGTTTTCGAGATGTAGAACGTTTGTGTTCTGTTTACACCATATTTACAGCGGATGTACAGGCTGGTAGAAAAGTTTTGAAAGCAACAACAAGTACAGGAACCGAAATTTCTACGCCATTTTAATATTTCATCTTCTATATGAGCATACACAAAAGTTGATATCTATATGTCAATTCATTGTTTGAAGCTGATTTTCAGTGAATTTTTAAACAACGTATAAAACCGAATATCGTCCAGTGATAAAATTTTTTGTTTTGGAAGGTTTATCAGCAAGAGAAATTCGTTTAAAAATGGTAAAATTGTTAAAGGAATCTGCTCCTTCATTTTCAACTGTCCATCGATGTTTTCAGGGCTTTGTACTAAAATACAAAACCCTATTGCAATCACAACCTATGTCCGTCTGTCCGCCCGTCTGTATGTCACAGCACTTTTTCTCCAAACTATAGAAGCTACTGCAAGAAAATTTGTAGACAGGATAGAAGTGGTGACTTCTTGAAAGTTCAAGGGGTTTAAGGGGGGTCTCCCCATATAGGGAGGTGACCCCTAAACAAAAATTTCTCCATTGGTAGTCGAGTAGGGTGTCGTTGGTAAGGTCTCAATGAGATCTTTTCAAAATAAGTCTTAAAATTGCCTTATCTGCACTGAGGGGGACAGGGGAAGGAGAAATTTACGAACTTTTCGGGTACCCCCTCGCGATTGGACACCTTCCATCCGAAAAATGTGGAAAAAATCGTGCATGTGGGCCTTGATGAGTACAACAACAACAAATAGGTGAGAAGTCGAAATTCACTCAACTTTGTTAGTAATTGTATGATTTACCGATTTTACGTTTTCTTGAATAAAATCTTAACGGTACCCTTAAATTCAATAAAATTTAGCACACAGATGACTATTTATAAGAAAGTTTCATAAAGATCGAATGGTATTTAACGAAATTAAAGCGATTTGAATTTTCGTGTATTACTATGGAACAATATCCACTGTATTACTATGGAAACATATGGCTATGGAACAATATGCGCTTTTTCCCGACTTAGACACTACAGCTTTGCTAGGATTTGCATGAGAACTTCAGGAATGATAGCCATCATGAATATCTTTGAGAAGATGAAATTCCATTTATATCCGGAACCACTTTTGCAACCCGAAACGACTTCTTTAGGATGTAATACAGGGTTTTCCAATGAGATGTTATTTTGATAATAAAAGAAAAGTACCATTTTTTAATATAAATAATCAAATGCTTACTTTATTATAAAGAAGAAGGTATGCCGTTCATAGTGACAAAGAACATCAGGCAAATGACTACCTCGACCACCCTTACAGGACCATATACTTTTCATGAAATTTTCCATAACCAAATCGCAAAGTGGCTGCCCTATGTCCTCGATTACCTCACGAATTCCATCTTTGAGGTCTTAAATCGACGCTGAGCTTTTGGCGTAGACCTTCTCTTTCACGTGGCCCCAAAGGAAGAAGTCGCAAGTTGTTAAATCACAAGATCTCGGTGGCCAATTGTGATCACCTTTTCGAGAGATAACACGGTCCGGAAACTTTTTCCGTAAAAGATCAATGGTTCCGTTACTTGTGTGGCACGTAGGGCCGTCTTGTTGAAAGTAAACCTTGTTCAGATCAATACCATCCAATTTTGACCATAAAAAATCATTAATCATCTCTCGATAGCGGAATCCATTCACCGTAACTGTTGCTCCAGCCTCATTTTCGAAAAAGCAAGGTCCCATTACTCCGCCGGACCATAAACCCCACCA
Organism: Odontomyia ornata; assembly: GCA_963969285.1. Lineage (NCBI taxonomy): Eukaryota > Metazoa > Arthropoda > Insecta > Diptera > Stratiomyidae > Odontomyia > Odontomyia ornata. Next base: position 106,860,660 of record OZ017738.1, on the reverse strand, counting down.
GTCACACGTTGAGGATAAAGAAGCTTTTCAACAATAACTCTTGGGTTTTCTGAGCCCCAGATGCGACAATTTTGCTTGTCGACAAATTCACCGAGATGGAAATGGACCTCATCACTCAAGATGGTTTTTCGATGGAATTCTGCATCATTTTCATGCATTTCAAGGACCCAATCAGCAAAAAACACGACGTTGTTTATGTTCAACCGGCTTGAGTTCTTGTGTTAACTGAACTTTATAAGTCTTTAAGACCCAAATTTTTATGCAAAATATGTTATAATGACGTTTGTGGAATGCCTAATTCCAAAGAACGACGAGGAATGGACAAAAATGGGTTTTCTTCAACACTTTCGGCTACAGCAGCAATATTCTCGGCTGTTCTTGAGTGATGTGCACGGGTTTTATTCTTCACATCACTAAGTTGTCTGAACAGCTCGAATTTTTCCACCGATTTCTGTATTGCAGTCCGACAAGTTGCTTCACGACGACCCAAAAACGTTCGAGTTTTACGAACCGTTTCTGCCAAATTTTCACCATTTTTATAGTGAATGTTAACAATTTCAATGCGTTGCTGAAGCATGTGTCGTTCCATTTTGATTAATGGCGAAGTTTCTACTTTTCAAATGTCAAAACAGGATACCTTCAACAGTGACATCTACAGAAATAGCGGGCTATTCAAAATAACACCTCTTATTGGAAAACCCTTTATGTTGCTTCCAAGACAAGCGTCCTTTATTAGTAGTAATAAAGATCCCCCTGTACATTTGACAGCTTTTATTTCATTTATTCATTTTAGCAGGTTTGTTCATTGACCCCAAATTATTGGAGGGATCAATATATATCTTCAAAATGAATAAATTTACATGACACCATAAATTGATTCACATTCATCACTGTTGCAAAAAAAGTGAAGAAATACTGTCACGTTTTGAAAAAGAACCGCTTATATGGTGGATTTTTTGACTATGGCCTGCAAAATCGCATCGCATTTTATTATCAGTCGTTGCGAATGGGAACTGCGGACAATCATAAACTATTATTTAATTGATTATTCATCTTAAAATGTTTCCATATAAAACATAGGATTTGTTTTGCAGAGTGTTAAAAATATTGAATATTGTGGACCGTGTATTGTACATTTACTTCTACTGGCTCATGATTTTCTATACTTCCATGACAACTTTCCTGAAATTCATGCGTGCTGCTGAATTCTAGGTAAATTTCTCGAGAGAAATTTACCTATTGCGGAGAGCATCATATATATATATATATATATATATATATATATATATATATATATATATATATATATATATATATATATATATATATATATATATATATATATATATATATATATATATATATATATATATATATATATATATATATATGGGATATAACGTAATTTGTGACCACGCTAGAGGTTGCAATTTTGCTTTGATTTTCACCAAATTTTCAGGAAAGGTGTATTGGGTAATTATCTCGGTTAAGTTCGTGAACCAGCTATATCGGCCGGGCAAAAACAAAATGGCGGCCATTTTAGACGAAAAATCGTGATTTCTATTCTGACCAAAGTATAGCTCCGATTTGGATGAAATTTGGTACAAAGGTTCATTGATGTATGTGATGAATCTCACAATAAAAAATCCAAAGTCGGTACGGCACAAACAAAATGGCGGCCGCTCAAAAGTCGAAAAACGTGCAAAATTTTGTTGTTCTAATAGTCGTCAAAGCTTTCAACAGATTTTCATGAAATTCGGCATTTAGATAGAAATTATGAGTATCTAAAGAATTGCGTAAAAAAACTGGAGGTCAGGTTGCAAAAAAACAAAATGGCGGCCAGTTGAAAGTCAAAATTTCAAAGGCTTTTAAAAGTCGCAATTTTGATCCGACATATATGAAACTTACTTAGACCTACAGTCTTTGATATTTTGGTGATCATGCATTTGCAAATTACAAAATGGCGGCCGTTTAAATATGGGTTTTTTTCATGTTTTTGTGGCCCTCTAGCGGTCACATTTTCCAACGGATTTTGATGAAACTTGAGATTATGAATCTCTGTACTATGTTCTTGTATTATGCAGGAAATTATTAAAATTGAATGAAAAATAAAAAAGTCGAAAATTTAAAGCCTAATATTTTTAGCTGCCATTTTCCTTAAAAATTGAATTATTTTGCCCTGTCTAGAGTGAAACTCCTATTTGAACGAGATAGTAAGTTGATTGATGAGGTCCTAGTATACAAAGATTTAAAATAATCCAAAATCAAATGCATGCATTCAAAATGGCGGCCCCCAAAGGTCTGAAGGCAAGCGCAATTTGCTATTTTAGTGCCAACTGAAATAATGAATATTTTACATGGAAACGTTTTAAATGACTACTTGAAAGAACTTATAAACCAGATCATTTTTAAGATATTGTAAAATATTTTTAACAATACCCTAAAAAATTATAAAATCGCGACTTGTCTGTCCGTCCGTCCGCCCGTTTGTTCGTGCGTCATAACAAGTTTGCTCGCAACCCACATGAGCTAGAATGAGGAAATTTTCTACGTGGGTCAAAAGTGGTGCCTCTTGAAATTTGCAGTGCAAGAAAATATTTTAAGGTATTTAAGGGTGGTCTCCCCATACAGGCAGGTCTTCCCATACAGGGGGGTGGCATACAATTTTTTTTATTTCTGTAGCCCTCTAGCAGCCAAGATTCTCAACAGATTCCGTTGAAACTTGAAATTATAAGTTATTAAGGCAAGTTAGTTTAATTTAATTATGCAAATCGAATGACAAATAAAACAGTCGAAAATTTACAGCTTAATATTTTTAGCAGCCGATTTCAATAAAAATCGAAATGACGGCCCTCATAGTTCAGAAAAAAATTGAAAATGTATATATTAATGGCAATGCAAGTGCTGATTAAACTTTTATGGAAATCTTTTGAAATTAACTATTCGAGCTATTTAAGCCTTTGTGTGGTTACCACTGTGAACTGTGTAAACACAAAATCCGAGAAGGGCGAAACCGGTATTTATATGTTTACAACAATATGTAATCCATACGCATGCAACTCAATTTAATTAGCAAAATATTTGCGCCCCGATAAAAGGTCTCTAAAAACGAACGTGGCCAGATTTTTTTTATGTTAATAAATACCCATGTGGTACTACGAAAATTGCAGAAAGAAGTTTAGTAGTAGGCAAGACACATTCTTTTTCGAAACTTTACGCTACACACGAGAAATTTACCTTTCCGGCTGGTGCTGCCAAAGGGGATTTTTTTGATTAAAGCTTTCCGTGTCTTCTTTACTGATTTCTACATTTTCATTGCTGTTTTCCGACACTTCATTACTGCTTCTTGCTTCTTTTTCGGACGTTTTTCACTGCATCGTGCATCTTCTTTACAGTTTTCTGAATCTTTCTGACTGCTTCTTTCGGAAGACGACGAAATTTGGTGTATGCTCTCTCGACACAAATACTTAAAGAATTGAAATGATGCAATGATACAGAAATCCTTATTATTCTCTTTGTAATCTACTTTTTCTTGTTTACGTAAAAAGAATACATACTAAATTATTATTAATAATAATTTCAATGCTTAAAAAATAAAATAAATGTAGGCATTGTTTATATCTCGGAATATTGCATCAATAAACCGCTTATACTCGCAAAATCAATTCGATTGCATCATACATAACACTTCAACCGATCCAACGTGGTCTTATAATAAATTCAAAAGTTCGTTACGTATTCAACTCGAATCAGGTTCGCTCTTAATTTCTTTTATTTACATTTCCAGCAAAATGGATGGAATCCAATGGTTTGGTGGTGTTCTTACCGCACGGATATGACGGGGCAGCTTCCGAACATAGTTCCTGTCGAATGGAGCGCTTCCTTCAACTGACAGACTCACGGGAATGTGCCCCGGACGGGGATGATGTAAATTTGCATGTAATAAATCCAACAACTCCTGCACAGTACTATCATGCTTTACGACGTCAAATCATTCGAAATTTCCGTAAGCCACTCGTTGTTGTTGCGCCGAAAATTTTACTCCGTTTATCAGAAGCAACGTCGTCACATAGCGAAATGGCACCTGGAACACATTTCAGGAGTGTCATAGGTAGGTATGCCAATCATTTATTCACAACGAATCTCATCGCATCCATGCCATAATCAATTCACCTCCAATGCACTTTCCTCTCTGGTGCCACTCTTTTGCATGTCGTAAATATTTGAATTTTTAACGTCTAGGTGATGATATCACCGATACAAGAGCGGTTCGAAAAGTTATCCTTTGCAGTGGCAAACATTATTATAGCCTGAATAGCGAGCGTTTGGCGAAGGGAATCAACGATACTGCCATCATACGATTAGAGTCCTTGGCACCGTTCCCTATTAAGGAAATTCAAACGGAAATTGAAAAATTTAAAAATTGCACGAGTAAGAAAATTAATTTATGGATCATAAAGTTTTCTAAAGATTTAAAATTTGATTTCTTCCCATTTTCTAATAGAGTTCATTTGGAGCCAGGAAGAACCTCGAAACATGGGAGCCTGGAGCTTTGTTCGTCCTCGATTTGAATATTTGATGGGAAAGCCTGTGAGTACGAAATTTCTCATTTATTTGTTCAGCGCAGCGAGATGAAAGTGAAAAAAATATAATTACTGATTTCTTGTTTTATTTTTTGCTTCGTTTAGTTGAAATATTCAGGTCGAGAAGAGGCACCAACTCCTGCCACTGGTGTGGGTCGCATTCATAAGGCTGAAGCTGAGTACGTCGTTTCACATCCGTTTACGTTATGAATGGTTCTGTTGAATAAATTGTTATTTAAAGTTTATGAATTGCGTAGTATTTCATTTAAATATACACATAAAAATAATAAATGGCTTGGTTGAGAATAGTAAATATTTAATTTAATTGCATTGAATTTGGATGGCGGCTAATTCCGGGAATCCTAGAAATCCATCCGCTGTAGTGGGTATGGTGCAGATTTTGAAGGCTTGAGCCGCATATCTAGATCATTCAAATACCGCTGAAACGATGCACTTGTCATAAATCCCTGTTACAACAAGAGAGGGTGGATTTTAATCCTTCAAATCCAGGAACTTCTACTCCGAGAATTATTATATGAGTTTCCTGAGGAAGCATTATAAGGAAGCACGAGAATCTTGAGGGATTTAATCGCGGTGGTAACACAGTTTCATGAGCAGGACAGTGTGAAAGCAGAATTTTTGTGGGGCGAATTGCACATGAAAGTATTTTGATTACTGATGACACATGGTTGGATTTTTGATATTCCAATTGTGGTAAATGTAGAGCCAGCTTAATTAGATTAAACGGAAATCGAAACAATAAGGAAAATTTCGCATGACAGTATTATTTAAAGCAGCAATTGTAAGAATTTTGAAGTAGGCACTTAACAAATGTAAATTCACAAGAAGGTAATTTAATGTTTTAGAGAATGTCAATTATTTTGTTTATTTGATATCCGCAAGCCAATTCTCTTTTTTACTTGAAAAGCCGTCGGGCCTTGCTTTGTTGTGTGAGCAGACGCGTTTCGACCCCTTTGAGTAATCTTCAGTGTCAGGTAGAGGAATATTAGGTTTTTGTTTTTTGGGTTGTTAGATATCCGCTTGTTCTGTTTCATCTCGTTTCCGTTTTCTTCGAAGAGTGTGATCTAGTACTAAGAAAATTGCATCGGAATGTGTAATAAGTTGTTCGTTTACAATGTTACCGTCTGTTTTTCTATATTTATATATTTCAAGCCTTTCTAGGATGTCAAGTCTCGGTCCATTCCTTTGCTTGTGTAGCAATGTCGTAAAGTTTGTCATAGCGTCAGGCTTGGGTGCGTGGTTTTGTAGATGAGTGACATAATGGGCGTCTCTCTTGTTGTATAAGAAAGATCGTAAGTCTTCTTTGTATATTGCCATTAGTTTCCATGTTGTCCTTCCTATGTATTTCATGTCGCAGTCCTTGCATGTCGGTTTGTATATGTCGTTCTCGTATATTGATGTGTCGATTCAGTTTGTTTCCAATTTCGTTGTTAGTTTTGAATACAGTTTGTATTTCCTAAGGAAGTTTGATTGTTTGTATATATCTTTGCCTAAGTAACATATGTTAACGAAATCCACTGTTGGTCGTTCTCATGAGTTTTGGTCAGTTGACGTTCCTATTTTTGTTTTTGCTGCCTAACAAGTTTGTCAATGCTAAACTTTAAATTGATCATTTCACCCTTTTTAAATCAATTTAATGTAAATCTATACGATAATTTTTTGCTCCACAGTGAGCTTTTATTGCTTCGCGTGGGTATCGATCTCGTTTTCAGATGGCTCCGATAGCTTGAAATTACTTATAAAATTTTTTTATAGCTACGTGATTGAGTTGCTTATTTAATAATTTATCTGAAAAATTATTAGAGACGAAAAATAGTAGAAGAACGAGTGTGAAATGATCAATTTAAAGTTTAGCAAAGACTAGTACTTACAGGAGGAAATTCAAGCTGAACATTCGCATAAGTAGGAAAATTAAAAATAACTCTCTCGCCTCTACGCATGGTGGTCGTCAATCATGCAGCTACAATAAATTGCATAAGTAAGTTTGTCAATGTCACGTTGTTTGTATCCGTTAGTACTAGCTATTCTGTAAATATTGTTTGGTTGTTGTTTTAGTAGTGGAGTGGAGTCTCTGCAAAATTGATTTATTTATGCTGTACGGGGTGGTTAGATGTTACGTGTATGGTATGATCAGTTTTGGTTGGTTTTTTGTATATTATGTTGTCTAATTATGTTTATTCACGTGTCACGATCAAGTCCATATAGTTAAGTTGTCCGTTTGTTTCTTCTTCTATAGTGAAATTTATATTTGGGTGTATTTCATTCATATAGGTGAGTAGTTCGCCTTGTTTATTTTCTTGCGAGTCAACGATGATCAAACAGTCATCGACATATTGTCTGTAAAATATACATTCCGGTATTAAGATTTCTACCAAAGATTGTAAGAATATTTCTGACATTATTGAGGACATTGGATATCCCATACCTAGACCATCCTTGGTAATATATGTGGTGTTTTTAAACCTAAAATAGTTATGCTTGATTGTGGTCTTTGTAAGATTGAACAGTTGATCTGTAAATCATCGGCTGTTATTGAATGAATGTTTTTCTTTTAGCATAGTCAGTGTTTCATTGACGGGTATAGGCGTATAGAGGTTGGTGATGTCTAGTGATAAAATTCGACAAGTGTCAGTCAATGTTAAAGTGGTGGTGGAGTTTGCTAGATCACAGCTTAAGGTGTATTCGTCCTCAAGGTGCATGACGTCAGCGACTATCATTGCCAAGCATCGTGCTAATTGGTATGCAGAAGCTGGGCGGTAAGCGACGACAGGCCGAATAGGGATATTGGGTTTGTGAACCTTAGGTTGTGCTATAAGTGGTGGTGTGGATGGATTTGGGTTTATGTAGCGGTGCTTAGTATTAAGAGAAATGATTAGTGGGGATTGTATAATAGCAGTACGTAAGTCTACTTGGAAGTTATTAGTGTTTTTATTTGTTAGCTCGTATCCGTTGGCATCAATGAAGTTTATTGTTTTTTGTACGTAGTTCTTTATTTTTAAAATCACCGATGTATGTCCTTTGTGAGCCTTTATCACTATTAGTAGGTTATCCGTAAGTTTTTGTTGAATGTGTCTAAATATCTTATGATCTTCGTGCAAATTCATTTTGCTTATGCTAGTGCGTATTTTTTAAAGTATATCTATAGTAGCATGTCTTGCATGTGTCTTTTGTTCCTGCCGAACGGCTAGTTCTGTGTCGATTACATGTTCTTCTACCAAAATTCATGAGATTTCGTTAACATAAGTAGGCAAAGAGACATACAAACTATCAAACTTCCTTGGGAAATAAAAGCTGCATTCAAAACTAGCAACAAAATCGAAAACAAACTAAAGCCAAAACTGAATGACACAAAAAGACAGACTCCCACTGTGTGACGCACCTACAAAACTACGCACAAAACTATGACAAACGCTATGACACAAAAACAAAGCAATGGACCGAGACTTGACATGCTATAAATGCTTAAAATATATAAACAATGAAAAACATACGGTAAAACTATCAACGAATAACTTATTACAAATTACGACGCAATTTTCTCAGTACTAGACCACATTCTCCGATGAAAACATAAATGAGATGGAACAGAACAACCGGACATCTAACAATCCAAAAAACAAAAACCTAATATCCATCTACCTGACCTAATTTAGTACCTGACCTAATTTAGTACGCCTGTTTAACCCATTCTATGACAATAAAAAGTCATTCTCTTTAACATATCATTTAGACACTGTAGTGAATTGAGTTGGATAAATGTCCGCATAGAACTGTAACGATGGTCTGCTGCCTCGGCAGAAGAGGATGGCAGTATCCACCAAGATTGGCCTTGTCTGAGGACGCGTGAATGCGCTGGCAGTGTCGTGGGGTGGGTTCTTTTCCCCAGCACAAGGACTCACTACAAAAAAATATCGCATTCACGAATTACGAAGGGTCGAATACCGATCGACTGGTGGCGAGGCCGAGGTAACCTACTAAGGGTTGAAATTGCTTGTTCAAAGAACAAATTGGGCCTGGTAAAAAAAACTTCGTCGCTGGCGACGATACTTATCGCCCACAAATAAGAGTGGGGCATCCAGGTGGAAGCAGTATCCCCTCGCACTATCCCAACCGGGTCAAGACCCAAACGTAGACGTGGCCATATATTTCTCATTTGAGTGAAAAACTCATACAAACATAATTTGCATGAATTTTTCCATCAAATGAGGAATATAAGCGTGGCCAATTATGTTATAGTAGTATGTGATGGAATGACATAACACTATACCATAAAAGGACACGTGATCAGAAGGCCACTCTACCCGGGCAAGAGCCCCTACAACGCAATAGAAGGGGAGAGCGCGCCCGATGGCTAGCTCAGTTCAGTGGAGGAGCTTGCGATCGTTGCGGGTCCAATACCCGGTTTAACGGAAAGGAAAGACCGAATGTATTTCGTTAATTACACATTTCTTTTATTGTGATACTTATTAGATTATACTGTTGTTCATTTCTATATCATTCATTGATGACAATTACTACCATTTACGTTACGCGCTACAAAACAAGTGGGGTATCAACAACATTTCAACAGGCTTGGCTAGATCATTTGCAATTACCGAATTCAATTAATCGTTTTCTAGCGAGCTGGTGCGTGCGTTTGCTGCTTAATTTTTTTTTTTGTTTTTTTTTCAATTAAAATTCGTTTTTCTTGACAAACAAATAAATCCCAGAAATTTAATTTATCATAAAAAATAAATTACAAAACTTGTATTCAAGTGTAAAATTTTATTTATAAATAGTTCTTTAAAAAAAGTTTAAAAAACGTAATTTTTAAAAAAGTTAAAGGAAAGAGACAGAAATCGCTTGGTTGCTTGGTTCCGACTCTCCCGTTGTTGCTGGTCATCGCCTTGCGGGACTCCTCACAACAGCAGTTGACGAGCCTTCCATTTACTTTCCATTGCATTGCGAGAGTGCAATTCGTGGATAAGCTCCGTTGTGAAGGGGGTTGCCGTGTCCAGATTTGATTTAGTTATTTAAATGGTTAATATTATTTTTAATTTACAATTGAAATTTGGATCAGCATTATGGTGGTTTTCGAGCAGTTTGCTTAAGCAACTGCTTGACTACTACAACACTGAAGATGACTCAAACGAGATAAAATGTGTTTACTCACACAACAAAGCAAGGCCCAATGGCTTATCAAGAAAAAAGAGAATTGGCCTGCGGATATCAAATAAGCAAAATAATTGACTATTGACATGCAATAATCCAAAAATTAAAAACGTAATATCCCTCTACTTGACCTAATTTAGTACTACCTGCCTGATCCAACCTGCGACTAAAAAAAGTCATTCCCTTCAACACATCCTTTAGACACTGAAGATGATTCGATGGAGTCGTAATGCGTCTGCTAACACAACAAAGCAAGGTCCGACTGCTTTTCAAGAAAAAAAAATAGAAGAATGTTTAAAGCGTCCGTTAAGGAGGCCAGTGATAGAATGCCACCTTTACAAGCTTTGCCATCTAAGCTAAGCTGGGAATAACTATGCCTAGAGAGGTATTCGTGTCCTGGCAACTAGCTATCTGCAGCGTCACGGGGCAGGTTACTTTAAAGTTCCTTACAAAAGCAAACTGTTACGCCCACAAATTTGGATCTTAACTGAATCAAAATCAGCAACTTATAGGGCCACACGGGATCAGAAGCGGGAGACGTCAAAAACCACGGAAAAGATGGGCATCCTTTTGGAGTTGGTGTCTCTTTGCACCCCTCCCAACCAAACTTAAAGTCCTTATGGCGCGAGCCGAAGTGCGACGACTCCCTATCCCTGCAAGAGCCCTGCAGCATCGAAAAGTGACTACAGCCCGATAGATAAATTAATCATGAAAGCGGCAACCAATGATGAGGGTAGAACTTTTAACAATTCATTTTTATTGCCACTCAAAAGTCAAACACAAAAAATGTGTTATCTATTCGATTTTAAGGTTCTTCCATATGGAATATTTGCATCCAAATGAAAAGTGATAAAGTAAAAGTAAGGCTACGAGTTTGAAAAATTTATTAAGTAATAAGAAACAAATGTTTTGTGCAGAGTACTTTAAATTTTTCAATATACTCGAGTATTTTCTAATTTTCATTTGTTGCTTCATTTTCTCTCTCTTACTTTCTCCCTTCATTTAAACGTTGTTTAATTATATCCTTATATCAAAAGTCACATCCACGCATTTGTATCAGTCAATGCACCTACAAATGCATCAGCAACGCCTTTGCGTATTTGGGCGGTAATATTATGCCACAAACAGATATCGGTCATCCCTACACAATTTCGATCAGGTGGTAAGTGTCGGAAGACAGATATCTGCTACTTGACCACCACTTGACGTTGGCAGTGTGGTGAAGAAAAGGTGGCCTATAGAAATATGGTATGGTGTGTGTTCGTGTGAGTGAGTCGTCATCAAAACGGGAAGCAGTTATGAGTTAGAGATTTTCTGTCCTAAAATCAACGATTCAACCTCCGTTCGTGTGAATTAATCGCATTTCATAGCAGCATTTTCGTTTGTGAACATATTTGAAACTTCATGAGGAAGGATTGTGTTGAAAATTTGACCTTGTTTTAAATGTGGACGTGATAGGTGGTGTTCCGCAATTGGAAATATTTTTTCTATTCGTTCGTATTGTTTAGTATCTTCAAAATCACTCAAGTATACCACATCAAGGGTCGGATTAGTGTGGAAGCTCTACAAGAGGACTTCAGTTTGTCCTTGGAGTCCAGTGACCGAAATTTCCTTTCGATTCCGACCATCCCGCATACTATTGCTCCGCGACAACCGACAGTACCTTCACTAGCCGTGAAGCAGTAGAGGTTGTACTATATTTGAATAATTTCAAGGGGATCATGAATTTAAGACCTAGCGGCTGATATGATTGATTTGAAGTGGGATAGAAATGTCAGCCAATTGTTTGTTTATCTAAAAATGCATGATGTCCTTTCGCAATTGTCACTTGATGTTAAGATCGCCAAATATATTAATTATTCGACAGCTTTCTTCTAAAACGCAACCCTTAACAAATTCAACAGCGTCAAATCGATTCATCTCTTGAGTTGCTCAACTGTTAGAAATTGAATGGACACATTGTGGAGACATCATTTCAGATTACCGAAAAATCTTGTTGCTGAAAATAGACGACATTGAAGATAGTGTTGAAGCCCTTCAAGCTCTGAACCACCACTTGACATCGGAAGTGAGATGGATTTCACGTCTGAGCCGCGGCTACCGCTTGCAATTGTGATTCCAGATAAATAGCTCGTAATAATAATAATGTAACTTTAATGAACAGTTATGTTATTCCCTGGAATCCGAATCCAGTGTCGGATCGTATGTTTTGAAATGATTTTCGTGAACAATATCAAACGTAATATCGGAGCTTTAATAGCTTTTACTTAATTTCATTTTAATTTATTTACAAGTAGCCATTCTTGAAATGCAACATAGAGTAAAGGGAACAAAACAATGTTTAAACTGTAACACAAACATTAAACTAAAATCGGAAGCTTGTAATCCACAGTGAAAGTATGTCCGTCTTAAATTATTGCGCTAAATAAAACTTACTATGTAATCAATTAAGCCCAGAACTTCTTCAATTTATGGCTTGGATTTCGCTTTTGATTTGCCTTGGGCTCAAAACTGACGTTGGATAGGAAGTCATATGGTAGTAATTTGCATGTGTATTAGTTGGCCTACTATGGACAAGCTTTCGGTAGCTGTCATCCAACCACGGCATTAGCAAATGCTTATATTTCGTCATATATACTGTTTTCCGAATAAAAAACGTGCGGGACGCATTCCGTGCATGCTATATATTCACCTTGTATAGCCCACTGTACTCCTAAACTTTTCAAGACGTGCAAATGAAGGACATGTTTTGCACCTTCGACTGATAGCTCAGCGTTGAGATGCAAACAAACTCCTATAAATTCACTTTGGAAGGCGATAAAAACTAAACGTGTATAAGAACTAAAATAATTTTCACTTCACTAGGAGCACTATTGTGTTCTCCGCGGGCCATCAGGATTTCACTGTAGAAATCCGCCTCAAAACCGTACAAAACTTCGAATTTTCGTTGGCACCTCCATAATTCTTCATATACCGCCATGTAAGTTAGCCAGCAAAGTCGGCCTACTAATGGTCATGTGTGTGGTAGTAAGCGCTGCACCACATGGCTTCCTATCTAACGTCAGTTTTGCTTAGGCTACATTTTTGATTGTTCTCATTGATTTTCTCAGTTGGATGTCGTGGTACGTTGCCATCTTACTCAGGCCCATCAGGAAATCAATTAAGGTACCTGACGTCACTTCCCGTACCGGTAACAGCTGATCAGTAGCTCTAAATTTCGACAACTAGCTGTCCAGAAAACTTGAAAGCAGCATCTCAGTAAGTTTTTGAGATTGTCAAATATGACATGTCTCAGATGAAATTTAGCCGAAATGATACAAACGGGAACGAAATACATATATTTGCGCGCTAATGTCTTCGACGTCTCATATTTAAAATAAATCGTTGGATAAAATTTCAAACTACAGTCATATGAAGTGCCAAAAATCTTTAAAAAATTTGTTTGATGTAAACAGCACTAGATAGCGCTGATGAGGTTACTCGAAAAGGTTAGTTCGCAACGTGACGCGGTGTTCCCGTTTTCAGGTCTGAGTAAGATGGCAACGCGTGGTATCAATTTCTTGTTACTAGATGGACAAATGTCTGATCCTTCTTCAACCTGCCAAAAGCGTAAAATGATTTGGAACGAGGAACATTTTTGTCTTCGTACTTTGCTTAGCAATTTTAAACGTGTATAGTCTTAATGTAAGCAAATGCTGTTTCGAGAAACTACGTCAATTCCAACCCAAATTCGTACGCACAGTCTAGTTTATTGATTGGTTGTCATATTTTGGAGATATCACACACTTCTGATATTGATGTAATTTGTCCAAAAAAAAATGGATGAATAGAGCTTTTCATAATACAAGTAAATACTAAATAACACATTACATACTAAGGAAGGTTTAACTTTTAACAATGCAAATTATACAAAATGGAACCCCGAGTTGTTCTGAAATTCAAACTAAAGGAAAATAATATGAAGCCTGAGTTGTAAATTTTTAAAGAACACTTTTATAAAAAAAAAAATTAAATGGAATATTTATTGGTAATCATGAATTATTAAACGACAAGCGCGATCACCCGGTAGACCCTCCGCAAGCGCCAAGTAATTGACTGCACCGCGCCTTTTCACAATAGTTGCTGGTGACAATTTCTACTTGTTGGCAGTGTACGTTTTGATAAAGACTTCTTCGCCGACATCGAATTCTCTCCATTTAGCTCCGTGGTGCTGATTAAATTGCTGCTCCATATTCCTGTTACGGTTGCAAGAACGGTCATGCTTTGGTTTCAATAAATCCAGCTCAGTCTTCATAATACGACCAGCCATGACCTGGAATGGTGACTTCATTCCAAGGGCTACCGATGGTGTGTAACGATAGCATAGCAAGAACTTGCGCAAAATCTGATCGGCATTCGTTTCTTTTTCCAGCTTCTTAAATCCAGTTTTCAGCGAGTCGAAAAATTTCTCAGCTTGACCGTTTGATTGGGGATGAAAAGGTGCCATTCTAATGAGATCTATACCATTTTCTCTGCAGAAACTCTCAAACTCCTCCTAAGCTAGCTGCAGGCCGTTGTCAGAAACCAGTGTATCGCCAGGTCCTTGCCACGAAAAGGCATCTTCCAATCGTTGGATTGTCTTTGATGTCGTTGTGGATTGCATTTTGTATACCTCTGGCTAGTTACTGAACGCATCAATAATAATTAAATACCAAAATCCATTTATGGGTCCCGCAAAATTGGTATGGATACAAGACCATGGTTGGTCTGGTATGGGCCATGATTGAAGTGAACACTTGGTCGGTGATTTGGAATTTATTGCACAGCTTCTACACCTTTTGACCAGCCTGTCAATATCTTCGTCAATAGATGGGCAGTAAACTTTGCTTCGTGCCAACAGTTTCATCTAAGTGACACCTAGATGGCCTTGATACAACTCCTTCAATATCGTCCCCCAATAAAAAGCTGGCACAACGATGCGATGTCCATAAAAGATGCATCCTTGAATGCTAGTGAGCGATTCGCAACGTCCGCGTTATCGATCTGCTTTGAACTTTGTGGCCACCCATATTTGATGTAATCTACAACTTCCCTCATTATTTGGCATCTACTGTTTTCTTGTTTTTTGGGAGCTTCAAATGTTATGGGCATCATTCATCCTGTGTCGATCGCAAAGCAAGCTATAGAGCTGTTCTCCATCCTACCAACAACATCTTTGTTAGACTTCTCTTGCTTTGCTATGAGCGGCGAGATGAAGTCTGCATATGCAAAACGTTCCGGATTTATGTACTTGATTTGGAAATTGTAAACTAGTATCATCAGTGCGTATTTTTGTAGATGGCTGGGTGTGTAGATAGGTATACCTGTCTTTGGACCGAAAATCGCCAATACGGCGATTGCGACCATAGATATAACGGTTAAACTTTAATAATGCAAATGTCAACGCCAAGGCTTCTTGATGAACTTGTAGATATTTCCTTTTAGCGCTTGTGTTCTTCTCGGTCGCTTAGTCCTATCCAGCATCCCATGCATAAAAACCGCACCCATACCGTAACTCGATGCGTCTGTAGCCACGATAAGTTTCTTCTTTAGGTCATAGTGGGTTAATACAAGATCTATCGGCACTGTAGCAGCAAATGGGACTGGCCACTTATTTCAAAAAAACTGGTTTAGCACCTTCCTTAGCATGAGTGATGCCTTGATTTTATTGCATCGCCCCAATTCATTGTTGAAAAGAGACGAAAATTTCTCTTTCACCGCCTTGTTTAGTGACGGAGCCTTCACTTGCCCAAAGCTGCAAAGTTTATCAATAGGTACGTTCCATAAGTCAAGCGCTTCCATCCAGTCGCTTCCAAGCACATTTAAATGAAATGCCGAGACGTAACAGATGCCACTACTCTCTCTCTCTCTCTCTCTACCATGCAATTTTAATCGTGTGTTGAACTTGCCCAGCACCTTCACAGGATTTCCCGATGCGCTCACGGCTTGCTCCTCGCATACGGCTAATGTCGGTGATCCTAATAGTCTTCAATTTGCCTCTGAGATAATTGTCCAATCGGAACCGAATCAAGTCGTAATTTCAGCTTCATGTTACCAATCGCAGGCTTAACAAACTTGCGCTTCAACGTAGCAATCGATGCTGATGCACAGTATCTTTTTTGTGTCCGACTCTTCTGCAGTCGGAGCAATCCTTCTCTCGGAAAGAACAGTCTCTGTGGAAATGGGTATCACCACACTTTCGGCATGGAAATCTTGTTTTTACACCGTCGGTGTGCTGCATTCTTCTTTCTCCTTCTTCTGGTCGTAGCTTTTTCGCATTCTCCTTCAGTTTCCCATGCACTGTCAATATCTCACTGTTAGACATGCTTTCCGGGCACAAAGCCATGGACTTTTCAGCTTTTAAGTCACTCAGCCGGTTTGCAAGGTTGACACGATCGTGAAGTTTAAGTTTCGCACTACCATTTGATTCTCCGCCAGCACATTCCTGCCAACTCTTGCTGCACTAATTTTGTCAATAGTTTCTCTAAAGCCAATGAGTCTTGTGTTTTATTCAATCCCTGCATGAACACAAGAACCTTAAAGTCGTCAGGACTGCACTTTGCGATGTAGAATTTTTCACACCTTACGTTGACTTACGCAGCATATTCTGAAAAACGTTCATTTATAACTTTCTCAGTCTTCAGACATTTGTATCTAAGCGAAAAATGTGACTCCTGATGACCGAAAACCCACTTAAACTCCTTGACAGCATAATCGTAGGGGATCGTTGCCTTCGTCTGTGTGTGTTTGCGAACCTCTCGTAATCTGATGTAGATAATTTCTCTGTTAGTAGGTCAACTCTAAGATTCATAACACGCGTACCACAACTCAAACGTCAGGTCGTCTTCCGCACTGTACGAAAATCTCTGTAGTGAAAGTAGGTATCAGAATGTCCGTAAAGGACTGCAGCGATGGTCTGCTGCCTCAGCAAAAGAGGATGGTAAGATCCGCCGAGATTGGCCTTGTCTGGAGACGCGTGAATGCGCTGGGAGGCTAGCGTCGCGGTGTCGCGGGGCAGGTTCTTTCCCCCAGCACAAGGACCCACTACAAAAATATTTCGCATTCACAAATTAAAAGTGTCAAATACCGATCGACTGATGTCGAAGCCAAGGTAACCTACTAAGGGTTGAAAATTGCTTGTTCGGAGAACAAGTTGGGACGACCAAAAACGGACGAACTGACGGAGACCTCATCATTAACGACGATCCTTATGGCCCACAAATAAGAGTGGGGCATCCGGATGGATGTGGTGCCCCCTCGCACCCTCCCAACCGGATCAAGATCCAAACGTAGACGTGGCCATGTGTTTCCCATTTGAATGAAAAACTCATACAAAAGCACTTTTGTATGACTCTTTCCCACACATGAGAAGCACAAACGTAACCAATTTATGCTATAGAGTTATGCAATGAAATCACATAACCCTAACATCTATCATAAAAGGGCACCCAAGCGGAAGGCCACTCTACCCGGCAAGAGCCCCTGGACACAGCAAAACGGTGGAGCGCGCCCGTTGGCTAACCCATGTGAAGCGGAAAACCTTCCATCGTGGCGGGTCCTATACCCATCCATTATTATTCGATTTTTAAAATTTCAATAAACAATAACCAAACTTCCAATTACCTTTCTCCTTAACTTTGTTAACAGCTATCACGTCTTTTAATTTACTGCCAATGACAACCCGTCGTGCACAATCCCCTATGCCCGAGCAATCTACAGCAATTACTTTTGCCACGCCTACCTTGGTGCACGCATTTTAAAAAAGATATAATGAAATATATAAACAAAAAAAACACATTTAAGTTAAAGAAAAATTCAATAAAAAGAAAAGAAGAAAAGATTTTAAACACATGCATACAAAAAAAGAAAATTTCACAAATATATCAAAAACGAATTAAACAATTCCAAAACTATCAATTCTAAAAAATTCAATAAATAGAAAGAATCTTTAATAAAGTATTGTACATCAAAGAAAAGAATTTTAAACACATGCATACAAAAAAAAGAAAATTTCTCAAATATATCAAAAAACGAATTAAACAATTTCAAAATTATTAATTATAAAAAATTCAATGAAAAAATCAGTACTCACTAACATCCTCGTCGGGCGCCCGCTGGTGATGTGGTGTAAATTTTCCTAAATGAAGAGTAATTAAATTTTCTTTTTTTATTATCTTTTACCACAAGCACTTCAATCGTTTATTCTTTTTTATCGCAAATAAAAATGATGCAGTGGGTGTAACTATACGTAAATCGAACTCTGTGTGCATGCTTCTTTCAATGAGTATTGTGAAGGAGTTTCCGAACTTGTATTGGACTACGTCTGAATAAAAATTATAAATTCCGCATCCCAAATATCTGTCGCCTCGTTGTAGTATCTCTTCCCCGCAAAGAGCCAGACACATTCACTGTCCTTTTAACACCAACAATTTCACGCGAAACGATTTCTATTGAAAACGACCGCCAATCATTGTGATTGAATGATGTTGATTATGAATGATACGTATTTGACGATCTGTATATTGCAGTTCACCGTTTATTTCACCAATATCTTTAGGCAGTTGCCAAAGGGTACTACTCTCTTCTAAACGATTTCTAGGAAAGTAAAGCGGTGCTAGCACCTCATAAATCCCCCGTTGATGTGACTCTAAGCACAATATCACAGTTTGCGTGTTTGGCTGTTCTTAAAATTTCCATATAGCACTTAATGCTTTATGCGCTTCCAAGTTCGGTGGAAAATTTCGTTGAGTAGCACTTATGGTACATAAAGCGATTGTTTTTTAAATTCAAATCTTTTGCTTTGCACAGCACGTTTTATTGAAAATAAATTGGTAACAGAAATTTGGATATATTTTTCGACGACTTTAAAACTGAACACTAACTGGGACTAAGGACCACTTCTGTTTCAATCACTGACAATTATTGAAATGCTTTCGCCTGCAGCCAGCATCGTTAGTCCAGGCAAATAGAAGACAATAAAAGATTTCGATGTTAAAATAACTGCATTAAGCGCGAATAAATGACGGCACTGAAATTGAAATAATTCACTATAAATAATCGAGAATTGGCTTCGAATCTTGCTTTCTGTTTGTTTTCTGTACGCTCCAGCGTTAGTTTAAAAATTCCAATGCGTACAAATCCCGCTTACATAAGACGCACAGTCTCACTCGCAATCTCACATTCCCGGCCGCCGTGCTTGCGCGTTTCGATCTCGTCGTCGACCGCCCTGCTCGGCAATTTCAAGTGGACTCCCCGTTTTCACTTTTGAATCCGTCCAAAACTTATTTTTCTTTTCCTCCATCCTGTACCTTCGGTGAATCGCCTCAGCTGATTCCATCAGCTCTGTTCCCTTCCTTTCCGTGATGTAATACACCGTTGACAAGTATTACATCAGCGCTCCTCAAATCCGGAATTTTTCATGCAGATTGCAAATTTTTAAAATAGAATTTAATTAACGTAGAACAATTGAAAGGAAGTAAGGAAATTTGAAAAGTAGCAAAGAAATTGAAATGAGGTACAGAAGAGTTAAATAGTTCGCGTGGCTTAGTGGTTAGATCACTAAGCCCGTAAGCCGAATGTCTCTGGTTCTAGTCTCGTTGGCGTCAACGAGATTTAGTTCGAGTGGTTCTTCGGATGGACTTTAAGCCTGTTCAGTTATGATACGTGCTGGTTTAAAATCAGAACGTATCGCAGCTGGGTGGACGAACACACGGCCAAAGCGTGATAATGATCATATCACCTTGTGGAGTGCCGATACATTCGATCATGACAATGAGATACTCTTACTATCTCTAAGCCACGGCCCGAAAGGGGCTGTAGGGCTACTAAGAAGAACAGAAGATTTAAATGGAGTGAAGAAATTTAAATAAAGTGAAGAAATTTTAACCATAGTAGAGAAACGAAAATTTTAAATTATTACAAAAGCTAAATCTCATGACGAATAAAATTAAAGGGAGACTTTTAAATTATAATATACAGGAAAATTGGTATTGTATGAAATTGCGGTAAAAAAAATAATAAGAATAAAAAGTGTTCTGCAAAATCAGGATTACAAATAGAATTAATTATATATTTTTTTCAAATCTGCCGCAAAATTCCGAGTAGGAAATAGGAAGGTTTTCGACCAGTTTGATTATGTGACTGCTCGATTAATATACTCTCTTTATCAATGATGGTCACAATATTTCTCTCAAAACATCAGTTAAATATTTGGGCATTCACATACACCATAGGCTAAAATTTAACTTTTTTCTTCGGTCAATTCGGAGAAAAACAGCAGGTACAAATGTAGTAATGTCACCTCTTCATTCAAGCAAATCTCTAAGTTGCAGTATTAAACTTTTAGTGGACAAAACTCTTATTCGACCAATAATTACCTATTGCTTTCCTCTTCGGCATTGTTTCCTCAACTGATGCTGATGAAATTCAAATTTTTGAACGCAAAATCCTTAGAAAGTGCTTATTGAAACACAGAAGGCCAAACAAAAACATTTCTGAAATAGTATACTTTACGATGAGACCTAAATTAGGCCAATTCTATTTTCCATGATCGCGCAAAGTATAAATTGCCTAACCTCTTGGAGCTCCCATCCTGGCCCAGTTGTAAGAAAATTATTTAATCAAAATGTACCTTTAGAGAATGTTATCAAATTACTTTGTGTACATAATTCCTCGTTACTTACTCCTTTCTCATTAGATCCAAATAAGCCATCATTTTTCTCGCCGGGCTTTGATATTACGCATTTGATCGCGGTTAATAATTTAGCTCTTATGTTTTATTTATTTCTGCCTCTTTTCCTAATTGTTTTACTATGAATACCATTTTTTAAACTTTCATTTACTTAACTCAGTATATTAATTATTATTGTTAAATATCTTATTTTATTCAGTAAGCTCAAAATTGTCATGTTCATGTGAATTCCTTTCTTGTTGTTTTTTGAAATTAATTCTTAATTTTATTTCTTTTCAATTCATAAGCCATTGAGCACTGGTGTAATACTATTTTCATCGATTTTTCAATCACAGTTTCGTTGCCTTCTTACTCAGGCCCATAAGGAAATCAATTAACGTACCTGACGTCACTTCGCGTTCCGGAAACAACAGCTCAGTAGCCCTAAATTTCCGAAAACAGTTGTCCAGCAAATTTGAAAGCAGCATCTCAGTAGCCCGAAAGTAGGCTTTTGACGTTGTCAAATATGACATTTCTCAGATGAAATTTCGCCGAAACGATACAAAAGAGAAGGAAATACATATATTTGCGCGCTAATGTCTTCGACCAATGCCTCCTCACACAGGCCCCAAAGCGGAAGCATACGACACATTGCGCACCAGGTTTTTAAGACCTATTGACCTGTTATTTTAGACCAATTTTTGACAGTTCCCGCTGTGACGTCATGCTCGTTAATTGCTTTGGGCCTGAGTAAGCAGGCGTTGCTTCGACGCCTCATATCTAAAATAAATCGTTGACATAGTACCGATAAAATTTCAAACTACAGTTATATGTACTGTCAAAAATCTTCAGAACATTTTATTTGATTTGAACAACCCTAGATGGTTCTGATGAGGCTACTCGAAGAGATTAGTTCGCGACGTGACGTCGTGTTTTGGTTTTCAGGTCTGAGTGAGAAGGCAACGATTATTTATAACCGAATTTTGTAATAATTATTGTTTGACTTCAGTGCCATTGTCAAGCCAGTTACCTCCTTATCATGTTACAAATGTATGTTCGTAAAAATACTCCATAAAATATATATCTATCTGTTTATAAATTTATTTTCTGATGCTGTACATTAAATTTTTTATTTCAAACCAGTTTAAAACCCTTGACGACTTTATTTAAGCAGCTGATATCGAATATTTTTCGATACTACCTCCGTACAGCACTGACAACACTGCGGAATAATAGCAGTCGCTGCTGTCATCATTTGCTTTGACATTTCCTCTAGCACGTGTTTACATTCCGCTGTCAAACTCCTTGATTTCGGCTACTGCTCCATAATACAACTTAGTAAAACATGGAAATTGACATGAGAAGTAGCGATTCTGAAGAATATGACGATTCGGACCAAGAGGTAAATGTAAAACAATTGATGTTCTCTCAGTTTACTATATTGGATATTTCATAGCTCCAAGAAGCGTTCGCTCGCGGCGACCTGAAGCCTGGCTTGAACATTGAGCTCATTAAGGAAAAAGTCGACGTAAATGATATTGTAAGTTGATGATTTCCCTTAAAATTGCTTTAAGTGCGAGGGACTAATATAATTTCAGCCAAAAATTCTAAATAAAATTGAAGAAATCAAATTGAAACTACCATGGGATGAGCGCCTAGACATGATTAACGATCTAGCACCACTAGCCCCCGAGCTTGCTCTACAACTTGAAAAACATGAACAGAAGCGTGCAAATCAGTTCAAAGGAAATACTAAGATACCCTATTTGCCACCAGAAGAGGATCCTGTTCTTAATGACTTCAAGCGTGAAATGCTATTCCATCGTCAAGCTCAAGCCGCTGTTTTAGAAGGAATCAAACGATTGCATGAACTTGGAATCAGTACCAAACGGCCGGATGACTATTTCGCCGAAATGGCTAAATCCGATGAACACATGCAGAAAGTTCGTGCCAACTTGATGGCTAAACAAGAGGGTCAAGCAAAATCAGAACGCATACGACAAATTCGTGAACAGCGTAAAATGGGAAAACTATTGGCCAAACAGACGAAGGTACAACGTGAAATGGAGAAGAAGGAAATGTTGGATCAGCTTAAGAAGTTCCGTAAAGGGAAATTGAAGAATTTGGATTTCCTAGAAGATGCTAAAGAAAATAAACAGTCCATCCTTGCCAAGAAAAAAACTGCAGCAAAACGGAAGGCACGTGATAAGCAATATGGCTTTGGTGGTAAAAAACGAGGCTTGAAAAGGAATACAAAATCTTCGTCCGCTGGATTAGAACCAAATACAAAAGGTTTAATAGGCAATAAAGGAGGAAAGGGCAAAGGCAAACCCAAAGCTCAACGGCCTGGTAAAGCGAGAAGACAAAAAACTAAAGCGAAAGCTAAGGGGAAGAAATAGATTGTATTGAATTTGAAATGTAAATTAGGCTAATAAATGATTTTCCTTATAAAAACTGTTTTTAAGAATTCGTGGGACTATCCAGTAAATTAAGAAGTCAGCGCTTCTACGATATTCCCGAGTTGAGTTGAATAAAATTGCGCTTGCAAAAAGTGCCGCAGGGTGATTTCAAAGTACATCTGTTAGCGCTTAGTCGAGCCCAGCGCTAGTCCCGGCCAATAGCTGTACTACCACCTTCTGCAAAACCCGTTGACAGTTCTTGGCATTTCAAAACAGCCGTTTGTTTTCCAGTGTCCTATTAGGCTTTTTGCCAATTATACTATGGTTGCTAGAGCTAAATCTCCATGTGAAATGAATGAAAATACAGCAAATACATATGCTTATTTAAGACAGAAATATCCCGAACATAAAATCATCAACAACGCATGCATTTCATATCTCAACACATTCGAAGATGCCGCAGGAAAAGTTATTTTCTTTTGTGAACAGGTAAGCGCATAAAAATAGCGTCCAAAAATAAAAAAAATAGCTTTAATACTTTACAGCATGAAAAGTTGCCCCACAGTCTGGCAGAAAAAATTACAGCCCTACCTGATCTTAATAAAACAGATGATCCCGAACTTACTGGATCGCCGTTGAAAGACGAATGTGATTTTGATATTATTGATATGTCGGAAGCATCTCGATTTGCAACAGAAACACCTTGGTTCGATGGAGAAGAATGGTATAAAGGAATCGATATATCTAAATGCCGAAGCATCCTTAGTGATGTAGATCTTCAAACCACCGGCGCAAATTGCAATGCTGCACTGTGGATTTTATGTAACAACAAGGATTCAGAAAAGACAATCCTCCAAATGATTCAATTCAGTCGGAAATGTAATATTCGTGGAATAGTAATGTATCGTGGCTTGAAACTTGCCAAAGAAGTAGATGTTGCGGGTTTGATCAAAACCCATTTAAGGAAGATTAACAATTGCTCCAAAGTGGACACAAACATTGATTCGTTCTTCTCTATTAATCCTTGCATGACTTTAAAACTAAGTTCTTCGTCGACATCACTCACACCTAATATCGACGATTTTAGGAACAGTGAAACAATTCTCTTTCAAACGGTTAAGGTCGGAGATGTTGATTCTATTGCTGAGTACTTTTGGAGACAGCTTTGCATTCTTGCACACATTAAGGATGATATCGTTGAGTTCAAGAAGAATGATGATAATACCAAGGATATTGAATATAGATATGGAAGGTTTGTTTCTTCGTTAGATATTTAGTATTCCACTAAATTATGTGTTGCATTTAGAGGAATTGAAATGGAAGCTGTACAGAAAAATGTTATTACAACATTGACTGACCTTTCAGCGTTCGATTATCCTGATAATTCAGAAGAAAGCTGCGAGATTGAAGCGGTTGTTCAACGAGCAAAATCGAAAATAACTAACGACGTTACCGATAAATTATGGGAAATTTTAAAATGTAAGTTTATAAATATTTA
Organism: Odontomyia ornata; assembly: GCA_963969285.1. Lineage (NCBI taxonomy): Eukaryota > Metazoa > Arthropoda > Insecta > Diptera > Stratiomyidae > Odontomyia > Odontomyia ornata. Next base: position 106,836,321 of record OZ017738.1, on the reverse strand, counting down.
AAATTGAACAAAATCACCCGAATATTTAAAGCAAACAAGTATTTATAAGTAAAGAATAGGAACTATGGTAAGGCAGAGCTTTCATGATGTCCTCAATGAAAGCGGGCAGCCTGTTGGACTGTGCTTCCCAATCAACTTGCGGGCAAGCATCACTTTACAATGTAGTAGTCAATCCGACAGACAACAATTATCAATAAAAGACCTTCCGATCGCACCAAAGCTTCCACAATAGAGTTGGAGTTAACTTGATCTATTAGGTTGTTCGATAATTAATGTCGTTTTTTTTTCATGTTTTTCGAAGTAAATTTATTTATATTAACAACAAACATTGATCAGTGATATATTGACCATTTTGTTGGATGACTTTTTGCAATCTTTCGGTAAGTTGGAAAATTTCACGCTCGGAGACGCCTTGGTTTTTAGAAGCGAAGAACTGGTCCAACTCATTTTTAACAGCCTGATTGGAATCGAAAGTTTTACCATTCAAATGGTTTTGAAGGGAGCGAACCAAATGATAGTCTGATGGGCGAAGTCAGGGCTAGAGCGTGGATGTGGTATCAGTTCCCTCAAAGTAGACTATACCCCTGTAATCCCACCACACAGAAAGCATAATCTTCTTTTAGTAAATATTGGGTTTGGATGTCGATTGTGGGCGCTCATCTTGCTTGATCCATGATCATTTTCAGACTAAGTTATCGTAAATAATCCATTTTTCACTATCCGTTATGATTCTTTTTAGAAATGGATCATTTTCGTTACGATTCGGCAGCAAAGAGCCGCATATGTTAATGCATTTCTTCTTCATAGCACTACAGCCCCTCTCGGGCCTTTGCTTCCTGCAAATAGCGCCTCCAACTGTCTCGGTCCATTGACTACGTCCTCCAATTTTGAAATCCGAGCAGCAATGAACTGCGTTCGTCGATCGAGTCAGGCCTGCGTTTCGTCGGTCGTAGTAATCGAGCGGTCACACAAGCAAACTGCTCGAAAACCTTCCTATCTCCTACCCAAAATTTTAATGGCAGATTTAGAAAAATATTTAATTACTTCCATTCATAATCGTAATTTGAAAAATAGTTTTCTTCCTTATTATTATTATTATTAAATGTAATTTTATATCAATTTTCCTCTATATTAAATTTAAACGTTTGCCTTTAATTATATTCTTCATGAGATTTAACTTTTATTACTATTCAGAATCTTTTTCATTTTTCTTTACTTCAGTTTATTTTTCTTGAAAAATTTTTAATCTGTCAATTAAAATTTTGAACATGGGAGCACTAATTTAGTGCACCCCAACGTTGTATTACATTACCGAAGGCAAGCTAACTAGGCTGAGCGAGCTGCTGATGGATTTACCGTGTACACGGAAATCGAAAAGAAAGACAGTTTTTGGGACGGATCGAGGAGTTGACTGACGACGGCGACACAGCCAGCACTCGGAGAACGGCCAGCAGGCGGTGATTAATTTCCATTAAATTCAAGAATAATTTGTTGACGGGGTTGACTTACGACCGCGCCACGGGGATGACGCGAAGAACAACTGCCATATTTTCTTGGCCGCGTTTTAAAGTCGGGGATATTTTGGAAATTATATCAAATTAGATTCCAGAATCATTTGAAAGTTTATAAAACGTACATTTCACTTTTCCCCATTGAATTTTTCCAAAATTGCGGAGATTGATGGTTCGGTGCCATTAAGCGAGGATTCGATTTTAAAATTGTGAAAACATAAAATGCAATTGCTTCGACCTACTTCCACCGTTTTCGGTTAATCACGTCTCTAATTCAATTTGAGTGAACGCAGAGACTGGGGCAAACGACGACTTCGACTAGTGAAGATTTTGTTGAAATGTTGGCTCACGACATTGCATATAGAATTATCAGTGTTTTTTCAAGTGAAAAATTGGATTCGCAACAGTGACTCGAAGTGAGCAGTGAATTTGAGAATCTCCTTGAGTAAAGCATTGCATGAAGGAAGCGTACAGCAATGTTACTTTTCCCCTTTAATGAACGGAATGCTGTACTGTGGCTGCTGCGATTAAGACAGGAATACCGAAGTTGAAGTGTCCGAGTAAACAGCACTGCGGGGCAAATTCATTAGAAACTTTGGACGGAACCATATAAAAGTTGTTTACAAATAGCTCTTCAACTTCGCTTTTAATTCGATTTCGCTGTAGGATATCATTGAAAGAAGTCCTTGGCCGAAAACGTCCAAATTCGAAATCGTCAATCCGAAAGCGAACTGCATTTTATTACTATCAACGTGATTAGATTTGCGCGCTTGACCAACGAAATAAATCGGTATCAACGTCCCGTGGATTTTTCACGTCCGTAGCCCAAACCCACTTCAGTTTCTTGCATTGCGATGAATGGTTCGTATTATGGTTTTGGCTGAGGATATGGTCTTCTCAAACTTAAGCAAGGCACAGCAACGCAATTAGTGAGAAGGGAGTAGTCAACCATACTTGTATAACATTGCCAAGTACATGTATTAGAGTGGAGCATTTGCTGGAGCTCATCACTATAACTAGCCTTAAATTTTATCACAAAACCATTGTGATTTTGGTAATGCGTGGTTGCTCAATCGTCAGATACCAGAAGCGTGTATCTGCGTATAGGTGACAGTGCCAGAATAGACATATTTTTTAATGAAACTTAGCAGCGCTAAGACCACGGATTGCGAACATTTATATTTCAAATTGGTAGAAGCTAACTCCCAGGCAGTGAATCACTAATTTATATATGCGAATTGTATTTGTGTTTTCTATTTGTCTACCACGGTACAAGAGGATCGAAGGAGTTAAATGCTCAGTTATATAGAAATCAATTCACATTATCACAAATTTTCCCCCGTTTTAATTCTAAGGTCATTTCAAATGTCGAGGAAGTAATGTAAGAAGTTTATTGTCAATTAGCGGGAGATATTATTTATCAGATTTGCAACGTTATAAAAGTAAGTTAGATTTTAAATTTTTTGTTTTGGTTTAGTTATAAAAACAACATTTATATTATATTGATTATAATCAATATAAATTTGAGTAAATATGATGCCATTTACACGGAGATCGCATTGATGTAAGTTAACGTGTCAGTTAATTAATAATTTAGTTACTACGAAAAAATGGGTATAAGTTGATAACAACGCGAATAAATGTAAACAATTGATTGAAAAATTAAAAACAAATGCATTTATATGTGTACATAGTTGTTGGTAAATATTAGCTAAGTCTAAAAGTCTATTAAGTAAGAAAAACGTTTTTCTTATCGTTCATTATAGCGAGTAATTTCACATTCACATAATTTAATGTCACGTCAAATATCGAAACCTTGTACGTCTTCTAGTGTTAATGTTGATCGCGATAAATAAATAATACAATGAATTGTTAAACATTAAAAACTAGGTCTTTCCATTTCGATCGACCTGCCCGGGAATAGGACCCGCATCGATGGCAGGCTCCTCAGCTAAAATTGGCTAGCCATCGGGCGCGCTCCTCCATTTCTTTTGTTATTAACAGGGGCTCTTGCCGCTCACGTGCCCTTTTATGATATAGGGTTATGTGATTTCATTGCATAACTCTATAGCATAAATCGGTTACGTTTGTATTTCTCATTTGAGGGAAAGATTCATACAAAGAACATTTCTACGAGTTTTTGACTCAAATGGGAAATATATTGTCGCGTGTTATTGGTTCGCGGCCAATAATTTTAATGTTCCGGGAAAGTGAAAACGCAATGTCTTTTAATTTAAGTTAAAAGAATTTATTTAATTACAAAAATGCACAATAAACAATTTAACAATTTAACACTTTCACTAATTTTAATTTTCACTATGAAAAAAAATCTAACACTTGTCCATAAATTTCTTATCGCAATTGTCTTCTAAATCACTTCGCACTCAAACAATCAATCGTCTTTACTTCGCGTTCCACTATATCGCAGTTTTCTATCGCGGTTGTAACGAATGAATCCCCCCATTCATTCAGCTCGCCTTTATATAGGGTCTCTACCTATTCACCCATTTCTCGTACATTATCGAATGTTCTACCGAGAGGTACCTGGTAGATTCGAGCAAATTAATGAATGGAGTGACGTCACTCGCAGATGTTGATCATGCTTATTGGGTTCTCGTGGGTTCGAGTAAATTCATTTGTTGACGTTGATTATGAAAACAATTGCGACAGCAGCTCGCAGAATTATTTGTACATGTAATTATTTGTACATGTAACACTGCCCCTACCTCAGTTCTTTTCGCCCCGAAAAGATGTGTCGCTATTTGTAGTCAATTCTCCCTGGGTGTAATATGTGGCAAGACGGTCCAGATGCACGATTTTCATTTTAGCTCTCGGCTTACGATGTTCCTGTATTCGGTATACGACGTCGTTGATTCGCTTTGTAACTCGGTATGGTCCCTCCCAATTATGTTGCAACTTTGGAGACCTACCCTTTCGCCGTTGCGGGTTATAAAGCCACACCAAGTCATCTTGCTGGAAGCCAGTAGAATTAGCCTTTAGATCATACCTGGTCTTCATGCGGTCAGTAGCCGATTCGAGGTGTTTTCGCACTGTCCGATGTATCTGGTTCAACCGTTGTCTTAGATCACTTGCGTATTCCGAGACCGTTTGGGGTTTCTCAGGGGGTGTTCCGAACTTTATATCGGCTGGCAAACGAATCTTTCCAAAAATGACTTTGGCTGGGGCTTGGCCCGTCGATGCATGTTCGGCAGCTCTGTACGCCATCAAAAATAGTGGGATATGTCGGTCCCAGTCCCTTTGGTTCTCGTCAACCATCTTGGCCAGATGTTTATTGAGCGTGCCGTTGAACCGTTCGACCATTCCATCGGATTGGGGATGCAGCGGTGTTGTCCTCGTTTTCCGTATTCCCAGTAGTTCACACATTTCGCCAAAAACTAGTGACTCAAAGTTTCGGCCTTGATCTGAATGTAATTCGCAATTTAACACTAGCTGTTCAGCTACAAGTAGTTGCTTCCTGGTTGGGAATGGGGTAGACCTCGGGCCACTTGCTGAAATAATCGGCTACAACCAGCGTGTATCGATTTCCCCATTCGGATTCAGGAAAGGGTCCTGCGATGTCAACAGCAATCCTTTCAAACGGTACCCCCACGTTATAGGTTTGCATTTGTCCTCTCAGTCGTCGCTTTGGGCCTTTGACGGAAGCGCAAATTGTGCATCTGCGACACCAGTCCTCTACGTCTTCTCGAGCGTGGAGCCAGTAGAACCTTTCCCGCTATTTCGCTAAGGTCTTGTTAACACCAAGGTGGCCTCCCGAGGATCCTTCATGCATTTCCTTAATCACATCGTGGATTCGGCTTTTGGGTAGTATAGTTTGCATCCTATAGGAGCTACCATCCGCCGTTTCCCATTTCCGCTTGAGTACGCCACCCTCCACCTGAAGGGAGTTCCATTGTGCCCAATAGCTTTTCAGGGTTGCGCCATGCATTGAAACGTCTTTCCACTCAGGTCGCCCAGTCGTCTCCTTCCATATGAGCAATGGTCCGATATCTTCATCGGCTACCTGGGCATTTCGAATCTCCTCCGATGACCAACCTTCATCGAATTCGGCCGTTATCACTCGCAGATCAACGGGCGGCTCCTTTTCCTCAATCCGCCGGCAATGCTTGCAGTTAGCTGGACATGGATGACAAGATAGGGCGTCAGCATTTCCATGAACTCTGCCCTTGTGAAGCAGTTGGGGCCTCACTAGGTCTGGTCGGATCGTCGATCGGGTTGCACTAGTGTCGTTTGTTATGGTGCAATGTTCTTCATCAACTTGACCAGGAAGGCATCTGTCTGCTTCTCCACGATGTTGCCTTGGCACGGTGCTGGGGATGTCGATACTCCTAGCCAACGTTCGCCCCATGAAGTTGGCCCTTGCAGTTTGATGGGCCTCCATTCTAGGCTCCTGACACGGTCTGGATCTCCACCACCCTAGACAATAGCTCGGTCTTCTTCCCTTCTTGCAGTCTCGTTGCAGGTGCCCTTTTTTCCCGCAATTCCAGCATCTAGGCGCACCATTCACCTACAGCTCTCGCTCAATCCCCACGCGCTCACACCTGCAATTATCTGCCACTACCTCATGAACCCGGGCAGTGGTACGGGTCACATTTTTGGCTGCCTCAAAATTTAAACTATAAGCCAATGCATCCTTGACTGTTTGCTTTTGAGCTAACCGCACGGCTTGTTGCAATTCTTTGTCCCTCAAGGCGCTGGTGAATGCTTCTGCTGCTACGTCATCTCGATGTTCTGGGTCGTACGCTGGGTAAGCCAAAAGTGCCAGTCGCTCAATGTCTTGTGCTAGCTGCTGCAAGGTTTCGCCAGACTTCTGCATCCGATGTCGTAGCTGTGCTCGGTAAATCTGCTTCAGATGATCGTCTCCATAACGCATGTCCAGCGCATTCATTATAGCAGCCGGGTTTGAATGCAGCTCAACGGGGATAGTCTGCAAAAGCTCGGCAGCTGGGCCTCTTAGAGCAAGAATTAACGCAGTTGCTCGTTCCTGCTCATTCCAGTGATTTATCCTAGCGGCTGCTTCAAACTGGATTTTGTAAATACTCCAGACCGTTTGCCCATCGAATATTGGTGCTTGCACATTTCTGGATGTGCTTTGCGCTGCGGTTATAAGCGGGGTTGGTGAAGTGGTTACTACTGCCTTCGCTGCTTCCAATTCCTTTTTCATGTTTTCCATCTCATTGTTGATTCTCTCCTCGACCTGGCTGACCTTTTCCTCGACCTGGTAAACCTTTTCCTCGACCTCTTTGATTTGTTTGTTGAGACTACCGAGCTCTGCTTTTATTTCGGTTGACTGTTTCTCCAGCTTCTGTGTGATGTCTGCTTTGATTTCGATTGCTTGTTGGTCTAGCTTCGCTGATTGTTCATTTAGCTTCGTTGTTTGTTCATTTAACTTCGCTGATTGCTCATCTAGCTTCGTGGTTAAATTGGACGACTGTTCATTGAGCTTCGCAGTTAAATTGGATGACTGTTGTCGCTGCTCTTGCTGCATCAGCATTAACATTTGCATCAGCGCATTTTCTGGCTCCTTTGTTTCTTTTGTTTCTGCTTCACCACCTTCTGCGCCTTTTTCTGCATCTGAGGGCTCACCCGAATCCAGATACGCGCCTTCCGATTCAATTGCGTCACGCAAGCGTGCAATCAGTGTGGCCTTTGTACCTTGCGTAGCCAGGTTTCGCTGTTCCAACTCTTCCTTAAGCTCCGACATGGTCAATTCATTAATTTTTAAGTTTAAGCTTCGTGGCATTTTTAATGTTTCTTTAAATTTTCCTATTGTGCACTATAAAAATGTTCAAATATTCACTTTCAAAATTTTTCTTTCGCACTTCTTGACACCATTGTCGCGTGTTATTGGTTCGCGGCCAATAATTTTAATGTTCCGGGAAAGTGAAAACGCAATGTCTTTTAATTTAAGTTAAAAGAATTTATTTAATTACAAAAATGCACAATAAACAATTTAACAATTTAACACTTTCACTAATTTTAATTTTCACTATGAAAAAAAAATCTAACACTTGTCCATAAATTTCTTATCGCAATTGTCTTCTAAATCACTTCGCACTCAAACAATCAATCGTCTTTACTTCGCGTTCCACTATATCGCAGTTTTCTATCGCGGTTGTAACGAATGAATCCCCCCATTCATTCAGCTCGCCTTTATATAGGGTCTCTACCTATTCACCCATTTCTCGTACATTATCGAATGTTCTACCGAGAGGTACCTGGTAGATTCGAGCAAATTAATGAATGGAGTGACGTCACTCGCAGATGTTGATCATGCTTGTTGGGTTCTCGTGGGTTCGAGTAAATTCATTTGTTGACGTTGATTATGAAAACAATTGCGACAGCAGCTCGCAGAATTATTTGTACATGTAATTATTTGTACATGTAACAATATGTACACGTCTACGTTTGGATCTTGATCCGGTTAGGAGGGTGCGAGGGGGCACCGCTTCCATCTGGATGCCCCACTCTTATTTGTGGGCCATAAGAATCGTCGGTAACGACGAATTCTCTGTAAGTCCGTCCGTTTTTTCCCGGCCCAATTTGTTCTTCGAAAAAACATAGCAACCCTTAGTAGGTTACCTCGGCCTCGACACCAGTCGATCAGTTTCGACCCTTTTTAATTCGTGAATGCGAAATTTTTTTGTAGTGGGTTCTTGTGCTGGGGAAAAGAACCCGCCCCACGACACCGCAATGCTAGCCTGCGAGCGCATTCACGCGTCCCTAGACAAGACCAAGTCTCGCCGGATACTACCATCCTGTTTCACCGAGGCAGCAGATCATCGCTACAGTCCTGTAGGGACCTCTTTCACTACATCACTTTGCGATTGGCAAGTTCAGGGCGTTTTTTCTTGTTTTCTTCATCCAATTTCGATAGCTGATGATAGTAGACATTCAAATTAATAGTTTGATTTCCTGGAAGCAGCTCAAAGTAGACTATGCCCTTGTAATCCCACCACACAGAAAGCATGACCTTCTTTTGCTGAATGTTGGCTTTAGATGTCAATTGTGGGGGCTCATTCTGTTTGATCCATGATGGTTTCGGACCACGTTATCGTAAACAATCCATTTTTCATCTTTCGATATGATTCTTTTTGGAATGGGGCGTTTTGGTTACGATTCAGCGAAGAGTCCTTTAATTCGTGAGGATCCCAAACGTAGCCAAGCTGTTGTAAGTGCAAGTAAACGGTTGAATTCGATATCTCTGCTCTCTGCTATCTCTCGAGTTGTCATACGATGGTTAGTTACGGTTAACGCCTTTATTTTGTCGTCATCAGTAGTGGTTGGGCCACCAGTATGTGGTGCATCTTGCGCATTAAAATTCCAGAACGAAAGCGAGCAAACAAACGCTCACAGGCGTTCAGTAAGGCAGTCCTCGCCATAAATTTCACACAATTTCTTTCGAGCTTGCACCGTATTTTTGCCCTTTCGGAAGTACTTAAAACAATAAAATATGCCGATAATGATCTCTTTGATTGTCCATTTTTCAATTTTATTTTTAAACAACTTGTTGTTTACTAATGACGCTCTGTAATGATTTTAACTTTCGGTCGCTCGTTCGAGATTTCCCGACGGAAATCTAAACCGTCCTCTCATCCGTTCTTGACGTGAAGTCTTGGAACGTGACAACGGACTGTACCCATCAGGTCAACAAGTCCGGATACTCTTAGTCTAGTTCGGAGAGCAGGTTCAGTCGCAGGTCTTACGCGAGCAGACTAAGTCCGAACTACAATACTCAGCCGCCAGTTTAAATGCCCGATTTAAAACGCGTCGAACAACTTACAAAGACTCTACTTCATATTACGTAGCTTCGTTCAGAGGAAAAGGAACCAAGACAATCGCTGAAAAAAATGCGCACTCTCGAATATTACCGACGCGGTGCTCGAAATACTACTCGAACTCAAAACCGAAAATACTACTCTAAAAAAATGCAAATTCAAAAAATGGTAGCTGTAACCCATGGTTTAGGAAGTCCAATAAGTCTGTCTAGTCGTCCAACGACGACCAACGACTATCAAATGCTAAAAAGAATGCCTCTTCAGAACCAATGGCGAACTTGCAGTTGATCGTCAATGCACCCAGACGTTGTACACTCGCAATTCTTGTTCTGTATTTCTAAACTTTCATGGTATCAACCCAGATTTCGGAAACCCACAGTATTATTGAAGATGTTGTAGCCATTAATAGCAGCCGCCTCGTTTCTTAAAGGCCACCCACATTTAGCATCAGCCTACTTAATGACACTAAAACATTTACCGTGTTAGCAGATGCCTTATGGATGTGCTTCCAGGTCAAAGTACTATCTAGAGTCACTCCCGGATATCTGACGGACGTGCTGGCTTAAACTTTGACGGGTTCGAATGTCATGACGGTTGATACCCTTCCTCCGTGACGTGGCAATTGCATTTTTTAACGGCAAGCCGCAGATCATATTTTATTATCCACCGCTCTATTCTCTGATTTGAGCAAGGTCACCAGATCTGCCGGTAATACCCGTTGCGACATCATCAGCGGAACCTATTGGAACAATATTCGCAGGCGATTTCAGGCGTAATAGATCATTGTACATGATATTGAAAGATCGAAACCTAGGACCGACCCCTGTCCTGAGAAGGCAGGCATCCTTCTTACTCGTTCCTTGGTGTTATAGAGCAACCATCGGTCCCTCAGATAGTCCTATATAATAGTTGGTTAGGTAACCTCTGCTCAAGTACCCGAAGTATGTCTGTCCATCCCACTGAATTGAAAGTAGAGTAACTATCCCTATCGCATAACTCTTCCGCTCCAACAACCGATGAGATGGCATCGATTGTTGAGTGCCTTTCCTGGAAACCGGCTGCTTCTCAGTAATCTCCTGCTGCTCTAACTGTGAGTAGTAGCCGCGCCTGATTAGTCCTTCAAAACAGCTTCTCTCCTCGCCGTACACTTATTCAACATCAATGCGGCTTGGAACTGATATAGTTGAGCCAACATCATGACAGATTGCAGTAACTAAAGTTATATTTTCATATGCGTGTTAAAGTTCGTTTCAGGATGCCATATAGAATAATCTATGTATTTGGGTGAGAAATATATAATATCATAATATTTGTCTTTCTTGTTTGGAACATTCTTTAAACAACGATTTTTAAGAAAAAATGTGTTTTATGTAGCTCAGAGACCTTTGCCGAAAGAAGTATAAAAATTTTAGTACCATTAAAACTCTCAAACACAGTTATTTTGAGAGTTGCTAAATTAAAATCGGTTAACATCCTTTATAAAAGCCGCACGAATTTTGAAAATGTTCAATTATTTTTTAATTTCATGAAATTTTCATCAAAAAGTATTAATCTTTTTACGAAATAAATTATTTCTTTATTATAATGACTGATATAAAATACAATTTGACCCAGTTCCCGTTGTCTTACAGGTCCCATCGAGTGCTAATTTTCTTTTATTTTATCATCGATTTTCATTATTTATTAAAGGTAAATCAAATTTACATGCCTTTCCACCTTCAAAATGGTGCTTGAAGAAAGTGGAACATTTTTAGTTTATGTTTATTGCAAATAACTTTTCAGCAAATATAAATATGTACATAAAAATCTTGAAAGTTTAAACACCTGAAACCAATAGCTGGAATTCTGGATGTCAGCAATACCTACAAGAGGGTAGAAACAGCAATCCTGGAAATAATGCTACTAAAATTGTGTATCGGCCCCAATGTTACTAAGTGGATACTCTTTGTCCAAAAATTCCCATACAATTAACAATAGAATACCAAAAGGTGATGTCCCTTACCCATTTCTGTTGAACATCTACGCAACCAATCTGCATACGAAGGACTTCCTCATCCTCACTTTTCACAAAAACTCCATCAAGTCTACTGTAGTATGACTAATTTTACTGGGAAATGCAGAGAGTTCAATCTTATGGTAAATATTTTCAACAAAGGAGGGGTATTCAGGGAAAAGATATTCATTCTAAACAGAAAGAGAAAATTATCTGAAATATCTTGATAATATACTGAATTTTAGAGTGACCTTCACCAAAGACCATGGTGATGATGAAAACAAGAACGGCACTTGTAGTAATCAAGCAGTCACACAAGCAAACTGCTCGAAAACCTTCATAACACTTATCCGAAATTTTAATTGCGGATTTGGAAAAAAATTCCATTACTTCCATGCATGGTTATAAATTATAAAATATTTTTATTATTTTTATTAAATGTATATTTTGTATCATTTTCCTCTATATTAAATTTAAACGTTTCCTTGTAATTATATTCTTTATATTTAACTTTTTATTATTATTTAAAATCTTTTACATTTTTTTATTTCTGTTAATTTTTAAAATTCAGATCTGCAAGTAAAATGCGGAAATGGCCACTCCTCTCCTGCTACACATGCACGTATTGCATTGGTGAAGGCAAGTGTGCAGCGGAATTAGTGGAAGGCCCGTCAACTGCCGTTGCAAGGGCCCGCAAGGCAACAAGAAAGAACAATGGAAGAGTCGGTTTGAGATCGCCACACTTGGCGCACGTCGCGAGAACCGCGCCGCAACAGGTTGAGATATAAAATTTTTCGGTAGTTTTCATTCAAAAACAATCCAACTCATCAAAATGTATCTACGAGAATGCCAATTGCAAACATAAATACGATCTTCCGCCCAATGTGTGTGGTAAACAACGCGGAACGTTAAAATTAACCATTCTTGAGTCGCCGAAGTCGAAGTCGCCGTCAATATCAAGCATTCTAAGAGGACATCGGGAGATGTGCACGTTTGGCGCTGAAAGAATTTTGTTGATTTTGCTTTAAGTTGAAATTGGTGTTTCATTATTCCGAAGTGTATTTCCTCCAGCCTTGGTTTTCGCGGTCGATCGCTGCCACCAGTATTTGCAATGCAAGCATTTTGTGTGTAGAAAATTGATAGGCTGATAGTGTTTAGGCGTAAAATGATTTCACATTATAGTGAATTTTTGCTGTAGTTCGTGGAGTAAAAATAAGAAATCAAATTGCTCGCGACCAGTGTACTAACCTATATCAAACAATTGTCGTAGCCCGCAAATAAATCAAAATCGTACGTGAAAAGCGAGTCTGCTTCAAATCGCCAACCAGCGCGGACGCCGCAAGGGATTAAAATTATTTATTTATAAAATTAAACAGGTGATCGTCGAAAATTTTTTGTTCCAGTTAGTGAGGAAAAACTTTAATCTAGTAAAATGAATTATTAAAGTTTAAGGTGCTTAGTCATAACCGTGGAAAAGTACAAAATTCTTTTCTTAAAATCGTTTCGAAATTAAACAATTTTAATTATTAGTTGATACAAGTGCGGACAGGGTTCGAAAAGTTATAGCATATACTGAACGCCCAGCAAGGCATTGAGAAAGGAAATTTTGCTGACATATATTTTGCGGTTGTTCGTGCCATTCAATGAAAGGCTGAGTGTATTGTTCATAGTGATGTTGTCCACCGCATAATTTGCCATCTGTCAAGGTTCATGCAAAATCCTTTTTTCAATTATTCACGACTGCAACAGTTGCATTATTCTCAAAACGTTAGCCACAAAGTTAAATCAGTTTGATCTAGTCGACTTTGTGCTATGAATTTTACGACGATATACAGACTATACATTACTAGCTCGCGTTATATTTAAATTGTACAATCGAATTTAATATCCTTGTGAATTTGGAAGACAAATAAACAAAAAAATGTTGAATTTGTAGAGGAACAAAACTCGGTCTTTCCATTCATTAACCCTGACCGGTTATGGGACCCGCAACGATGCCATCGGGCGCGCTCTTCCCTTCTATTGCGTTGTAGGGGCTCTTGCCCGGGTAGAGTGGCCTTCCGTTCACGTGCCTTTTTATGGTATAGTATTATGTGATTCCATCGCATAATACTGTAACATAAATTGGCCACGCTTATATTCCTCATTTGATGGAAAAATTCAGGCAAATTATGTTTGTATGATTTTTCACTCAAATGGGAAGTATATGGCCACGTCTACGTTTGGATCTTGATCCGATTGGGAGGGTGCGAGGAGACACCGCTTCCACCTGGATGCCCCACTCTTATTTGTGGGCCATGAGTATCGCGGTAACGACAAAGTCTCTCAAGCCCGTTCGTTTTTTTTTCCAGGCCCAGTTGAACAATCAATTTAAACCCTTAGTATCTTACCTCGGCCTCGACCCCAGCCGATCGGCATTGGACCCTTTGTATTTCGTGAATGCGAAACTTTTTTGCAGTGGGTCCTTGTGCTGGGGAAAAGAACTCGCCCCACGACACCGCAACGCTAGCCTGCCAGCGGATTCACGCGTCCTCAGGCAAGGCCGATCTCGGCGGATACTATCATCCTCTTCCGCCGAGGTAGTAGACCATGTAATGATTTTCTACTTTCAGATCGAACGCGGAACCGACCTCTCATCGGTTCTAGACGTTAAGTCTGAGTAGTGCCAACGGATGGTACCAACAGGTCAACCAATCCGTGCACCGTAACCCATTCACGCGGTGACTGCTTGTCGGCCAGCTAGTTCGGAGAGGATTTCGGTCGCGGGTCTCCGAATGGATTACGCTCAATTACAATATTTCAGTCACCTGAACTTGCCCGTTTTTCAAACGCGTCAACAATTACTCATCCAGAACGAGAAACCTACATTACGTTAATTCTGGATGTGATCTATCCACAGATCTCAAATCAAAAACGCTACAAAAACCCATAGGCGCGTTACCGATTCACCGACGCGGTACCGAAAAATATGCTACTCGAACTTAAACCGAAGAAAACTACTCTAAAGAAATGACGAAACAATCAAAGGTACCGCGTACCGCGCGCGACGCGAAACCGACTTCAGCGGATTTGTCGAAACCCTAACCTCGCGACGGCATACCTACCCTGCACTTCCCTTTCACGCTGAAAAAGAACGAGCCACTGAAAAGGAAAGTCGTTAGTTAGCTAGCAATTCATGTTATTTTTATTTAGCTCCTAAAAATATATATAATTTTTCTATTAATACTTCTATTTTGTCGTAATCTGTATGAGAATTTTATACAATTAATTATTCGTGTTTAATATTAGGTTTAATGATTATTGAAAAATACGGTTAATAGCCATTTTACTAATCCTTGTTCAAATTTGTTGAAATTGATTTTCTCCTTAATAATTCAAAGGTTAAAAGAGTATGGAACTAATGTAACATAACTAAGCTAAAGTGAAGTAAACTAAGATAATGCAAATTATCGTGTTGTGGTTGGTTGTCCTGTGTTCATATTATTAGTAAATGATTTTTGCTTCATCTAAATACAAAATTAGGCTCAGTCGTTTGTTGCTCGAACAAATCCGCCTTGTTGTGTATTTAAATTAAGTGCTCTCTCTGTCGGTGTGCTGTCTACTTTTCGTTCCAGCTTGCCGTTTACGCGTTCTCTTGACAGTTGTTCAGGTTGTTAATTCTGCTGTGTTAATGTAATAATCGATACATAAACTAAAGTTAAATCTTTACATGCTTCTAAATCCTGCAATACATTTAAATTGATGTTATTAACTTAAGTCTGAAATTCTACCGTTTTGTTTGTTTTTATCTAGTGTAATTAAATTTAAGTTGCATATATTGTATCGTTATCCTTTATAATTAAATTAGCTAAATAGGTTTTTCGTTTCTGTTTGATAAAATTTCATTCTCTTATTTATCGTGTTTTCTTAAATGGGTTAGTTGTAGGATTTCTAGATTATTTGTGTATTATTATTACTAAGTGTTTGTTTTGCTCTAGGTGTTTATTTTAAATGGGTTTATATTTGTTGTAATTAAACGATTACGTCAGGCAATTTTGAACTTATTCCATAAAAATATTTCTTAATATTTTTGGGCCGAATGACTAGGAGAACTTCTAATTTTCTTTAATTCTTACTTTTTTTTCAGATTCAATAAAAACAAACACCAGCCCACAACACTCAACTTTCAATAAATATTTAGAACTATATTAACTTGTTGTTAAAATATTTTTCTACAACTAACATTTCTGCATACTATTTAGGTATATGATGCTGTTTCTACTAAGCATTCTGAATCGATGCAAACGGAATGCTTATTCGCATAAAATTTACTATACAATTAACAAAATTTGAGTTTATGTACAAAATGATATCAACTGTGGCGCCATAACATGAAATTTTGCTTATATTTATGACAAAATAATTAATTTAATTAATCTTTGATAGTTACAAAATTCGTTCAGCCTTATTTCATTAAGTTGTAAATATTCAAATGTACAAGCAAATCTTTTCTTTAAGCCAATCACCTTGATATCACGTTTAAATCTCGAATGTAAATATTGTGCAGTTTTATCTAACTATTTTTTTTAAATGGAAACCAGCTGACTCTGAGATAAATCCTGACTTCATGTTATGACATCCAGAGTTTAAAAGTAGGTAACGAGTGATATTAGAAACTGTAACCTGAATTGTCCTCCTTTCCAGATATGACACTCTCCTGAGCCGCATTTTTGATAACGTGAGAAGCATACCCGCGAATAACGTTGATAACTTTTAAGAGCATATGTTTATACCGTACAATGTACGTTGCTGAATCTTTACAAGTATCGTTTTTTTGTATAAATAAAAGACTTGCGTCGATAGATGCTAGGTATTCATCAATTTTACCGAAGACTGCAATCTGTACTGCGGATTGCAAGCGATATGCCAATTGATCAATCTGAACAAAGTAGCAAGCATTACTTCGAATTTCCGCATTAAGAAGTGTCAAATCATTTTGGTGTTGAATTATTCTCCTACTGGATTCATTAAGAGAAATTGTTTTATCGAAGGTATATTCCCACTTAGTCCGCAGTCCACGCAACGTTAAATTTGATGAGGTGATCAGCCGCTGCATAGCTTCGCCATAATAGCAGCAAAGCTCTAGTGGATCACAATACCGAGTCAGTTCATTGTCACAATTGTCACCACTTTTCAAAAAGACATCAGACCATTCAAGAAAATTGTTTACATTATCATACGAACGCAACAATTTTCGTTCAGGATTCCTTCTCATAGCGCGCGATGGTCTTCTGATGCCTTTCCGCTCACCTCTTTCATGATTGGAGCCCGCCGATCCTCTTGCTGAGTTTGACAGAGTTCCCTTTTGTTTCCGAAACCTTTCAGCGCGTACAACGAGCTTACCCGGAGATTCTCGTACACTTAACCACCAGCATAATTGGTACAACTATAACATTTCTTGGAAGTTAATGTAACAATTGCCCACTTTTTACGGGAAACACAGAAACTTCACGAATTTTTCGATTCACGACAATGGACACGATTAGCAGACGACAGCAACGAAAAACGAAGCCGACATGTGGCTGTCAAAAATCCCGGTTGTCACCTCGGACAAAACATCTGTGTGTGGAATGGCACGCCATATGGCGGCAATGTGCCTCTCCAGATGTCGCCAGTGGCATAGTTTTCTCGATGGCCACGGTGGAGGGGCATTTCCAGATGGCTATGTCTCGAAATGTGCCGGGGTTGGATTAATTCTATATTTCGAATATTTATATCCACGGATCTAAATATTTGGACAGAACAAAAAATATTTTCTGCACAACGATATCCGCACGACAGATGAAGTCCGCTGGCACTTCGAGGACATATCCATCTGGCCGGTTACAAGGGTTCGGGATCGGAATCACTTCGATTCCCGGGCGTAGGCGTCACATTATAACCATCGCTGCTGTCCTTCACGGAAATTTGATCAACTCATCTCACTACACACTAATCTTGTAAAAACGTTCACAGGCAGAAAGTCGGGTGTAAGTGCCAACACAGGTTGCAACCTTCACAAAACCCTTGTTAGAGCAAGACTAGAAGCCATAATAACAACAGCGGTAAATATGTCCAAATATCGGCACCAGAAGAAATAGTGACAGAAATTGGCCAATCTTAGAAAAATGCTTAGGAATCCCAAAACAGTCCTCGAATGTAATGGCTCTAGCTATAGCAAATGAACTCCCTACAAGACACGGAGGTGTTATATCCACCAGAAAAACAAAAAAAAACTCAAAAAAGCCGTCAACGCTTGGAATTGAGTTCTAAATTAATTCTTGTTATAATAGTGTTCGACACATTCGTACCTCTTTGATGTCCTACAAATGCGAACATATTAATTTAACAAACTCATCAATTTCAATTTAATAGACTCCAAATTTATTACTACACAGATCAAGATGGAAATAGATGCCTAAATATTCCAATTCAATTACTCTGAAATAATATACACGGTGCTGCTGGAACGTTTATATGGCAAATAGAAATGAGATTCTTACCAACACCTTCCCCAATAAAAAAAAATAATATCACTGCCCCACGCCAGAAGCAATCCCAAAAAGACTACTTCAAAATGATTAGGAAAACCGAAAACATCTTTGAAATCAACTGACCTTGCTTTCAGAAATAAAACTTGGTTGAGAGTGATTAAAGAAAACAGCAACTGATACTAATCGACTGTCAAGCAGAGTCTGTAACAAAAAAAAGGCTTTTCCAAATGAAAGTGATCCCTGAGAAAGACTGCAGCCTCCGAAATAAAGAGGACGCATTAACCACAAAATATTTAATGTTCACTCAAAATATATCAATGTTAGTAAAAAGTTTAACTATTTTCAGAAACACCAGGCAATTGAAAGATTACTCATTAATCATAACACTGATGACATTTTAAATTTCTTAAATCAAAATAAAACCATTTTCTCAGTTTCAAACTACTAAGGCAAACATAATACAACTACTACGTAGTACTACACTGTTGCCAAAAGTGCTCTCCTCTTCATCCTATACTGTACTCCTTACATACCTAATTCACACGCACTAACAGTTATAACAGTAAGTTATAATCACAAACTATGGCTGATGCAATTGCCTGCAACGAACTTTTTTCCCTTTAAAGGACCACCGGAAACCAAAGGAAAAATAAATTCCTGAAACGCAACCATTGTTTGATACATGTTTTTACATGTCCAAACAATCTCACAAGTTATTGTCGTCATCGTTTGCGGTAACATGACCTAGTTCATCTAAAAAACGACAACAAGTACCTTTCTATGAATCAAAACAGTTACGTCATCCTAAACAACAACAAAAACACTTAGCAATGGAAAAAAGCAATGACAGCATCGAAAATATCATCCAAAACATCATCATCTCTTGCGCGACAGTCGACAGATTAATGCCAGTCGGGCGTTGGCCTCCTGGATTAATCTCCTTCAATCATCGCGGTTCTGTGCAAGGATCTGCTATCAGCTTCTATCGTGTCTTCCCATCGATTCCTCTGTCTTCCCGCTGAACGTCTACCTTGGTTTTCTTCCATTCTTTCTACGTGGCCCGCCAATTGCAACTTTCGTAACTTTACCCAAGCAGATACAAGTGATTCGTAGAATAGTTCATACAACTCATCGTTGTAACGTAGTCTCCACTCTGTTCCTTGTTTCACTGGATCGTCGATTTTCCGGAGCACTTTAGGTGTAAATATGTCCACTGACTTTTCGGATTCGCTTATCAAGGTCCATGTTTCAGTTCCATATGGCACCACAGGCTTGACCAGTGACATAGAATTTGCCAAGAGTATTATTCGTGGATACAAAAACTAATTGAATTTGCATTAACTAAAAATCGAAAATACATTTTCCCGCCTCCCCGGTGGTAGCCTTAGTCGATGCAATTGATGGATGAAATTCGAAGTCACTTGTTAGTCCAACGATATGCATAGTGCAAATAATCAAACATTAAATGATAAATAAGAAAATACATTTACTTTTTCCATTTCATTGAAGGTTGCTCGTCGTACAAAGACCTAAAAGCTGGTTTCAACATCGTCTTCCAATGTGCTGCAAAATGCAACATTGTGGTAATTATTCATCAAATAAATTCAAGAAACTCTTATGTTTACTTATAAATATCAACTTCAAACAGAATCCACCAACAAACAACAATCGCCTTGCTGAAATTATTCGTGAAGTGTCCGAACGTCGTTTAGCAATTCCATGCCTAACAGGCTCAGAGCCTTTGGAGCTACTTTTGGAAATTGGATTAGAAAAAATCGAAAAAGATTATCAATATATTTTCACAGAAAGTAAAATTTGTGGAAAAGATGATTTAGAAATCAATAAAACGTTAGTAACATTGTCATTAGTAACTTTACAAACAGCGTATTTATGTAATATTTATTTCTAAAGATTCAACAAAGAAACAAATATAGGGATGAAAGGTGACGGTGGTACTCCTAGAAACGTACGAAAATCTTTACATAATGCAATTCAGGCTTCCGTCAATCCTCAACAACGAATGACATTGCTACACACAAACAATTTAGTAAATCACGAGGAAAATTATGTGATGGGTTTCCAAAATAGCAAATTCGATCGCTGTGAAGTCGATTACAAACTATCTCGACTTGCCCAAATTCACTTGGTTCTAGAACACTTGCTGCAAATTCAAGTTAATTTAAGTTTAGAAAATGGTAAATATTCCATAATTATTTCTTTAGAGTATTTTGTTTCTATTTAATTCCTATTTACAGTCTACAATGAAATATGCGAACGACTTTTAAGTCGCCCTACACGATCATTTGATATCATAAAGGATTCTCTTTTTGATAGAATAGAAATACCAATTGTTACAGACAACATTATGCCTAGATTAGAAAGGTAAATTTGAAAATTAAAACAATTGTATGGATTTTTAATTTCTATTAATAATTTTCAATAGTGATCCGAATGCTCGCCGAATTGTGATGACGTCTAAGAATAAATTTAAAGAAGTTCAAACGACTTATTATTTCAATATGGATAATATATTTCCATCAACTTCTTTCAGCACAGAAGAACCAGACGGTAAGTGCAAAAAATAGCAAATGATTACTGATGCTTATTTGAAACTTTCATGCAGAAAAAGAATTTGGAAGAGAAACTATCTACCACACCTGGGAATATTTGAAATTATCTACACGCCGTTTTTAGTTTTAACAATAGATTTTAATTGCTTATTGTTTATTTAATTTAATGAATTTATAAATAAAAACCGATATTGTCAAACGTTTTTTAACATAAATTAATTGTATATTTTTATTTAATGAATTTATAAGTAAAAATCGACGATTTGCAATATCTTGTGGCATTAATTCATGGAATTTATATTCGTTGGCAATAGAATGAGATGGCTCGTTTTAATTTGGACCTTAGCTATATAAACCAAGTTAGTGATCGCGGGTGGCAAAGTGGCCAGAGAATATTTTCAGTTCGAAAGATTAATCATGGTTTTTGGTTTACGGAGCCGCGTAGATCTTCGTGGAGTTGTTTCATATGGGTTGTCTGTGAAATTAGGAAGCTGCAGAGCCACTGCTAGTTGATCCTCTATCGGGAATTCTGGAGCATGACGCTCTCGAGCCGGAAAATCGTCTAGGCTCAGCACTAGTGGTACTGGGGCAGCTATTGCTTCTTAAGTTATAGGGCGCGGAAATGCAAGAACTGGTGGTGACATTGCTCATGTCATCAGGTCCGTGTTGTCATCGGAAAGTCCGATTTTTGTTGGCCCCTCTATTTTTTGTTCATGTCAGTGTTTTGGTCCATGTTGTTGGCGTAACTTCTTCTTATTTAGTCGATGTGTTGTTTAAATGGTCTTCCTTGGTAATCCATTTCGTAGTGTAGATCTCCAAGACACTGTGTGATGGTGCCAGGGATCCACTTACCCATCCGGAGATTTACCGACAAGAAGAACACTGGTTATGTTGAGTGGAATTCACGAAATCTGGGGTTGAAAATAGCTTGTTATTTTTGGCCATTTTCGTATTAAGTTTTCGGGTTTCAGGAGATCTAGGCGTGTGCGAAGAGAACGACCGAGAAACAGCTGCACTGGAGATAGCCCGTTAGATGATTGGGGCGCTTTTCTATACTGTCGCAAATATTTTTTCAAGTTTGGCTGCAACGAACTTCTGTGGCGGGATGGTACGGGGTTGTTAGTTTGTGGAATTTGATGCTGACTGTCTGGAGGAAGGTTTTGACGTAGAGTTTGTCCCATTGTCTGATACCAGCGTGACAGGAATCCCATAAGCAGCAAACAGTTCATCCAGTATTGACATAGTAACACTGGTTTTTATTGAGTTGGGATACCTTGATTTCTACCCGTTTACTGTACGCAACGACCACGATCAGCAGCATCGCCCCAGCAAACGGTCCAGCGTAATCTATGTGGATGCGTTCCCATGGTCCTCTTGGATATTCCCAGCGGTGATCCTTCAAAGTGGGTTCAGCATGCGCGTGCTTGTCGCACTCGTTGCACTCTTGTGCAATTTTCTCAACATCTGCATCCATACCGGGCCAGAAAACAAAAGAGTCCTTTTATCTTCACGATTCCCAGATGAGCGATGTGAAGGTCTTTCAAGATGGCGTTGCGCAAAGAGTTTGGAGTTACTACTCGGTGCTCAAAAACGACACAATTGGCAGCAAGTTTGTTGTACATTTCATCTGAATTGTTCGTTCACAGGCAAGTGAGAGTACGCATCTGTTACGTCTAGGTGGCAGAAAATCGTGGCTCCTTTCATGTGGTTGAAAAGATATGCAGCTTTTGGGATCGGGTGTTCGTCGATAAGGGCTAAGGGTTTGATTTGTAGTTTCCTGTAATGCGAATTTTATTGTTCTTTTTTGCTACGACGTGAGTTATGGATGCCCATTCGGAGTTGTCTACTCTTTCATACAAACCTGAAGCAATCTTGGTATCGATCTCTTTCTTGTACGCGTCCCGCAGTACTAGAGGTATTTCACTGGCTTCGGCGAAAATTGGGGATGCTCCAGGCTTCAAATGAAGTGTGGCTGGTGGTTATGCAAATCGACGGTGTATCCCTGGAAAAACCATCGTAATGTGCCAACAGCTGATCAAGTCGCTTTTGCTGCTCTAGGTTGAGTTTGACGGGGCTCGCTGACGTGACTGCGTTGATTTGCTCCGATGGGGGGAAAAGTCTTGTAAAATTGATTTCATGGGAAAATTGGCTGATCTACTCTCTCCTCAGTAGAGTTTCGAAGTCATTTTCCAGAGGTTAAGTCGCCACGTCATTGTGCCAATCGTTGCGTTGACAGAAATCCGTCTTATGCATCGGATTTGGTGACGAGTGTAACTTGCGAATTGCCTGTCGAATTTTTGTAAATGAAAAGTGAGTTTGACTTCACGAAGGTTTTTTGGCTAATAATCCTATATCAAGTTCTATTTTCAGGTCCCGGCCATCGATTTTAACAGTGATTAATTGTTTTCCATTGCATTTAATGAAATATTCAATCAAATCGACAGATTGCGCCGGAAATGGTGATTGGATTTCGTTTCTATTACCTGACCTGGTTTGCAACTTTTTGATCTGCACACTTTTGAAATACGACCTATTTTACCGCACAAAAAGTATTCCTCATTGAAAAATTTACACTGACTGCGCAAGTGTCGACCACTACAACCATTGCGATTCGAGTACTGTCTCCTCGTTGTTTCCTGTCGTGGTTTGGTTCCCGTTGTTGTCCTCTCATCGGTTGTCCTCGTTTGGTCTGCAGCGGTGCGAATCCTAACTTGTGCATAGGTTCTCCTGCGGTTGTAGCTCCGGATAATTTAACCTCTTCCACTGTATTTCTTGCTTCAAGAATTGCGCAATTTCATATACTTCGGAAAATGTTTTTGGTTTTTTCAAGATTATTTCATCGCAAACTTCAGAAAATGTCAAGCCAAATAAAAAATGTTCAATCAGTATTCTATCGAGGAATTCCCTATAATCTCACAAATTTGCCCCTTGGCGCCGTCGCAACAAGAAACTGGTAATTTTTTCGTCTTTTTTTTTTATTGATCTGTCAGAAATTGATACTTTCTGCCAACTTGTTTTTGGCTTGTCAAAATGTTTTGTTAGGGCATCTTTTATTTGCTCGTATGACAGATTTCCGGGATTTTGGAGGCTGATGAGAACTTTGAGGGCATTATTTAGCTCTGTTCTCATATGAATGCGCGCGTAATTATGGTATTCTGTTCGCGGTACTTTGCTTGGTTGCAGGGCCCAGTCAAAGCATTTGAAATAGTCCAAGAGAAGAATTCCAATGATTTGTACTCACTTGCGAAGAACGGCGACGGTTTCGACTTTTTTGGGCTGCTGTTGGATTTTGCGGTACTTTGCTCAGTTGCAGGGCCCAGTCGAAGCGTTTGAAATAGTCCAAGAGAAGAATTCCAATGATTTGTACTCACTTGCGAAGAACGGCGACGGTTTCGACTTTTTTGTGCTGTTGTTGGATTTTGCGGTGGAATGTTTATTTATTTACAAAATTCTATATTCAGATTAGAAAAATCCAATTATATAGAAAAAATATGTTATGAAATAAATAACAACACATATCCGAACAAAACAAGAAAAATTAGGTTACAAAGCAAGAAAGTTAAAACTAGAAAGTACGCTCAAGTCAATCTGCAAAACTATAAAGAAGAACGTTTATTTTTATATTGCGCAAAATATTGAGGTATCGGATCAAGACCAAGAGAGTTGTGTTAACCTGGCAAACGTACCAATGGCGAAAAATAAAACACATTAGTTCTGGTAAAGGGAACGCTAAAATCGTTGTCGATCTACTTGAGTGCTGTGCAATATAGGTGGATATCTCATTACAGAGATTCATTGGCAAGAGTTTGAGGTTCAGCTTAAAAAGCAAGCATTCATCAAGAAATATACGACGCGAGACTAAAGAAAGCATGCGCAAGAGGGATATACGATCATTATAAGGGGAGCACGGGATGCGAAATTTAGAGCGAAGAGAGCGGGTAAACCTACGTTGAACAGTCTCCACAGTACTGCATAGACTGTGTTGATGAGGACTCCAAATTTGTGAGCAATATTCCAATAAACTTCTAACCAAAGAGAAGAATAAACAAATCCAGGAAGAAATATTTTTGAAGCCTTTGGTGGATCTTTATACAAAGGCTGACATTCGAGAGGCTTTGCAAACCACCTGAGCTATGTGTTGCCCATAATACAGCTTAGTGTCAAAGAGTACTCCAAAATCTGTATGGAGATCGACTGATTCCAGGGAAGTAGCAGATATGGAATAATCGAAAGGAATGGTAAATTTTCTCAGCGAGTAAGTCATACTATGACATTTGCTTATATTTAGTTTCAGACGGTTATTCGTACACCAATCTAATAGAAATTGTAAATCTAGTTGTAAACAGACACAGTCTTCCAAGGACTCAATCACTCTAAAAAATTTCATATCGTCACCATATATAAGCGAATACGATTTGAATAACGATGGAAGTTCATTGATAAAAACAAGGAATAGTTATGGGCTGAGAGTGGACCCTTGAGGCACTCCAGAATTCGTCGAGAAAGGAGAAAAACTCTGGGAATTCACAGTGACTACGCAATTACGGTTGACAATGCACGATTGGAACCATCGACAAATAGATGAGCCCACACTAAGATCACCTTGTTTTTTAATAAGTATAACATGATCCACTGAATCGCTCTATGGAAAGCTAACACGCTAGTATTTGAAAATGACAGAAACTTCGTAAGAGTGGACCTACTTTTGATAAAGCCATGCTGTTCACTAGCAAAGGATTGTAATGATTTTTCTACTTTTCCGATCGAACGCGGAACCGACCTCTCATCGGTTCTAGACGTTAAGTCTGAGTAGTGCCAACGGATGGTACCAACAGGTCAACCAATCCGTGCACCGTAACCCATTCATGCGGTGACTGCTTGTCGGCCAGCTAGTTCGGAGAGGATTTCGGTCGCGGGTCTCCGAATGGGTTACGCTCAATTACAATATTTTCAGTCACCTGAACATGCCCGTTTTTCAAACGCGTCAACTATTACTCATCCAGAACGGGAAACCTACGTTACGTTAGTCCTGGATGTGATCCATCCACAGATCTCAAATCAAAAAACGCTACAAAATCCCATAGGCGCGTTACCGATTCACCGACGCGGTACCGAAAAATATGCTACTCGAACTTAAACCGAAGAAAACTACTCTAAGGAAATGACGAAACAATCAAAGGTACCGCGTACCGCGCGCGACGCGAAACCGACCTCAGCGGATTTGTCGAAACCCTACCCTCGCGACGGCATACTTACCCTACACTCTCTGTTCCCACTGAAAAAGAAGAGTCACTGAAAAGGAAAGTCGTGGGTTAACTTAGCAATTCATGTTGTCATATATATTTTTCAAAAGAACAAAAATCGTTTTCCTTATACAAATGTTTTAAAGATCATACAATTAATGTTCGGCAATTTTTCGCATTTATAGCTGGGTATGCTTCGATACTTGTATTATCGAAAGTATGAAGTTAGTCGTTTCTAATAATTAATGTTCATTCGTTTCGAAATAAACATTTTTTTTTTCCGATTTCAAATTATACTATTAATGTTTTGGTCATATAGCATTCCGCAATTTGGATAATCAAAATTTTAACCCAAAAATATATGTATATAAGCGCGATCACGAAGAATTTCTCTATTAAGACTATTCATTTCAATTATCTACTAATGCACATTAAATATTGGTTTGCTTCTTTCGTAGACTGATTTTGTCGCGTGTTTTTGTAACGTATAACTAACGCTAAACAAGTCTCTAATTTTCCTACATACTAACTAACGATTCCTTCGATACAATATAAATTTCTAACCAAGGTATTCTACTTAAAGTAATAGTATCTCTTGTTTTCTACAGTTTGATAATCCGTTTGTATTAAATGGAAATTTTCCCTCTTTTTCGTTTTTTGGCACTCATCTACATCCACTATAAAAACAAATTAATAAAATCGTGTGCCAGTCTACATGCGTTTCGTCTAAAAGCAACCAAAATAAGGAGAATTCAAACACAAAAAGTGTTTCTGATAAATGTCATCTCTCGTATGAATTGGACGTAAATGTTCTACCTTTTAATGTCTTTAATTTATAGTTATGCCTAAAATCAACGAAAGTACGATTTTCCGTCGTTTTTTTTTTTTTTTTTTTTGATTATCTAGATAGCATTCTGTCATATAAAATTAATTAACCTCTATAATCTAAGGTTTCACACTTGTTTACGAGAGCGCATTTAGGAAGCCATTTAGCCAGTTGCTCTTCGAAAAATTGTTCTAGACAACGGGCATGCGCATATGTTTTGGAATCCTCCGGATAATATAAGCATACAGTTTTGGACAACAATCGAACGTCAGCTACAAATGTGGCAATGTCTTTGTAGTGATTCGGACTTGATGGATCCAAACGAGTTCGAATAACATCTAGCGACATAGGTTGACAAACTACTTCATAATATGCAGGGTTTGTTGCAGGTTCTGGCTCTCTAAATGGTAAACTTTGTTCGTATTGGCAATATAATTTTAAACATATCCTCTGTCTAATCTTTAATTCATTTGCGCCAAGTTCTCCTGCACTATGTCTTTCACATTCAGCTGAACTTGCCAGTTCCGCTAAATTAACACCTGACAAATCTTGCCACGTTTCACTTTCATCTGGTAAGGAACCTATAGCTGGTATGTGACAATTGTGGTGAAATACTTTTGGATATTCATCGCAACACATCAATTCATCACCATCCAAACCAACTGCACACCAATCTTCATTTGGATCGTCTTTCTGGTCAGCTTTCTCTTCAGCCACATTCGCAATAGCTGCTGAACTTTGGACTTGTGGCGATGTCGTCTTATTCCTACCTTCCGGAAGAACTTGTACTCCGTTCGAATCTAATTTCGCTATTGTTGCCATCAAAACATTTATTGAATCGTCTCGGACTTTTAATAGTTATTATCTTAACACTAACCTGATCCGATGTTTGATCCACGACCGTACTGACAACGAAAGATGATCCATTCATCTAGGTCGATATTGTCCTGACCTTGACCGTATGCTTCTATATTTGTTGAAAAGCCTTTTTGGCAGCAACACTTTCGCCGTCTCGATTCCTTTCCTTCGGTGTTCTTTCGGCGGATCCACTTCATGGGATTTTCTATCAAGAATGAGGTTAGAGACGGAACTCGGGAGATATCCGTTAGCAGTCTTACCTTTCTATAGATATTTTCGGCACAAACGAGAGCGAATACCGGAATCTGCCGCAACCAACAATTAGCAGTTGCTATTTTTGATTGCTTTCGATATTTCGCATCTAAGCCATAATACAATCACTAACCTAATTTACATATGTAAAATTAATTAAAGAAACAACAGTGTAATTTAATTTTATCTTTTTCACTTATAAATACTAAAAATCAAAAATGCATTAGCTGATTCCACGACAATGGACACGATTAGCAGACGACAGCCACGAAAAATGAAGCCGACATGTGGCTGTCAAAAATTTCGGTTGTCACCTCGGACAAAACATCTGTGTGTGGAATGGCACGCCATATGGCGGCAATGTACCTCTCCCGATGTCGCCAGTGGCATAGTTTTCTCGATGGCCACGGTGGAGGGGCATTTCCAGATGGCTATGTCTCGAAATGTGCCGGGGTTGGATTAATTCTATATTTCGAATATTTATATCCACGGATCTAAATATTTGGACAGAAAAAAAAAATATTTTCTGCACAACGATATCCGCACGACAGATGAAGTCCGCTGGCACTTCGAGGACATATCCATCTGGCAGGTTACAAGGGTTCGGGATCGGAATCACTTCGATTCCTGGGCGTAGGCGTCACATTACACATTCCCCCCCCCCCCCAAAATCGAAGTAATTACGATCCCGTCTCCTATATAAAAGGTCTTGGTTAGGGCCGTGGCGGGTCGAAGGTCGGTTTCGAAGGATAGGCTACAACCATGTTCGTGAAGACTCGACAGTGACTATATAGTAGGGAGTCGGGTGTTATTCGGAGGTCTTCGTCTAAGCAGAGATTTGGGGTAAGCCAAGGTTTCTCGTGGGAATTAGTTGCACTTCATCGTCTAAGGTCTTTTGCGTGGTAAATTCCCAGGGTTTTACCAGTCATGTCCGCGATGAGGTATCGGGTGGGGCTTATGACTTGTATGACTCGATACTTCACGAATTTCTTGTCTAGTTTGGCATTGTAATGTCGGGTGGCATCGCTCTGTCGGAAGTTTCGACGATATATTTCGTCGCCGGCCTTAAAGCCAGAAGGATGAGATCGCAAGTTGTACCGCTCCTCTCCCATCCGTCTACTTTCTTCAATCTTCTCCCGCAGTTGATCTCGCAGAAGTTGGAGCTTTTCGTGCGGTTCTAGAACCACGATTGGGTCCTCTAGCGATTTCAGTTGCCGCAATAGCCGATAAGCGCTCCCATGACAGATCATGTACTGGCCGAACACTGCGAAATACGGCGAAATGCCGGTAGTGGCGTGGTACGACGAGCGCAGCGCACTAGTGATGGCGGACAATTTGCGATCCCAGTCCCTCTGATTCGGGTGGACATAGGCGCGAATGGCCGCTATGAGCGTACGATTCAGTCGTTCGGATGCGTTGGCTTGTGGTGAATAGACGGCAGTTCGTTGGTGGATGATGCCGTATTTGGACATTAGGTCTCGGAACTTGCTGGATGTGAACTGGACCCCATTGTCGGAGACAAGTTTCTCCGGAACTCCAAACATGTGAAAGACTCGGTTCTCCAAAAAGCTGATTATAGGTCCAGTGTGCATGTTACGTAGTGGTTCTATGATAGGGAATTTAGAGAGCTGGTCCAGGACCACGACAGCTCCCGTGTGACCAGAAGCAGATCGAGGGTAAGGACCGATAAGATCAATGTACAAGCGCTGGAACACGCGTTCGGGGACCTCAACCTTACCCATGGGTGGCCGAAGAATGGTGTTGGGCGCTTTAGTGCACTTGCATAGCTCACAGGAGGCTACGTACGCTTTTATCTGTTGTGCCATCTTAGGCCAAAAGAAACAGGTTTTCAACCGCCTAAGTGTACGACCGTAACCGCCGTGCGCACTTGATGGGTGGTCATGAGCCCGTCTGATAAGATCAGTGGTTAATTCTTCGGGCACCCACAACTTCCACTGTTCTTCTTCTTGTATGGGGTCTCCGGATGCGTGTCCCATCCGTTTGTAAATAAATCCATCCGTCAACCGCAGTTCAGGAAGCTGGGACAGTTGATTCTGGATAGTGTGAATCAGTTGGGTGTAGCTGGCTGACTTGAAGGCAGGATGGTCCAAATCGATCAATTGGGGGCTGTCGTCCTCTTGGACCAACTCGGCTCCTTCAGGGGCAAACATTCTGGATAGGGTGTCGGGGACTACATGCTGGCTTCCTTTTCGGTGGCGAATTGTGAAGTCAAATGCCTGTAGTTTCAGTGCCCACCTGGCCAATCTGCCGTTGAGATCAGTCTGGCTCATTAGCCATTTCAGAGAAGCGTGATCCGTAACGATTTCAAAGGTGTGTCCCTCCACATAGGCTCGGAAGCGTTTCACTGCCAACACCGCGGCTAAACATTCTTGCTCGGAGACCGTGTAATTTCGCTGGGCTGGGTTCAGCTTGTGAGACATGAAGGCTATAGGTCTCTCCTCGCCGTCTTGTGCAACCTGGACTAAGACTGCTCCCACCCCATGTTGACTCGCGTCACAATGGATTGAGAACGGTTTGTCAAAGTCCGGGCTGTGCAGTACGGGGGCTGTAGTCAGACTCTTCTTTAGCTCTTCAAAGGCTCGCAAGCTGGGCTCTTCCCAGACGAATTTACGTCCCTTACGCAGCATGTCGGTCAAAGGAGTGGTTATGGTGGCATAGTCACGTACAAAACGCTGGTACCATCCGCATAAACCTAAGAATCGGCGTAACTGTTTGGTGGTCTTGGGTAGTGGAAAAACGTCAATCGCTTGAGTCTTTTCTGGATCGGTCTTGATATGGCCATGCCCAATGATGTGACCTAAATACTTTACCTCCGTCATTACGAACTGGCTCTTCCTTATGTTGATGGTTAATCTTGCCCTCCGGATGTGTAGAGCCACCTCCTGAAGCAGGTCGATGTGTTCATCGAAGGTCTCGGTTATAAGCAACAGATCGTCCAAGTAAACGAAAACTTGGTGCCGCAAATGAGGTGGTATCACCTTATCCATAAGGCGCGTCATTGTTTGGGGGGCATTACACAATCCGAATGGCATGGTCACGAATTGATATAGGGGCCGACCTGGGACTGTGAAGGCTGTTTTCTCCTTTGAACCGGGGTCCAAAGGAATTTGCCAGAAGGCGTCCTTGAGGTCTAAGCTCGTGATGAAATGGGCTTTAGGCAATCGACTCAAAATGCCTTCGATCAACGGTAGAGGATATGCGTCCTTGACTGTGACGGCGTTCAAGCGTCTGGCATCTAAGCATAACCGGACCTTGTTCGGCTTGACAACTAACGTGACTGGGGAAGCCCACGCGCTCTGTGATTCTTCGATTACGCCTAATGCTAACATTCGATCCACTTCGGCATATAACGATTTTTCCTTCGCCGGAGATATGGCGAAATGTCTTTGTTTTATGGGTTTCGCATCCCCCACATCTATAGTGTGGAACACCAGGGCAGTCCGCCCGAGACCTTCCTTCTCGTGCGAGGGAAAAGCCGATATAGCCGAGTCGAGACGCAGTTGCTGAGTTACATCCAGTGTATGCCGTAATAAGTTAGTGGGTTGAGATTGGTCAGGAACGGTGGTGACGGACTCCAGGGTCGAACCGGAAAATAGTGCCGGGGCCAAGTTAAATTTTCGAACGAAATCCACTCCTAGGTAAAGATTCTGGGTTAACTGAGGTATAATGAAAAATTCCATAGGTTTAGTTACCCCTTTAAAGGTGACATCCGTCATAATTTTTCCCACTACAGAGTGACGAGTTCCGTCCGCCGTGCTTAACCAGGAGGTGAAATGACGGATTTGGTCCGCGTGCTTTGCCAGTACCTCCCCTGCAAACTCGGCAGATATGCAATTCACACTGGCTCCCGTATCGACTAAGACTGATACTCGTTTTTGCAGGAGGTGTACTGACGCATATGGCCGGACATCCTCCCTCAATAATTCGTCTAAGTATATGTCCTTCAACACTTTTCTCGACTGCCTGACTTTTCTCCAGAAGCTCCGCATCCGACGCGTGGCTCGCTTGCTTCGCGGTGGGACAGTTGTGGCCAATTCCTCATGGAAGATGCGCTGTCGAGTAGCCAAATAATTCCGCAGCCTAACATGAAAAGGTTTTACATGCCAAGGAACTTTCGTCTCGCTATCATTTCCCTGCGCGTTGGCCTCGGCGAAGGACGGCGTCGGTTGTGGAACTTCGGGAGAACTGTGGTTAGCGGTGCGAGTCAGCAGAGTTGGAGTCATGTTGGGAGCTGGGTCATAGCTAGTGATGGGATCTGGATTGGTTCGTCCGGGGTTTAGGAGTGCCGACGGGTGGTCGCGGCACTCGGTGGCAAGTTTTTTCGCCCTTTGCAATTTGCACAGTCAGGTGCGTATGTGTCGGCCTTCCCGCATCGGTAGCAGAAAAGCGTCGGCTCCGCTGGACATGCATAGAACCGATGTCCCGGTTGTCGGCAGTTCCAACAGACTGTCGGGCTTGTAATTGCTTCAAGGGAGGGTCGATCAATCAAGGCTGGGTCCTCAAGCTCCGGTGGTGCTCCGCTCCTCGGTACTGGTACTGGATCAGCAAGCAGGTGGTCCGCTGCCATCAACTCCGCGGTGTGATGATTTCGGGGATTTGGTCCCGTTATGCGAGGTTGTGGACGGAAGGTACCACGCCGCTCATCCAAGTGTTCTTGTCTGCGGGCATGGAGGCGCAATCCCTGTATGGTGTTGATGGGAAAATGCAGAAGGCTGTTCTGGAGATCCCAGCGCATATTCTCTCTGATAATTTCTACCAATTCGTCCTCGGGCATGGTATTTTGCAGGCGAGTGCTCAATCTCACTATACTGGTGTAGTACTGGTCGAACGGTTCGTGAGCGCCTTGTTTCCGTTTCTTTATTTGCTCTCTTAGCTCTCTCTCAGTGAAGCCATCCTCAAATCGATTGCGGAAGGCTGCACTGAAAGAGTGCCAAGTGGCACGTGGCGTTGACTCTTTAAAGCTCCAGTACCAGTCGGCAGCGTCGCCGCTGAACAAAAGATGTGCATGCCGGAGGAAGGCCGAGGAATCACCTCCCAGGGTGCTGGATACCAACGCCTGAATCCGGAAAAGGAACCGGTCCGCCGATATCATATCGTTGAACCCTGTAAAGTTCAGGCGCCAACTCTCCATGATACGAGGCGTCGGGTCTCGAAAAGGTGCCAATGCGTTCCCGGGGGGAATCACATCCTCGATTGACCTGTGGTACTGAACTGCCTCGGGGGCTGGAGGTACCAACGGAGGTCCGGTACTGTGTCGCGGTCTGTATTCGGGAGCTCTGGGATCCATTCCCGAGTTCCTTGGAGGTGGGACCCATTGCTCGGATTGTCGGGAGTGGGGCATCGCCACACTGGGATTTGGCTCCCAGCCAAGCGGAGTTCTCACGCGGCTGGGTGGTTGGCTCAACGGGAGATTCTGGATCTTTCCCTCCAGGTTGCCAATCCTCTCCGACATATCCCTCATCAACGCCACGAGGGTGTCAATGGAGTGGGCGGAAGGCATGGTTGTCACCTCGGACACGACACTTGCAGCCGGAACTTCACCGCCTACTGCTCCTTGCAGGTCTAAGAGTGGTTGTGACGGTTCGGCTTCTGGAGCTCCTTTCGCCACTGCTCCACGCGTTGGTAGGGGCGTTCCGAGGGGGACGTCTAGGGCAGACCGATCTATGGGTCGCCGGCATAAGGGACACAGCTCTGACGTGAGGAGGAGCTGTTGTACACAGGCACGATGGAATAAATGTCCACAATCCAATCGCACGCTGTGTACGCCCTCCACTACGTCTTCGAAGCAGATCCCGCAGTTAGCTGGTTGGACCGTTTTGGATCTGGTCCAACGCTTGTCTGGGGTCCGCTTCGTTGCCATCTTTGATTTTTGCTGGGTGTGTTGCCAATGGGTATTCCTAAAAAAAAAATAACAAGGTAAGTTACTCCTACTACTAACTTAATATATATGTGGAAACTTAGAAATGTATATTAGTGGCCGATAGTGGCGAGCTATTACGATAAGAAATAGAAAAAAAAATTTGATTTGAAATACCTTTCCTTTCCAGTGGTCGACCTCTTCAGCGGGAAATGAGAGTGCGTGGTAATCTGCCGAAGAAAGGGTGCTTCGGTCGATTTACGAAATTTATCCCCATAACCCACATACATTACAAACCGTTTCTAATCTACGTTAAATGACTCGACGAGACAAGTGGTAGAGCTACCGTAACGACTTTGTACGCGGTCAAAATTCCCGACGCGTGGAAGCATTCCGGGCTTCGCAACTCCAGCATACGCCACCGAACGTTGAACCGATACCACTCGTCTAACACGCATAAGAAATAGTTAGAATCCTTCCGCGACATAAAGGCAAGGTAGCCTTCTATTTTCTTGAGAGTCCATGCTGATAGGTAAACCCATCAGACTGGCAGTTCCATCAAGAAAATAGAAGGTCCTTACAGGGGTTAACCTGGGACAACACATCGGAAGGATTCTGTCGCGAAGCAAAATCAAACAAAGGAGAGCGGAAGCTAAAACTCACGTGAAGCGACCTCTAATGTGTATCACACAATTCCACTGCTCCTGATAGTGGGACTCGAGTACCAAAGTACCTTACATCCTCCG
The DNA here is from genome assembly GCA_963969285.1 of Odontomyia ornata. Classification (NCBI taxonomy): domain Eukaryota; kingdom Metazoa; phylum Arthropoda; class Insecta; order Diptera; family Stratiomyidae; genus Odontomyia; species Odontomyia ornata. The sequence continues at coordinate 106,802,136 of OZ017738.1, read as the reverse complement.
TAAAGGACCAACTCGTCAGAAGACGCGAAGTTCTTTCCCCCTTAGGATGTTTTTGGCCCCACGTTGGGCGCCATTTGTAATGATTTTTCTACTTTTCCGATCGAACGCGGAACCGACCTCTCATCGGTTCTAGACGTTAAGTCTGAGTAGTGCCAACGGATGGTACCAACAGGTCAACCAATCCGTGCACCGTAACCCATTCATGCGGTGACTGCTTGTCGGCCAGCTAGTTCGGAGAGGATTTCGGTCGCGGGTCTCCGAATGGGTTACGCTCAATTACAATATTTTCAGTCACCTGAACATGCCCGTTTTTCAAACGCGTCAACTATTACTCATCCAGAACGGGAAACCTACGTTACGTTAGTCCTGGATGTGATCTATCCACAGATCTCAAATCAAAAAACGCTACAAAATCCCATAGGCGCGTTACCGATTCACCGACGCGGTACCGAAAAATATGCTACTCGAACTTAAACCGAAGAAAACTACTCTAAGGAAATGACGAAACAATCAAAGGTACCGCGTACCGCGCGCGACGCGAAACCGACCTCAGCGGATTTGTCGAAACCCTACCCTCGCGACGGCATACTTACCCTACACTCTCTGTTCCCACTGAAAAAGAAGAGTCACTGAAAAGGAAAGTCGTGGGTTAACTTAGCAATTCATGTTGTCATATATATTTTTCAAAAGAACAAAAATCGTTTTCCTTATACAAATGTTTTAAAGATCATACAACTAATGTTCGGCAATTTTTCGCATTTATAGCTGGGTATGCTTCGATACTTGTATTATCGAAAGTATGAAGTTAGTCGTTTCTAATAATTAATGTTCATTCGTTTCGAAATAAACATTTTTTTTTTCCGATTTCAAATTATACTATTAATGTTTTGGTCATATAGCATTCCGCAATTTGGATAATCAAAATTTTAACCCAAAAATATATGTATATAAGCGCGATCACGAAGAATTTCTCTATTAAGACTATTCATTTCAATTATCTACTAATGCACATTAAATATTGGTTTGCTTCTTTCGTAGACTGATTTTGTCGCGTGTTTTTGTAACGTATAACTAACGCTAAACAAGTCTCTAATTTTCCTACATACTAACTAACGATTCCTTCGATACAATATAAATTTCTAACCAAGGTATTCTACTTAAAGTAATAGTATCTCTTGTTTTCTACAGTTTGATAATCCGTTTGTATTAAATGGAAATTTTCCCTCTTTTTCGTTTTTTAGCACTCATCTACATCCACTATAAAAACAAATTAATAAAATCGTGTGCCAGTCTACATGCGTTTCGTCTAAAAGCAACCAAAATAAGGAGAATTCAAACACAAAAAGTGTTTCTGATAAATGTCATCTCTCGTATGAATTGGACGTAAATGTTCTATCTTTTAATGTCTTTAATTTATAGTTATGCCTAAAATCAACGAAAGTACGATTTTCCGTCGTTTTTTTTTTTTTTTTTTTTGATTATCTAGATAGCATTCTGTCATATAAAATTAATTAACCTCTATAATCTAAGGTTTCACACTTGTTTACGAGAGCGCATTTAGGAAGCCATTTAGCCAGTTGCTCTTCGAAAAATTGTTCTAGACAACGGGCATGCGCATATGTTTTGGAATCCTCCGGATAATATAAGCATACAGTTTTGGACAACAATCGAACGTCAGCTACAAATGTGGCAATGTCTTTGTAGTGATTCGGACTTGATGGATCCAAACGAGTTCGAATAACATCTAGCGACATAGGTTGACAAACTACTTCATAATATGCAGGGTTTGTTGCAGGTTCTGGCTCTCTAAATGGTAAACTTTGTTCGTATTGGCAATATAATTTTAAACATATCCTCTGTCTAATCTTTAATTCATTTGCGCCAAGTTCTCCTGCACTATGTCTTTCACATTCAGCTGAACTTGCCAGTTCCGCTAAATTAACACCTGACAAATCTTGCCACGTTTCACTTTCATCTGGTAAGGAACCTATAGCTGGTATGTGACAATTGTGGTGAAATACTTTTGGATATTCATCGCAACACATCAATTCACCACCATCCAAACCAACTGCACACCAATCTTCATTTGGATCGTCTTTCTGGTCAGCTTTCTCTTCAGCCACATTCGCAATAGCTGCTGAACTTTGGACTTGTGGCGATGTCGTCTTATTCCTACCTTCCGGAAGAACTTGTACTCCGTTCGAATCTAATTTCGCTATTGTTGCCATCAAAACATTTATTGAATCGTCTCGGACTTTTAATAGTTATTATCTTAACACTAACCTGATCCGATGTTTGATCCACGACCGTACTGACAACGAAAGATGATCCATTCATCTAGGTCGATATTGTCCTGACCTTGACCGTATGCTTCTATATTTGTTGAAAAGCCTTTTTGGCAGCAACACTTTCGCCGTCTCGATTCCTTTCCTTCGGTGTTCTTTCGGCGGATCCACTTCATGGGATTTTCTATCAAGAATGAGGTTAGAGACGGAACTCGGGAGATATCCGTTAGCAGTCTTACCTTTCTATAGATATTTTCGGCACAAACGAAAGCGAATACCGGAATCTGCCGCAACCAACAATTAGCAGTTGCTATTTTTGATTGCTTTCGATATTTCGCATCTAAGCCATAATACAATCACTAACCTAATTTACATATGTAAAATTAATTAAAGAAACAACAGTGTAATTTAATTTTATCTTTTTCACTTATAAATACTAAAAATCAAAAATGCATTAGCTGATTCCACGACAATGGACACGATTAGCAGACGACAGCCACGAAAAATGAAGCCGACATGTGGCTGTCAAAAATTTCGGTTGTCACCTCGGACAAAACATCTGTGTGTGGAATGGCACGCCATATGGCGGCAATGTACCTCTCCCGATGTCGCCAGTGGCATAGTTTTCTCGATGGCCACGGTGGAGGGGCATTTCCAGATGGCTATGTCTCGAAATGTGCCGGGGTTGGATTAATTCTATATTTCGAATATTTATATCCACGGATCTAAATATTTGGACAGAAAAAAAAAATATTTTCTGCACAACGATATCCGCACGACAGATGAAGTCCGCTGGCACTTCGAGGACATATCCATCTGGCAGGTTACAAGGGTTCGGGATCGGAATCACTTCGATTCCTGGGCGTAGGCGTCACATTACAGGATGGAAATAAGAAGGGATACATCTGATCATACATAATTCCTTAAAAAAGCTTACTAAAACACGGAAGTAGGGAGATAGGACGACAATTAGATATATTAGACTTATCACCCGACTTGTAAACCGAAAAAAAATTAGCCCTTTTCCAAAGAACAGGAAATTCATTGTCAGAAAGACTACGATTAAAAAGAATGGACAAAGGAACCCACAAAGAAGATGACAAAGATTTGGCAAAAATATTAGAAATTCCATCCGAACCACAGCCAATGTTATTCTCTAGACCTTTTAGTAATGGTTCTATGTCAAGAGGACTTACATAAGCAAAGGACAAATTGAAGGACAATCCGATAGTATGACCAGAATTTTCAGCAGGTGGATTGCCATAAAATGAAGAAAAATGTTGAGCATAGAGTACACAAATCTCGTGATGATTGGATGAAGAGAATCCATTATAGTGCATCGAATTCGGTAAACCACCTGAGTTTTTAAGCCCATTGATGTATGACCAGAAAGGTTTGCTCAAATTCGCTCAAATTGAATCTTCAACATAATCAATATACTCGGGCTGCTTCTGTTGCGCCTGTTTAATTGCGTTAGCAAATAACTGTTTAGAGCTTGTAAATCCTGTGATATTGCCATTTTTATGTGTTGGTCTTGCGTGGATAAATTCTTTTCGTATATCGTGGCATAAACCTAGATTTGACACTTCTGACATCATTGTTGGGTCGGTACGCTTAATAAAAACAATTGGATACAATTCCACTACCGATTTATTCGCGTTTAATCTTAAAGACGGGCTACAAAACAATTCATTACGATTTTGTTGTTATACGAGAAGTAATCACAATAACTTGAATAATTGGAATAGCTCATTTGCACAGACCTGCTGGCTTGAGCAAGTGCCTGTTATGTATGTTTATGAGCGAGACAAAATGTGTACCCCTGCATGTATTTTCCACGGGAATGTTTGAATATCCAATACTACAAACCTGATCTTGATATATCTAAGTTCATTTTTGAAGTAAATAAATATCACTTTAAATCTTTTTGACTTTTTTTGCTTCACAAAATTTCAATTTGTTGCGTTGATCTCATAAGTCCCGAGGCTACATGATAGATTGTAGAAACATGAAACAAATAAGTATATTGTAAAAGTTTTGAAAGGGAATTTAGACTGCCTAAAAACGTTTTAAGTCGATTTAATCTCAAATATTTTTCAAGGGAATGGCTCTTCGACCCCTCTCCTTGGTGAGACCCCAAACCCCCGGAAATATATACCTGTTTGCCCACTGGAAAAATATCCTGCGGGCACCATTGCTGCAGCTTGAAATACAGAGCTCATCCTATTCCAGTTTCAAACAAATTCAACACCAAACTTTAATCTCGAGACTTCTCTCTCTGTCTCTCTTCTTAGCACTACAGCCCCTTTCGGGCCTTCACTTCCTACAAATAGCGCCTCCAACTGTCTCAGTTCATTGACCGTATCCTCCAATTTCGAAATCCGAGCAGCGATGAGCCGTCTTCGTCGACCGAGTCAGACCAGCGTTTCCTAGGTTTCCCCACTGGTCTCTGGCCTTCAGTTCTCCCAACAAATACCTTCTTGGATATCCGTTGTTCGTCCATACGCAGTTTGACAATTGTTGAGACCTCCGGTTCGTCAAATATTTCATACAGCTCATGGTCGTATCGAATTCACCATTGGTCCCCGACTAACTACGCTCCGATTATTCGCGTCAGGACCCGGCACTCAAAGGCGTTCAATATATTTGCGAATGCTTGGGTTAGGGTCCATGTTTCACACCCATAGCATAACACAGGTCTTATCACAGATTTGTATACTACGAGCTTTATTTTCCTGTGTATGTAGCTTGTCTTCAAGATCGTCAAAACTGAATACAATATTTTATTTGCGAGCTGTATTCTTCGTCGTATTTCGTCTCTTTCATTTCCCGTTTTCATTATTTTGGCGCCTAAATACACAAATTCGCTCACATTTTCGATATTGTATTCGCCAAGTGTGATATTTTGTGTATTTAAGGTATTTTTTCTCGACTGCGCCATGGGCTTTGTTTTATTTGCATTAATTTGTAGCCCTACTAGTTTTGCTTCACTTTCGAGTTTTGGGAAATGTTCTTTGGCAGTTGTTAGTGACCGTGATAAAATTTTGATGTCATCCGCATAGGCTACTATTTAGCTCGACTTGTGTAGTAATGTACCTCGCGTATCAACAGGTAACTTCCGTATGACGTATTCCAGAGCCAAATTGAATAGTAATGGAGCCAGCCCATCTCTCTGTTTTAGTCCGATATTTGTGTCAAAGGCATCGGTGAGTTGGTTATTGATGCGAACTTGGGAAGTCGTCAACGTCATTGCCATTTTGGTAAGACGGACTAATTTGGCTGGGATGCCAAAGCAAAACATTATTTGGTACAGAACGTTACGATCAATACTACCGTATGCTTGCTTAAAGTCAACGAAAATTTAGCGTACGTCTATGTTGAACTCCCAGCATTTTTCAAGTACCTGCTTGACTGTGAACAATTGGTCTATTGTCGATCTACCTACTCTAAAACCTTCTTGATACTCTCCAATAATACTGCTGGCATATGATCCGATTTTATTTTCAAAGATGTTTGAAAATATTTTGTACGCCGTGCAAAGTAGTAATATACCTCTATAATTTCCGCACTGTAGCTTGTCACCTTTTTTGTGGATAGGGAATATAATTGATTGGCTCCACTCTTTCGGCATATGTTCTTGTTGCCAAATGTGCTGTGTGACTTTGTGAATAGCTTTATGAATACTGCTGCCACCACTCGGCGCTTTATTATTCTTTTGGGCTTCGATGATGGAACAAACTTCATCCAGACGTGGTAGGGCCTAACGGAAGCTCTCTGCAGACATCTATAGGCTCCAATATTCTGGAGCTGTGTGGAGGATTAAGGAGGTTCTTAAAATATGATGCCCATCTTTCCTTAATCTTGGTTTCACCAGCGATGATATTACCGATGTCATCACGACAGAGTGTGGTTTTCGGCTGATAACCACGTTTCAGGCTTTTCACTACTTTGTATGTTTGTCTTGTGCTGTTGCTCGCTTTTTATCTAACGCATTCTGGCACTCATCATCGAACCAATCATTCCTCTTGCGCCGGGCTTGATGTCCGATCGTATGTTCTGTCACGGTCTTAATAGCCGCTTTCACTTCCATCCAGAGCGCGTTGCTCGTCTTTTACGGTACGTCTGATAAGGAGCTTGTTAGCCGCTGCAAATTGAGGATCCCCAGTTTTACACTTTAAGATTTCGTTTGCTTTGTCAAAGCCGGACAGTGAGCGCTACTCGTTCTTCTGTAAAATAAATTACTGCGAGCTAATGAAATTGGACTAACTGGTGGTTACCAAAAGAAAGAAGAGGGCATAAGAAACTCGTCGTCATCGTCGCAGCTTTACAGCCTTTAGGGGCCTTGAATTCCTGCAGACAGTGCCTTCAGTTTACATTAGAATGCAAGCAAAATTGAAAATAATTTTCAACTTGAAATGAAATTGTAACACTACTGCCCTTTTCGGGCCTTCGTTTAGAAATAGTTAGAGTATCTCATTATCATGATCAAATGTGTCCACATGTAATGATTTTCGTTTAAAGATCGCTCGAACCAAATCGGAACCTCTGATCAGTTCTAGACGTGAAGTCGAAAAGTCCGGACACAACTTAGTCCACTCCGAGGTGGCTGCTGGCTAATTCGGAGAGAAGTTCGGTTTTCTTACGCGAGCAGACTAAGTCTGAAATACAATAACTCAGCCACTGGTTCACCTTCTTTACTTTATTCCGTATTCCTTCTTTTCATCCAGCCAACAACAAGAAAACTAGATTTAATTTCGCGTGCCCGAATTTCACCGACGTGGCACCGAAAAATATTCTACTCTAACTCGAAACAACCTACTCTACTAAAAAACGCAAAACAAATTATGGTACCGCGTTCCGCACGCGACACGAAACCGTCCATCCGCGGATTCCTGGAACCCTACCCTTCCAAGGACATACGTACCGTTCGCTATCACTCCTGCTGGAAGAGAAGGGCATGCTGGAAAGGAAAGACGTGTTCTGATTAGCACTTCATGATTTTATTCATTTATTGTTCTCCTATTCCATTCCTTCTCTCCTGTTATCTTCTTTGGTTATAATATTTAGAAAAATAATATTAATTGATAATCATCAATTTTAACGAAAACTACTGATAATTAGCGTATTATAAAAAAAATCTGCTATTTTTTTCTTTTTCTTCTCTCTTCTGTTGGTTTCTTTATAATTCTTTTCTGTCAACCTTCAAGTTTACCCCAATAAAATATATACAAAAATAATATTTATCGGTAGATCTTGAAAATAATATCTAAGAGTTGTATTCATATATGAGTATTTGGTACTTACATGTGGATTAGTAAAATATTGTATTAAAATTTATTCTAAAAAATTAAAATATCGTATCGTGTTATGAATAATCTACGTTACTTTTCATTTTTTTATATTATTTTAACCTTACTGGCTGAATAACCACATTAAAACGTTTATTACATTTAATATTCAGTTAATAGAAAATCTCTAAATATTCTCACATTCTTAGTTATTGCAATAACTTATTTAAAATTTCTTAACATTTATGGCAGTTTTTATGTAACTTAGAACTGATGAACAATGATCCGAATAAAATCCTGAGCAATTGTTATTTTTTGTCCTACCGATTCATCTTATTCAAGTTGTGTTAGGGTAATAAACGATACATAAACTAAAGTTAAATCTTTGCATGCTTCTAAATCCTGAAATACATTTAAATTGATGTTATTAACTTAAGTCTGAAATTCTACCGTTTTGTTTGTTTTTTCTCTAGTGTAATTAAACTTAAGTTGCGTATATTGGTTCGTTATCCTTTATAATTAAGTTAGGTAAATAGATTTTTCGTTTCTGTTTGATAAAATTTCATTCTCTTTTTAGGGAACAATATTGTACTCAAAAAATGATTATTGATAGACTGGTTTACTATTTGGTAAAGGAATGCTCTACCAAGAATTGTATTCTGCACTTACAACCAATTACAGTGAAGCTGATCAGTTTTGTACGACACGTTAAAGGTTAAGGTTAAAAGTATAAAGGATTTTAGTGAAATCTTTCGATTAAGACGCTAGACTTGTGAAAGATTAAGAATTATTTAGAACGCTACTTGTCTTATAGAAGATTAACTCAAAACAAAAAAAAAATCTCGTTGTCTTTTCATATAAATACATAATTTCTCTATTATTCCACTATAAAATCTATCAATTAAAATTATCTCCTTTACATCCTTTACATTCTAAAAATTGGCATTCATATGTCCCTTAGTTCAGTGCATTAGCGTTAGAATAAATAATGTTGTCAACCCAATTATAATTAATTAAAAGGTTGCTTTACTAAAAATATCAAATATTTCTTTGTCCCTTTGGTCTCTTCTGAAACCACTGAGTTATTCACTATCGGATTTCAAATTTTTTTTATCATTTTGTTTTTCTCTCTTCAAACAATGACGGATGATGACTGATTGATTTAACCGACAACACAGCAAAAATATTATTTTACCCTCTTAAGTAATTATTTTAATGAGGGAGGAACTTCAATATAATCCACCGCAAACTAAAATGGTGATATGTGTAATGTGACGCCTACGCCCAGGAATCGAAGTGATTCCGATCCCGAACCCTTGTAACCTGCCAGATGGATATGTCCTCGAAGTGCCAGCGGACTTCATCTGTTGTGCGGATATCGTTGTGCAGAAAATATTTTTTTTTCTGTCCAAATATTTAGATCCGTGGATATAAATATTCGAAATATAGAATTAATCCAACCCCGGCACCTTTCGAGACATAGCCATCTGGAAATGCCCCTCCACCGTGGCCATCGAGAAAACTATGCCACTGGCGACATCTGGAGAAGCACATTTCCGCCATATGAAGTGCCATTCCACGCACAGATGTTTTGTCCGAGGTGACAACCGAAATTTTTTGACAGCCACATGTCGGCTTAGTTTTTCGTGGCTGTCGTCTTCGAATATGTCCAGTGTCGCGAAATATCGGAAGAACCAGAGATAGCAGCTGCAAATTGTTGGGTGCGGCAGAGTCCGGATTTCGCTCTTGTTTGTGCCGAAAATATCTATAGAAAGGTAAGTCTGCTAACGGATATTTCCCGAGTTCCGTCTCTAACCTCATTCTTGATAGAAAATCGCAAGAATCCGGAACGAAAATTGTTGCGTTCGTATGATAATTTTGTTTTCAGCTGGTTGCACGAAAGTTTTCACATCTGCAAACAATTTTCTTGAATGGTCAGATGTCTTTTTGAAAAGTGACAATTGTGACAATGAACTGACTCGGTATTGTGATCCACTAGAGCTTTGCTGCTATTATGGCGAAGCTATGCAGCGGCTGATCACCCCATCAAATTTAACGTTGCGTGAACTGCGGACTAAGTGGAAATATACCTTCGATAAAACATTCAGTCGGTATCAAAGAAGAAGTTCCAGAAGAGGAATTGTTGGCGGATGTGAGGGCATTCAGGCGGCCGGCTGAAAACAAAATTATAGAAATAGTAACAAATGAAGATGATGATGACGACGAGGATTGGCAACCACTTTCCGAATTGATTGCACGAAATCAGGAGAATAAACTATCAACGGCGATCAGCGATGATAATGATGAGAATGATGATAATCAAAAAGTTATGAAAATGTCAAAGAAGAAATGTCACTGACAACATAAACAAGAGATTTTGTTGCTTAAATTTTTATCATATTTCATAGAGGATTTGATGATTTCTCGCAGCAGTTAATAATAAATTTTCAATGTGAAAATGAATTTCAACCAATTGTGTCGGATATGTGCCGAAAGTGATAAGGAAATGTATCATATTGCTAAATCCATAGCACCACGAATTAATGTTACTTACAGTGAGCGATCCTAATCCTCGTCATCCTCTGCCGCCACAAATTTTCTATGAAGATGAATATTGTGGAGACTACGATGCATTCGATTTGGCAAATGAAATAGACATGCTGGAACAATTTCTGAAACTAGCACCAGTGGACACAACTAATGTATCGACGGCTGGAATTGAACTAAAGCGTAAAGGAAATGACGAACCATCCACGGATGAAAATTTCATTTGCCAATGCTATTTGGTTCTAAAAAAAAAAAAAAACCTTATTTACAATGTACGCACCATCTAACTAATACGAAAATTTTGCTACATAGCTACTTAATTATAATATTTTATTCTAATTTCACTTATATTTAAGAGTGATTTATGCTGTCGTATTTTTCTGAGGATGAAGGTTGAACGAAAGATGTAAATCCCATAACGAATTTAATCTGGGTATTACAAAATGTAACTTTTCAAACCTCCATTAAATTTTTTGTGATTTTATGATCTGTTAGATTTAAATAGTTTCATGTAAAGTTCCTTGCATATACTGAGTGCAAAACGAGGTTCTATTTTTCGACGAAACCCTTATTTCCATTAGTCACATAGCATAGTAGTTTCAGTAGACTAACATTTGATAAATACGTATAATAATTAATATGAGAGCTAATTATGATTAAACTTAACCTTACTATGAATCAGATAATTTCAGATTACTTAAACTAAGTTGCATGAACCTAATACTCGTACTTCGACAATAACTTTATATTGCTTTGATTGCAAGCGATGTTCTAGTTTTCCTAAATTCACTAAATCCTCAGTTTATAAAACATAAATGTTTAAACTAATTCGCGTGTATGTTTCCTCCTAATGATTTACGGGTACAATGACTGCAAAAGTTAAGTTTTCCCATTATATAAGTATTAGGGAATTTTTTGGATAATTTAAGTGCATGTGTAGATAATCGTAGATAAACATAAACTTGCATGAGTTTCTTTAGTTTTTTTTTCATGGGAATAAATTTATCTTTCTCAGCGGATGGAGTATAGTGAGTTAAGTTTAATATATTGAGCTTTATTTGAAAATTGTATTCTATCCCCAAATTGATCGGTTAACACTATACCTTTAGAATTACTACTCTAAACTTTAAAATAGTTAAGCACAAGTGCTCATAGGGAAAGACCTTAGTGTAGGCATTTTTCTTGGATTATTACTCATCATAAGTAGTAGAATTACAAGAACGAAAACGCTAAATCACTAGAAGTTACTGAAATTGTTTGACTTTATACTTACATCGATGTTCTGTTCAATATCTTAATCATTATTAAAAATGAATTGCTAAGATAACCCACGACTTTCCTTTTCAGTGACTCGTTCTTTTTCAGTGGGAACAGAGAGTGTAGGGTAAGTATGCCGTCGCGAGGGTAGGGTTTCGACAAATCCGCTGAAGTCGGTTTCGCGTCGCGCGCGGTACGCGGTACCTTTGCTTGTTTCGCCATTTCTTTAGAGTAGTTTTCTTCGGTTTAAGTTCGAGTAGTATATTTTTCGGTACCGCGTCGGTGAATCGGTAACGCGCATATGGGATTTTGTAGCGTTTTTGATTTGAGATCTGTGGATAGATCACATCCAGAACTAACGTAATGTAGGTTTCTCGTTCTGGATGAGTAATTGTTGACGCGTTTGAAAAACGGGCAAGTTCAGGTGACTGAAATATTGTGATTGAGCGTAATCCATTCGGAGACCCGCGACCGAAATCCTCTCCGAACTAGCTGGCCGACAAGCAGTCACCGCGTGAATGGATTACGGTGCACGGATTGGTTGACCTGTTGGTACCATCCGTTGGCACTACTCAGACTTAACGTCTAGAACCGATGAGAGGTCGGTTCCGCTTCGATCTGAAAGTAGAAAATCATTACATATGTATGTGCAACTAATATTATAATCACAAATTCTTATCATTTCATCATATTCTTTTAACAAATTAAAAATTAAGTAGGACAATAAATTATTTAGAATTTAATTAATAAAAAAATAAACAAGCTATTCGTAATATGTAAACATATCTCGTAACCAAATGAAGAATAATTTATCGTTCCAATTGTTAAAATATTTTTTTGTTTGTTTATATGTAATTCTAATAAACTTTCCATCTTTTGAGAGAAGTACTCAGTATTCTGATATATATGTTTATATGCTCGTATATCGTTTGAAGCAATCAAAACTACTTTAAGATGTCGTTTAATATAACTGACAATTTTTACTCACTTCATTTCAAAACACATCGAAGACGTTGCGACTTTTGAGCGACCAACGATGATTTTTGTGCTAAGGGCCGACTGATCACGTTACTTTGCTGAGAAGAATTCGGGGCAACCAACGCAGGATTTACACTGCTGTTTCGTCGTGGAGATTGTGGCATGGACTGAGTAGGTGAATCAGGTTTTTCTGATGGTGATATGATTCCACTGGCCATACGACTGAAACCATTTATTACTGAGCTTTTATCATCAGCCGTAGTTACTCTACACTTGTCGGTGAGTCCATTGAGCTTCGTCGGCTAAAACCTCAATGGAGTTGCTTGAGCAGTACTTACAACAACTGGATTTGGTGCAGAGGATGCCACTGTCTCCAGACAATCGTTGCTGCATTCATCCGCCTGCAGCCCTTTGTCTGGATTGAACGAGAAGCAGCGCCACAACGCAAAAGCGAGGAATGGCTCGGTTCCCTCCTTCACAATCCACCCGCAATCACCTGGTCGGAAACACAGTTATTTAAAAAAAATAAAACATATAGGGTTGCACTTACTGTACGACTAAACCGGGCATGGCTGTGAGTGTTTAGATGAAACAAAGAAATCACTCATATTTGCCGATTTCACTTTTTGTTTTGCACTATGAGAAGGCTTCGGTGAATCCACCTCGAATGTGATTAAAAATGTCAACTACCGCAGACATTTCACCATCAAGCGTTTCTATCGATGACGACCGTCCTAAAGGTCGAGCAGTAAATTCTGACACAATTTTGGCGATTGATTTTTCGGATGCCTAAGGGATGCATCAGACTACGACTTTATAGTCGCACTTCTGTCGCATGTTATACATGGTTAAATAGAAGCCCGCACACTGCGATTTTCGACAATTGTGTCTAGGTCGGCAGTCACAGGAATTTACGATTTTTCCGTAAACCAGTTTAGTAGTAGTTTTTGTGATACTCGCGCAGGCGCACATCATTTGGACATTTGACGCTGACGTGCACGGAAGTTTCTTGCATAGCGCACAAATGAGTTAGTGCATGTGTTCCTGGCAAAGATATACCTTCAAATGAGCATATTAGTTCTGCGCATGCCGGAAGTTCCTTTGCAAATCTTGTCGCAGTGTGCTCGTATTTGCGTCTAAAAATCGCTGGTTACGGCAGCAAAATCGCAATGTGGCCGAACCCTGAACGATACAATCGCGGTTAAGGGTTCACATTTAATAGTGTGCCATAGCCAGGCTGTACCTATCATGGCAAGTTGTATACAGTTACCGATTTATGCAACACAAAAAGAAACCAGGGAAATCTCCATGTTTGACTTGCACTTGAACATTTCTCTAATTCGTATTTGCAACACCACGAGCAAATTCTTTCGCTTAGCTATAAAATGAAAATCGCGTAACTGTAACACCGCCTAATATTTACGATGCGTTTCCGATAGGGAAATTGCAACCGAATCGGAGAAGGCACAAACTGCTCTGCGTCGCAACAAGAATTCCATGAAACTCCCAGACAAAACTGAAGTGGGATGGGAAGTCATCAAAACTGAGGTTAGATAGGAAGCAATTTGCATATTAATTAGTAGGCAGTAGCGTAGGGCCGATTCATTACACACACTCTACAAGGTGATATGGTCAGTATCACGCTTTTGCCGTGTGTCCGTCCAACCAGCTGCGATGCTTTCTAGTTTTAAACCAGCACGTATCAAAACTGAATGGGCTTATAGTCCGCCCGAAGCATCACTCGAACTAGATCTCATTGCCGCCAACGAAAGTCGAACTAGATCTTCGGCTTACGAGATGAGTGCTCTAACCACTACGTGGACTACTCGATATAGTTCTCAAATATTAAAATTTAAGCGAAAGTGGTTCGATACTCTTAAATGTAAATTAAACAATAAATATATGCTACAAGAATGACCAAAACTAAATCACATTTGAATGAATAATTACATTCTTTTTCTAAAAGTTACCAAAGCACAAAAATAACAAATTCTTTAATTATAAGATTAAGGATTCTTTTTCTATTTCCAAACAATTAACTGAAGCCGTGGCCTGGTCTTTAATGATTTAATCCAGAATATTTCAAACTGAACCAAACAAAGTACTCGTAGCTCGGATTGAACTTATGCTTACAACGAATGATAGAATGTTTCATTACAACAATTTAATATCCTTGATTTCAATTAACGTTAACACAATCAACATGCCTAAGCTTAGATTTTCTCAGAATAGGAACAAATCATCAATTGTTTGTCCCAGGGAAGAGGAAAGAATAAGAAATAAAAAAGAACAAATAAATTTATGTTGGGTCTGTTCACCATATCACCACATAATAGAAACACCCTACAGTTCGAGTAACTGAGAATGCAAAATAAATCGCGTTACGGAATCCTTATAAGTTTTCACAGAACCTCATTTTCCAATAACCCAATTTGTTCCTGAATTTTCTTACTAGACACGAAACCACCCAACAGTAGGATGTGTAAAAATTTGTTGAGCTACCTCAATAGACTTGAATGTGGTAGTACCAACCACCGATTAAAATATATTTAAATTAGAAAATATTCGTTCGTTTAAGCAAATACAGTTGATATTAAACTCGCATGGGGAAGTATAAAAAAATAATATTCTATCTTATACTTACAAACTCATGTACGGCGTCATGATGGTAATACGGAACAGTAGTACATCATGGTGTTAAGCTGTTTATTGATGTTTTAGTTAATGCAATTAGGCATTGGAACAAGTATTCCACAAACCTAAAATTGAAATATATTGCAGAAAGTGATTCAGATGTTTAGTAGATGTGCCGCAGTTCGGATGTCTTCTAGTTCTGTCGTCGGTTGCCAATAGATTAAATTTATAGTCAATGATATTAGAAGTGTTTCATATATTAACTTTACACTTTAGTGTGTTCCTTTTCTACGGTCGTTTAAAATATATTTAAGTGGAAGAAACAAGATACTTGATGGTGGTCATTGGATACTGGATAACATCCTAAGTATAGATTATTTGGATTAATTTCAACCTGATGGGAATACGTTAAAATACTGATTGGAGACAACAAGAAAAGGATACAGCAAAAATGGTCAGTTTAATGAAGAGTTGTAAATTGTGTGTAATCTGATGAAAAAGTGAACATTTTTCATGGTTATTGTGTTGTGTTTTTTTTTTCTATAAATCCGTGACAGAGTGATCAACGATAAAAAAAAACGTTTTTAGAAATTTGATAAATCTGCATTTCCCTCATGTACCCTTCACGCAAAACTTATTATTTATGTGAAGTTCATTCAATTCAATTTGAAATGTATGGACCTCAATAGTTTAACGAAAATTGTATAGTTAATGTCATTTCAATTTACTTTGAGTGCTTATTTTTTACGTTGAAGATGTCCTACTTATGCAAAAAAGTGAAATTGATACTCCGGCAGCTATAATTCTGCTTTTAGGCCAGTAGGTACAAAAGCCAATAACCGAAGCCATACAATAGAACTTAATAAGTTTAAAGTTGACCCATCGAGGATATAAATGTGAAATATGGTGTAGTTTTTAGCGCAGAGTCGTTTATAATTAAAAGTTTAAGATATCTGCCTGTATATACTAGGGGATTACTTGATAAAGCCAATTTATCTCGCCGAATGGTTGAATGAAATCGATGCCGAAACGTTTACCTTCTCACTTTTATTCGATGCTACTTCTCTTTCTGGGCATTTATTGTTTCGAGAGTTTGCAAATTTATTGATACTCCTGAGACTCCAAAGGCATAGATTTAGGTTGAATTATTAAATTTATAGTATTAATCCTAACAAGACTTTGTAATTCTAAAGTTTGGGTAGCTGCAAGGAAT
Organism: Odontomyia ornata; assembly: GCA_963969285.1. Classification (NCBI taxonomy): domain Eukaryota; kingdom Metazoa; phylum Arthropoda; class Insecta; order Diptera; family Stratiomyidae; genus Odontomyia; species Odontomyia ornata. The sequence goes on along the minus strand of OZ017738.1, from coordinate 106,785,934 downwards.
TTTTTAGCAGCATTCAAACGAGTGAGTTATTTCCTTTAATGAGTTTTACTCACGATGAACCAATGACCTCATTTGTCTGCAGGAAATATTATCTTAATTAAATACCTGTCATATTGTTCCTTACTCAAATCACTTTCGAAACTACTGGCGTATGTAAAATATGATTATCGTTGTTTTCGTGACGGTCGAAAATAGATTTTGGAAACTTAAAAAAGCACGCAAAAGTTAAAAGAAGATTTTTTTTATATTTGAGCTTAAGCACATGACAACGATGGAATCAGTTATAAACAAAGACGTTCTTGTCTCACATATTGTCTGTTCATCCATCCGTCCATTCATCAAAACATGTTTTGAAGTTTTGCCATTGAAGCGATTCTTAATCATTTTTATAAGTTAAAGTAGGTGCGGGGTGATCAACTAAGATCTTGGTAAGAACTTTTAGAAAATTGTACTTTAAATTTTTTATGTTAATCAGAATATCGGGAACGAAAAAAAATGTGTGGAATCGAATGGTTTTATTAAAAATCCTTCATCTTTATTCCAGTTGGGCAGTAGAAAAACACTGAACCAAACCTCACTGACTTTACGCATACCCAGTCCCACTAATGACGCAAACCAGGCTATAATTATATATAATATAATATTGAATACCGTTGTGTAGTTTCATTTATCTGCAGAAATTCGATCATCAACTCCTTCTTCGCTTATCTTATGCTCTCATTACATTCATGGTAATGACAAAATTTTATCAACCCTTCCTCTTCATAACAATACGTCCTCTACGGGGCCTTCGCTTCTGGCAAATATGAGTGCAAACTGTCTCGATCCATTAACCACCCTTTCGGTTTTTGAAATCCGAGTAAGATGAGCTGTCGCTGTCGAAAAAGTCAGACTAGCGTTTTCTTAGACTGGTCTCTTCCTGTCAGTTGTTCCAACGAACGCCGTTTTATCAGCTACTCATTTCTCGTCCATATGAATCACGTGGCTAGCCCAGATTAGCTTCAGGATCCGCCTCTCAGAAGTCTTCAGTATGTTTGCCGATGCCTAAGGTAGGGTCATTGTTCACATCTCTAGCTCAACACAAGATGCAAAATCTTTATTGGATGGTTTTTTTTTTTCGTACAACAATATTAGCAATTCATAAATAACCTAGCTTAACAATGTAAATATGGGTTTTACTTTAGGGATTTTCCCGGACTTCAATACTTATTTATTCTACGTTACAATATTTATAAGGTCATAAACATCGAACAAAAACAAACTCCAAATGTTGACGCTTACAACATTATCAAACATCTTCTTTTGCGTAGCTCTGCAGCCCTTCCCGGGCCTTCGCTTCCTGCAACAAGTGCCTCCAACTGTCTCGGTCCATTGACCATGTCCTCTAATTTCGAAATCCAAGCAGCGAACTGCCTTCGTTGACTGAAACAGACCAGCGGTTCCTTGGTTCCCCCACTGGTCCCCGACCTTCATTACTCCCAACGAATACTGTTTTGTGTATCCGGTGTTCGTCCATACTATACCATATCATTCAATTCACGTGGCCAGCCCATTACAGCTTCCAGAATCTCACAATCGTTGAGACCTCCGGCTCATCAAAAATTTCAAACTCGTACAGCTCATGGTGATATCGAATTCACCATTGATCTCCATCTAGCTTCGCTCCGATTATGTTTACGGATGCTTGGGTTAGGGTCCATGTTTTGCACTCATAGCATAACTTCTTACCACAGATTTGTTTACTTGGAGCTTTGTTTTCCTGTCTTCAAGATCGTCAAAACTGAATAAAAGATTTTATCTGCGAGCTGTATTCTTCAGCGTATTTCATCTCTTTCATTGGTGGCTCTCGTGGAAAAATTGATAACCCCTTCGACAATCGACCTGGCTAGAATTGTCACAAAGTCGCAGTGTGCGCGCTTCGATTTAACCATGTGTAAATTGCCATAGTCACGCAACTATCTTGTCGTAGTCTGATCCATCCCTTATAACGCATTTCCAATCTCCCATACGAGCTATCGATAGATGAATGATTACCTTGAGACTTAGGCAAATTTTTGAGGGGCATCAGATAGGTACGCATTTATTGCAGTGCATGCAGCCACGTCGTTAGAAAATGGACTCATACGTTTTGCTTTCTTCCTCTTAACGTCGGGTCCTTCTCGTCTAAGAAAATTGGATTTATCCTTTTGAGGACGACAACAAGCTAAAGCGCATGATCCTGCCCATTTATATGAAGTGTTGGCTATTCTTCTATGGTTCTGACGATTGTTTTTGTGTCCAAATTACTTCTGTTCCAATTTTAGGACTTTATAAAATGAATTTTACAAAGACCTACCTGTTTCGCATCCTGTCCATCTGTTCGCGTGTCATAACCAGTTAGCTCAGAAACTATTAAGAGTACAAAGCTCAAACTTTGCAGAAATGTCAGAAGTAGTGGCCTTATCCAAAATTTTAAAAGTTTTTGTTTGATTGCCCCTATACCCAAATGACCCTCACAAAATTTTTATTTATCAAAAGTAGACGAGTAGAGTATCAATTGAATAATCTGATTAGAGCTCTAAGCGTCTTAAACAAATAAGGCAGATTGTCCATCAGGGGTCCAGGGGAAGCTAAAAGTACGGAAAATGTGTGGTTCCCTCCTTCGCGATTAGACACCTTTAAATCAATAAATCAAAAAGCCACAGAAGTAGATCTTTATGAGTACAAAGGCAACAAATACTTCTTCTTCGTAGCACTACAGCTCCTCTCGGGATTTCGTTTCCTGCGAACAGCGCCTCCAACTACCTCAGTGTACTGACGACGTCCTCCGAATTTGAAATCCGAGCAGCGATGAACTGTCTTTGTCAACCGAATCAGACCAGCGTTTCCTCGGTTTCCCCACTGGTTTCCACCCTTCAGTTCTAATACCTTTTGGATATCTGTTGTTCGTCCATACGATTCATATTGCCAGCCCATCACACCTCCCGCAGTCTTACAATCGTTGAGACCTCCAGCTCGTCAAAAATTTCATACTCGTACAGCTCATGGTTGTATCGAATTCGCCATTGGTCCCCGTCTATCTTCGCTCCGATTATTCGCCTCAGGACCCATCGCTCAAAGGCGTTCAATATATTTGCGGATGCTTGGGTTAGGGTCCATGTTTCACACCCATAGCATAACACAGATCTTATCACAGATTTGTATACTTGGAACTTTGTTTTTCTGTATATGCAGCTAGTCTTTAAGATCGTCAAAACTGGATAAAAAAATTTATTTGCGAGCTGTATTCGGCATATTTCGTCCCTCTCATTAGCGGTCCTCGTTATTCTGGCGCTTAAATATACTATTTCGCTCACATTTTCAATACTGTATTCACCAAGTGTGGTATTTTGTGTATTTGGGGTATTTTTTTCTCGACTGCGTCATAAGCTTTGTTTTATTCTCAACAAATACAATACCTTAGAAATCAAAATTCACTCAACTTTGCTAATAATAGTATGATTTAACAGATTCACATTTCTCTCATAAAATAATATGATATCTTTATGTTTGCAAAATTTCGTTGAAATCGGATAATAATCAAATGTGATATATCCATTTCAATTGTATTGAACTACAACAACAGTAACACATATTGATGGTTGATATACAATATATTTCAAATCTACCTAGTCACAACAGTTTTCTTCGAATTTCCATGAAGATGTTAGGAATAGTGTTTAATTTGAATATATTCAATCGGCCGAGGATTTAGTAAACTTACTTAAGCTGGAACATGAACCGATGGCTTAAATGGCTCATTCATTGGATCATATCATCAGAAAAACTGTTTCGACTTATAACACTTACAAAGCAGCTCTTTAGGCAAGAGTACTCTCATGCCTACTGTGGCTTTTTTGTAACTCGAGCTATTGAATAACACGTGCTCTGCAGAATTTAACCTGTTGTCTTTAAAACGCTGGTTTGAAATTTGAGCAACTGTTGCTTTATTCTATCTTATTCGTTCTATCACTGGTATAAAAAAGAACGAACATTCTTCAAACAGTACTATTTATAACCTTACAACTAATACTCTCATATGACGATATTGTACTTTTTACGATGGGCCATTTCTCGTGGTGGGCTTGAACGTATTATTTTTGCTTTACCATCTTAATCAATTATCAACATCCCCACCTCCGTGAATTGACCCGGAGGGGGAGGATTCACCATCTTCTGTTGAGGTCTCGATATCTAGAACTGCCAATTTTGGCACTGGTCTCTTTAGGATCCCTGTGCTCGTGCTCACGTCAGCTGAACGCACCAGTCCCTCCTTTCCATTATGTAGCTTGCACACTCTGCCACGCCTCCATTTATTTCGCGGAAGATCTACATCACATATAAATACGATACAACCGGTTCGTATAGGCTCGGATGGCTGGCAACATTTCACTCGGCGGGTCAGTTCTGGCAAATACTCCCTTATCCATTGATGCCACATTCCATTTTTCTGATTCTGAGCAAGACGCCACTACTTTCGCAAATTCATAAATTTTGGTTCAAACTTCGATGGCGTTTGCTGAAATGGTTCCGGGTAAGGGGGTCCGGTTCTTCTGGCGTTACAGGCAGGTGAGTAAGTCGCCGAGCATTGACTATGTTTTCAGCCTCGATCAAAAAGCTTTGCAGCGTTTCCAGATGTGGTGATTGTTCAGCCAACATTACTGTTAACGCCTTTTTCACTGACTGAACCATATTCCCATATTCCTCCTTCACTCGGATTAGAGAGGGTATTGAATTTCCATTCGACTCCGAGTGAACTAAACTCGGTTTTCATACGATCGTCGTCGAGAAAACCCTTAACACCTTGCAACTCTTTGTTTATTCCAGCAAAGTTAGTTCCATTGTCACTGCGAATTTGAACTGGAACACCTCTTCTATTCATAAAATTTCTAATGCAGACAAGACAAGCGTCGCTTGAGAGATCAGCCGAAATTTCTAAATGTTCTAAATGGATAGTACGTATAGTTAGACAGGAAAATAGTGCAACCCACCTTTTTTCTCGGCATCCACGAATTGTCACATTTATAGGGCTAAAGAATCTAGCCCCGTATACGAAAACGGTCGAACGTATGGAGTCAGCTGCTCCCCAGGAAGTTCGCCCATTTGTGGCTGCTTAGGTTTAGTCTTACGAATTTTGCTGAATATACACTGCAATTGCACAGTATTCCCCAACCTCCTCAATGCAGGAACCCAAAAACGCTATCTAATCTCATTGACTACTGTTGCATGGTTGATGTGATGAAGTTTCGTATGAAAATTTTGTACAATCAGGAAAGCATCGCATGATTTTTAAGCTAAGATGATTGGCTGCCTTATATCTTCTGGTAACACTAGAGCCCGACCTATTCTTCCATTTATGTGAAGGATATTATTCTTGTCAACGCGCGGATTCAATTGCAATAATGGACTGCTCTTAGAATTTGGTTCACCACGTTGTAAGCGCACACGTTCGCTTCCAAAAGATTGCATCTGCGCCAAACGACATAAATATTTTTTGGCTGCAAATTCTTCGGAAGATGTCAGCTCTCTATTGACTGGTGCTTGTCGTATTTTCCTACGCACATTATCAAAATACCGGAATACCCAAGCTACCACTCTTTTAAATCTGTTTTATTTGAAAAATCTTTTAATTTCTGGTACAATCAAATTTATTTGCCATACTGCCAAAAGATAATGTGTGGATCTTAGTTCTTCGTCGCTTTTATCGTTGATGTAACCTGTCGAAAATTCTTGTGGCCACTGCTCTTCCTCATTTTTCAAAAAATCAAGCCCATTTAGCTGAATTCCATTTGCTGCGTAGTTTTTCGGAAATTTTGCCCTTGTTGCCTCATCAGCCGAGTTGATATAACCCAGACACCATCGCCAGAATTTCCGACACCCGATTTGCAACATATTGTTTATATTTTCCATGGTCTGGTCGGATCCACTGTATTTGAGTCAGTCACTGTATTTGAGTCAGTCCAAAAAACTAATTTGCTTGTAGTTCCAGGTTCGGTATAGTATGGTACCGAGTGGGTGCACTCGAACTTTTTTCTGCGATAAATGCTACTTTCAGTCTATTTCAACTTATCCCTCTCCAATACGCTACCGCAGCGATTGCCTCCTCGCTTGCGTCGACAAAGACATGTAGATCCACCTTTGTCTTTTCAAAATCTAGGAAGTAACATCGTGGTACTCTGAACTGGCTCACTTTTGGCAGCTCCTCCATCCAAAATTTCCAGCGACGGTATATGTTAAGTCGTCAGTTAAAGTTTTATCCTGCTACAATCCTACTTTCCACACTGCTTGCCTCAACACTTTTGCTGACATCATCAAATCAGCTAAAAAACCGAATGGATCAAAAACGGACATATTCACACAAAGTACTTCGCGTTTTGTGGGCTTTCTACTAAAGTTCAGTATTTCTTTCGGCACTTTATGGAATTGCAACCTGAAAATAAAAACATCGGGCTGTGACAGCCAGTGCATTCCTAGGATTTTCTCCAATTCACCTTCTATGTTGACCATTTCTCTTGAGTCACCAGCAGCGTTTCCAACAGCAGCTTTAACTTTGTCCGAGTTAGAAATTATGTTTCATAATTCAAACCCCGGTGTATTTTGATGACGGCTTGTGTTACATTTATGGCATCGACTTCTGAGTGGAAACAATCCACATAGTCATCAACATAATGTCTTTCTATGATTGCCTTAACTGCACAGGGAAACTCCTCATCGAAATTTTTGGCATTGATATTTTTTATATATTGCGCTATTATGGGCGAACATGTGGCACCGAAAATCAAACGCTCCATCACGTACACCTCAGCGGGCTTAGTCACGTCACCAACTCTCCACAAAAAACGCTGATTATCCTGATCCCTCTTTAAGATCGCCACTTATTGAAACATCTCTTTTATGTCTCTGCAGACTGCCACTGGTGCCTGCCTAAATTTGAATAAAATTTCAATCAGTGGCTGGTTTATGTCAGGACCCGGAAGAAGAGCCTTGTTTAGTGAAATATTTTGAACCTCAGCTGCGGCATCAAAAACTAGGCGTAATCCTCGTTTGTTTGAGTTTTTTATGCCAAAGTGCGGCAAGTGAAAGGTTTTCTCTAGCCATTGAGCTGCTTCATCGATAGTTAATTTACGGGCGTAGCCTTTTCTTATATAATCATTGAGTTTACTGCAATATTCGTTGGCGTATTGCGCGTCTCGAAGCAATTTTCTTTCAACGCCTTCTAATCTTCGCATGGCCATTGAATAAGTACCTGGAAAAGGTGAAATAAACTCTTTCCAAAGGAGTCCAGCCTCGTATCTAGCACCGAGTCTCATCGATGATAACTCCAAAATATTCAACGCTCTTTCATCATCTTTTGAAGCAATTTTCTTTATATTCGGCTTCAGGCCAAAATTTACAGCATCAAAATAATCCGACATAAGCTTGTGCATCTCTGCTAACATATCATCCGCTCTTCTATAATGTAGGACACGTCTTGTATCTGACGTGAGCTCTTTAATTTCTGTTGGTCCATACACTATACAACATAATCGAGTTTTTACTGCGATCGGTCCAGCGGACAATGATGTACGTGGTGCTTCAACTGGTACAGTAAGAAAGGCGTGAGCCAGACTTAGAATTATTTGTAGTAGTATATCGCTATACTCCTGTATTGGCAACCCTACGAGATGCTGACAATTCTTTTCATTTAACTCACTATACTTAAAAATCTACGCTGGCAATGCTAACTCCAATGACGAATAAACATTTTTCATATTAAAAATTTTTGCGGCTTCATCCACTCCGCTTATACATAGGTTCACTATCTCAGTTCGTTGCCACGTTGTTGATTATTAAGCCACTGCAAGCCTAAAATATTGTGTTGTTCTGGTCTACCATCGAGACGTTCGCCCCATTATCAACAAATGCGTATGTGGTGATGATTTCAAAGGGTCCATGTATCTTCACTGGCAGTACTTGGAACAAAATTTTCCCACTTCTTTCGTGACCGTCTGCATGGCAGTTGTGACCTCCTGGAACCGCGGCACTATGCGAAATGTGTGTTGCTGGTACCTGTTGGATCTCAATTTGTTTCTCTTGCTTAGGATGAAGTAGCCGGTGGTGTAACCTCTGACATCCGTCGACTCCGCAGCGACGCCGCTGCCTGCAGTTATTCATCTGGTGGCCCTTCTTCAAGCAAGAAAAACAAACTTGGCTTTTTTTAACTTTTGCCCATCGATTATCCACAGTTAGCTGCGACAAAAATTTACAATTATTTAACGTGGGGCACTGCCCATCGCAGGCACAACATTTTGTTTGCGCTACGCTTACTCCGGCAAAGTGCTTCAAAGGGTTAGTAGGTTGCTTACGATGGTTTTTCGCTTGTGTTAGCGAGGATGGCAGCGCATCCGACACCATATTTGCCAGGCGTTGCAAGCATTTAAGCCACTGACTAAACTCAAGCAACGTTGGTGGCCGCTCAAGTAAGATACATTTTTCAGCCCACTGCATTTGTCACGAGATTGGCAGTTTTGCGACGAACAATGGGGACACAGCACGTATCTTCTCAATTTGACTTTTAATTAGTTGATCCAGCCTTCCAAATGTTTCCCTTAGTGTTTCCATAGTTGCAGGGACACTACTGGAGCTGCCAATTAAAGATTCAACAGTATCTCTAGCATGGCCTCTCAGTGATTCACGTAAACGCATAATATCATGTAGTTTCGAGTATTCAAACTCAGCAGTAGTCGTACCAAATGCTTCGGCAAACGTCTGCTATTCCTCAGGATAACCTGGAAATGGTGGCAGCGGGTACACTTTTTTCTGTCTGCATACTGTTTCAGGTAAGGAAAACGGAGTATTGTGCTGCAATTGTTGCGCAGTTCGATCAAACTGAGTTGATTGTGTTATTCCTTGAGGCAGCTGTATCGTGACATGACATCTTAACTGATGGCATAAAAGAAGACTACAGAACGAATTGTGTCGATTGCTGCATTGAGTTTGACAGCTGCTGCGTAGGCTGCTCCACCAGCTGTGATGGCTGCTGTATTAACTATGTTGACGGCTGTGACGGTTGCTGTATCGGATGTGAAAGCTACTGCATCGACTGTGATGACTGTTGCGTCAGCTGTGTTGGTTGCGGTATATGTTCTGATAGCTCCGGTTGCGGTATCTGCTGTAATAGCTGCTGCTGTGATGGTTGCTGCATCTGATGTGATATTTGCTGCGTCGGCATTATATATTGACGCATTTCTTTTCGAAGATTACTTACAGTTCCTTGTAGCTGCTGGTTATTTGAGATGAGTATCGCCTGCATGGGCTGCATTTGCCAGCCAAACTAATTTTTCATGGCAAGCAACTTACGATTGTATTCCCTTGATATTGCATCTAAATTAATATCACTGTTTTCATACATGGCGGCTGGCATAGTAGAGGCGGTTGAGTTATTTGGTGACGTTGGCAGTTCTTGACTAGTTGCTGCAGGCGTATTGGATGGGGAACGTTCAATTGGCATGTTGCTGAAATCAGTAAATCGCACTGGTGGAACACCCTTAATCTTTCTCTGGCTAAATCGTCTCAAAGACTCTTTATCGATTATCAACTTGAAGCTTGTTAGGCAAAGTAAATAGAAAATGGCAGTTCAAGGGCAGCTTCTAAAATTCAACCCTTCAAGTGATTTCGAAGATAGAATAAAGGTGCTCCGCTACTCATCCAAACATCCTTCAGGCACTGAAGATGACTTAAAGGAGTCAAAACGCGTCTGCTCACATAACAAAGCAAGGCCCGACGGCTTTTCAAGGAAGAAAAAACATGTTTACTCACTTTTAGCATAATACACTAAATTTCGTTTATTGTCATTAAGTCGTATGCTTGATGGCCCCGAGTAATGGAATTCGTCGATAAGAGTTTCCCGACGACTTTTCAAGGAGAAAAAAAAAAATATATATATATGTGTGTATATATATATATATATATATATATATATATATATATATATATATATATATATATATATGTATATATATATATTTGTTCTTGAAAAGCCGTCGGGACTTGCTTTGTTGTGTGAGCGGACGCGTTTCGACTCCTTTGAGTCATCTTCATTCAACTTCAGTGACACTGAAGAGGACTCAAAGGAGTCGAAACGCGTCTGCTCACACAAATGAAGGGCGTACGGAGAACTGGCCTGCGGATATCAAATAAACAAAATAATTGAATATATTTACATATATATATATATATATATATATATATATATATACATATATTTAATTGAGATTAAATGTGCCTTTGCAGGCCACGTGGTCTAGTGGTGGTCAGAACACTCATCCCGTAACCCGAAGATCCCTGGCTCGACTCTCCTTGGCGACAACGAGATTTAGTTCGAGTGGTTCTCCGGACGGACTATAAGCCCGTTCAGTTATACGTGCTGGTTTAAAAATCAGAACGTGTCGCGCAGCTGGGGGGACGGACACACGGCCAAAGCGTGATACTGACCATATCACCTTGTGAAGCGCCGACACATTTGGTCATGATAATGAGATACTCTAACCATCTCTAAGTGAAGGCCCGAACGGGTCTGTAATGCTACAACAATAACAGCAAATGGGTCTTAATTTTACATCCTTGATGGCCTAACAGTAGGACACGGGAATATTTGACTCACGCAGTAAATCGCAAATTATTCCAATGAATTTCTCACTCTCTTTCTCTTCTCTCTCATATGTTTTACTGAGCATATTTGATAAATCGTAGCCCGTTCGGTACTATAAATTACCTTTCGTACTCTCTGGTCACTTTTTCATAGAAAGGCATTAGTTTTCGTTCACTTGGTAAGACGTGCGCAATAGGCCGATTCTTCCGTAGTTCTCACAGCGCAGCTTGTCTCCCTTTTTGTGTATAGAACATATGATGCTTTTTGCCAATCTTTGGGAAACTGCTCTTTGGACATACTTCTTGCATACCCAATTTATTTTGTTTGTCGCATCCTGACTTTCTTCACCAAACCAATTATTCCGAGCCTTTTAAGATAGATGTCCCAACATTTCTGCTGCGTTTGTGATCGCACCTTCACCACCTTCCATATCGTTTAGGTATTGTTGCTGGCTCCCCCCCTTTAGAAACTACAGATACATTCGAATGGCGCCTGTTTTGTGTAAACCATAACCACGATTTACTCAATCTAATTCATTTTTGGAATAAATATTCCATTACCAACGACGGTGACACCAGATATTTAATATATGCCTTAGCACCAACACGTAGTAGTAGATCCTGTACTTTATTCGATTTTTTTAATCCAAATTACCTATACTAACTAATTAATTTTTGCATATCACTTTACCTCATAACAGAGTCTGGAATCATTTTTGAAATTTGGGTATACCCTGATGGTCGTCACCTTATTGCTGATGATCTGGGCATCGTTGGCACGGGCAAATAGTCGTGAAATCGAAAATATGAAATTTCCGCCATGTACAACAAATCCACTCTGTACATGTTCGAAGGCGGCACCGGATTTAGGTGTAGTATACTGTAAAAATGTGCCGTTTCCTGCGATTCCGAAAATGGTTAATTCATCCAAGGTAAGTTAAAGCATAAGCATCGAGTATATATTAACAATGAAGCATTTCATATTCTCAGGTTTTTATGCTCCATATGGAAAGTACCGGATTACGAGAGATACAGCCTTACTTTTTACACTCAACAGGTACTTGTCAGTGAAGCTCATATTAAATTGGTCTTAAACGGTATTTGCGTTTCAGGATTATATCGATTGAAAATATCGAACAATTACCTTACTGAAATTCCGGATGATGCTTTCTCAGGTTTGGAGAGATCACTATGGGAATTGATTTTGCCTCATAACGATTTGATAAACATCCCATCGAAGTCTTTCCGACATCTTCAGAAATTACGGCACTTGGACCTTAGCTACAATCACATCACTCATATTGAACGAGACTCATTTCGCGGTCTCGAAGATTCGTTACAAACTCTCATTCTTAAAGAAAACTCTATCGCGACATTACTTCCGCACAGTTTCACTGGTCTTTTGATCCTTGAAACACTAGATTTGAGCGGCAACAATCTGTATGATATAGATCCCGGTGTATTTAAAGATGGTATGCCGAGATTGTCGAAATTACTTTTGACTGATAACATCCTCAGCGAAATTCCTTACGAAGCATTGGGTCCATTGAAACAACTTAAAACGCTAGATATTTCGCATAATGTAATATACAGTCTGAGCCCAAATAATTCATTTGGAACTAAATCCAATGTTAAGTTAAATTTAGACAATCTTCACATTGAATACAATCACATTGAAGAACTTCCACCGAACTCATTCAGTAATTTGGACACTGTTAATCGAACTTTCTTCGATGGAAATCCTATTAAAACGCTTATGGTGAGCACTATTTGATGGCTATCTAACAATAAGATAAATTGAGATTCACCTCCAATTTCCAGCAAGATGCCTTCAAACCTGCAAAAATCAGGGAAATATATATGAGATACTGTGGGTTAACCAATGTCTCACCGGTTGCATTTGACAGCCTATCAAATACATTACAAATCCTGGATTTATCTGGAAACAATTTGACCACCTTACCGAACAAGCTATTCAATAAATTCGATTTCTTAAGGTTAATTTGAATCATTTTATTGTTTATAAAATTTAATTATAACTCTTGCGTCTCTTTGCAGAGTACTCAGTCTCAGGGATAACCATATTAAAATCGAATCACCTATGGAAACATTCAACGCAGTGCAGTACAACCTGTTGAAGTTGGACTTGAGCGGTGATAAAAATGCCCCTACAAATCTTCAAGAGCTTCGAAAGTATAGAATTTATAGTTTTAACGGAAAAAATTTGTTTATTTATTTCTAAAGTATGACTAGATTGAGGAACATGAGATCGCTATCCATTTCTAAAATGAATACACAATCATTGACACCTGAAGATTTTGCAGACTTTGGAACCGAACTGGAAGACCTTCAAATTACTCGAGCCGACCTGCAATCTGTGAAATCACACACATTCCAATACGTGCGAGGTGTAAAACGATTAGACTTAAGTGAAAACAATATTGGAACAATAGAAAACGATGCTTTTGCGGAAGTATGCATGCAACTCTTTTTTAGCCATCTTATCCTAAAGACTTATTTTTTCCTATGTTTGCAGATTGGACATTCTCTTATATCTTTTAAAATCTCGCACGGATATTCAGGAAGTGCATTGCCATCAGATGCTCTTAAACATCTGACTTCGTTACAAGAACTTGACTTCAGCAATAACAAAATTACTAGTATGAGCGACACAAGTTTCCATTTCTTAAAGAATCTACGATTGCTTGAGTTGCATGATAATCGAATTGAACAAGTCTCTAAGGGAACTTTTCAGGTTGGTTAATGTTTTACTCGAAATTACTTTTTTATGCATTTGATGCTTAGAAATAACATAAGTTATCACCACATGATAAAGCCCGAATTCAACGAAATATTCTTACAGAGTCATCACTTCCTATCATCAAAGTTATTCATGCCTGGTGTTCAGAAACCAAAGATGCACTTAACTTCTGCGTCATTAAATATTTTTGAGCTAAAAAAATGTGCATTATAACATTTCATTATCAAATTATAATTCTAATAAATTTGTATTTTATATGACATCCTTCTCTCTAATAGTATTTTTTTATTATTTACAGGGTGACATTCACTCCAAATTGGAGGAAATCTCCTTCAAATTCAATAGCTTGAAGCAAATTTCGCAACACACTTTCTTCGATCTTGAGGTAGACTTATATTGTATATTTGCATATACTTAGCAATAATATGAAATTTATTCTAATTTTCATAGGCTCTTGAAAAGCTAAATCTAGATGATAATCATATTGAGAAAATTGAACGGCGAGCATTCATGAATTTAGATCGGCTGGAAATTCTTAGTTTGAGAGGAAATAAACTAAATTCATTACAAGAAGAATCTTTTCAGGTAAGTGCTAACTTCAATTAAATTTGTTTTGTTTTTTATACATAAATATAACAATTTTTATTCAATAGTTCATATTATAATTGTAGTAAAAGTTGAAGTAACCAGAGAGTACTCCTACCAGAAGAGTTTTGTAAATAAACTAGTGAATAAAATAATGTTCTCCGAATATCAGCAACTTGACTGAAATATTTCAATTGACTCTGGAAAAATAAAATGAAATTATTTTGTTTTTAAATTTGCACCAGTTTTGTGTAGCCTTATTTTTTGAGCGGTCAGAATAACATACTAATGTTGCAAATCATTCGTGAAGTATTCTTGGAAATCTGAACATATCTGCAGTCTCCTGGCCACTGTTAAGCCTTTTTCTCATGCCTAACTGCCTGGGGCGACTTTCGTTGGGCGTAGCTCCAATATACCTACTTGTATAGCGTCGGTGCATACGCGAATCCACTTATTCAACCTTGGATACCTAAACAAAGACTCCACTCGAAAGCTTCCCTAGTAAAACGCACGAATTATTCCTTGAACACATTTATTTCTTTCACTAAATACAATTATTAATTCTGATTTTTGCTGGTCGTAGGTCCATTTGTCGCCTTCCGCTTACGGTGCTGCTCTTCTTTAAATTCAACCTCTAGTGCTTCGAACTGCTTGGTTAATGACTTCCGGTCCGATTTTATTACAGCGAGGCGTGCCAATCGGCGCAGGTTGCTACTTTTGCGTCGATACTCCACAATGCGCCCACCTCTTTGCCGCTTCTTTTCCGATGGATATTGGCCTCGGACCCACTCTGGGCGTCTCAGCGTTTGCTTCCTCGAGAGTTGGACGGGGTTGTGATGACATCACTGGCCACAAGTGGTGGTTAGCAGTAGCGTAGTCACTGTTTATGTATGCGGGTTGTGTGGTTGTTTAGTTGCCGGTGGCGATAGTGTAGAAATTGCGATGTCTTGCTTGAATTGCCTGACTCTGGCCTGGTTGTCTGGTCGCGGTTTATTCGTTGCACAGTCGCTGATGTTGCGTGCAGTTTGCAAGGTCACTGGTGGTGCGTGTTGGTTGCTCAGCGGCCGGTGGCTATATGAGAATTGCGTTAACTTGCTCGTTCCTGGGCAAAATACCTTAGGAATGCTACTGCTCGGGCAAGAGCCTTGAGCAGGGCAAGTAACACGTGCGGGTTGCTTTGAATTGCCTGAAACTAGCCTGGTCGTCTGGCTCGCTGATGTTGCTCCACTGGTTGTGTAGCAACTGAAAATGTGTGTTGACAAATAATACGTATGGCTGCTTGGATCCGGACTGGAAAGCTCTTGAGGTCTGTCAGTCTCAGGCTAAACGCCTTGAGACCATTCTACTCAGGCAGAGGCCTTGTGCGTGACAAGCGTAGCATCAAAAGTGATTCGCTTGTTGATGGCCATGGGTATTTATACAAAAATAATGCTTGCCTCAATAATGCTTACCTCAAGTTTACCATTTATTGAGTGCATTTACCTCGTTCAATGAAAAACTTAATCATAAAACAACAATATCATATGCTATCAAATGTGTTTCACTAAATATTATCAATTATTTGGAAAAAGGAGAAAAAATCAACCAACTCTTTGAATCTTCAATAAGTTAGTCAATGCTGATTAATACTGTTGGATGACGCTACTTATGGATAAGTGCAGGCCAGAGTTTTCGAAAAAAAACTTTCTTTACTTTTGTACTCGAGCTTTCCCTTCCCACAGGTTTAGCCCCAGCAGATCTATGAGATTTTAATTAAAGGGTTTATTGTAGTCAAAAGAGTCCGTAAAGACTTGCAGCGATGGTCTGCTGCCTCGGCGAGAGAGAATGGTGGGATTCGCCGAGATTGGCCTTGTCTGAGGGCGCGTGAATGCGCTGGCAGGCTAGCGTTGCGGTGTCGTAAGGCGGGTTCTTTTCCCCAGCACAAGGCCCCACTGCAAAAAAATGCAATGAAATTCGTGGATGACGCGTTAAAAGCTGTTGCCGTATCCAAATTTTTATTGTAGATTTGAATAATAAAATTTTTTCAAATTTGCAATGAAAATTTGGAGCAATTTGGCCTTGTCTGAGGGCGCGTGAATGCGCTGGCAGGCTAGCGTTGCGGTGTCGTAAGGCGGGTTCTTTTCCCCAGCACAAGGCCCCACTACAAAAAAATGCAATGAAATTCGTGGATGACTTGCGTTAAAAGCTGTTGCCGTATCCAAATTTTTATTGTAGATTTGAATAATAAAATTTTTTCAAATTTGCAATGAAAATTTGGAGCAGTATTATGGAGGCTTTCGATCAGTTTGCTCAGGCGACTGTTCGATTGAATAATAAAATTTTTTCAAATTTGCAATGAAAATTTGGAGCAATTTGGCCTTGTCTGAGGGCGCGTGAATGCGCTGGCAGGCTAGCGTTGCGGTGTCGTAAGGCGGGTTCTTTTCCCCAGCACAAGGCCCCACTACAAAAAAATGCAATGAAATTCGTGGATGACTTGCGTTAAAAGCTGTTGCCGTATCCAAATTTTTATTGTAGATTTGAATAATAAAATTTTTTCAAATTTGCAATGAAAATTTGGAGCAGTATTATGGAGGCTTTCGATCAGTTTGCTCAGGCGACTGTTCGATTACTACATTATCTAGGATGATTATTTAACTTTTTTTTGACAGTACAGCCTCTTTTGGGCCTTTGATTAGAGATAGTTAGAGTATCTCATCATCTTTATTGTAAGCATCGGCGCTCGAGAAGGTGGTATAGTCAGTATCATGCTTTGGCCATGTGTCTGTCTACACAGCTGCGATACAATCTAATTTTAAATCAGTTGCCATCAAAACTGAATGGGCTCATAGTCCGTCTGAAGAATTATCGAAACAAATCTCATCATCTCCAACGAGATTTAACCAGGAACCTTTGGACTATGGGATGAGCACTCTTATCACTACACTACGTCAGCTTTAGGACCATTAATAAACATCTGTTTTGCATGACCATGAGGAATCTTCGTATAATCATGTGATGTGGATAGGCTGAAATTTATCACTTAATGAATTTTATAACTTTCACTATCGCACGTAATTTCACCGTTTACGGCGCGAGTCTACTAATAATCATGTGTGTTTATATAGGGTATTCCATAAACCTTAAATACCCGACACATTTCCAGTTAAATGTTAGTTGTTCCCATATTTATTTGTTGTTGTTGTAATGGCGTCTTCTTTGTTTTTAAATGCTCCTGCCATACTTGTTGTTGTAAGCACGTAAACACCGAGCACGTCATCAGTATTTTTAATTGCCGATCATTCAAGTATATTCTTGATCCTTCCAATGATGAATCATTTTTAAGAGTTTTTTACTGTAATACAAAACCATATTGAAATCGCGACCGGTGTCCGTCTACATATCACAGCAGTTTTTCTCCGAAACTGTTGAAGCTGCTGCCATAAAACTTTGTGGAAATGTCAAATGTGATAACTTCTTTAAAATTTTAGGGTGAAAAAAAGTTATAAGGGGGTCACCCCATATAGGGGGACTAGCCATACAAATTTTTTTTCATCAAAGGTCAAAGGTCATATGAAAAGCCTAAATAAGATATTCTCATAACATGTCTTAAAATTTCATAATATTTTCACCAGTAAAACGGTATTAGTACCATTAATTGAATTAAATTATATGTTTAAATAGTTCTAAAAAAGGTTCTTATATTCTATAAGTTTCAATAAAATAATATTTACGAAAGTTTTAGACGTTCGAATTTGCTTCAATTGCAACAATGATACACGGGTTTTTCTACTATTTGAATTTTCCATCGAACCAGGCATAATATTTTTGATTGGATGTTCTTCAAATTTTCAGATAAGATGAATAACAAATTATATTTCAAGTTCGAGTTAATCAATGATTTTAGTAATATTGCAACAAAATGTTGGCCGGAATGCAACACTGGTTTTTCTTTTTAAACAAGAATATTGTAGTGTTTCACGATGTGCAAAATATCCGTAAAGGACTGCAGCGATGGTTTGCTGCCTCAGCGAACGAAGAAGCCTTGTCTGAGGACGCGTGAATGCGCTTGCAGGCTAGCGTTGCGGTGTCGTGGAGTAGGTTCTTTTACCCCAGCACAAGGGCACACTACAAAAACATTTCGCGTTCACGAATTGGACAATAGGAAGATAACAGGTCGACGGTGTCAAGGCCAAAGTAACCTACCAAAGGAATTGACTTTTTTTTTTTATTTCAGATCTATTTTACAGAAAACATTCCAATTACAAAATAGATAGACAAAAAGCTAACACAAAAGAAAGCTACAATTTAACGCAAAATAAACATTATTACAAAAGATATGAACGAAAGATAATTAGGCAAAATTGAAAAAGGTAACGTAATAAAAATTAGAAATTAAGAACCCTACGCAGCTTTGACTTGAACACTGCGAGCGACTCCAAAGGAGGACCAAGCTGAAGGTATTCATGGTCTCGGACGAGTCGGACCAATGGAGAATGAAAATAAACATCAGTACGCGCGAAAGGAATCGTGTAAAAATGAGTAGATCTAGTTCTAGATGGAGGGCATGTGCAAATTGTGTTTTGAATATCTAACGATGAAAAGCCTCGAGTAAGCTTTAAAAGAAGACATTGGTCAAGGTATTGTCACCTCATCTCCAAGGAAGGGATACCAAGGTAGATAAGACGTTCACAATATGGACGGTAGAATAGCTTGTATTTATAGAAAAGCGAGCTAGTAAATTTTCTCTGTACGGATTCAACGGCATTCGAAAGGTATGTGTGACGCGGAGACCATATTTGACATGCGTATTCTAGAATAGAGCAAACGAGTGAGATAAATAGACGGACACATGTTTGAGTGCTAAAAGAAGTGTGGGAACAGTGCAGAACAAAGCCTGCGATTCGCGCTACTCTAGATGTCATATGGCCGATGTGGCGGTCAAATTTAAGATGTTTGTCAAACGTCACACCAAGATCCTTAAAATGGTCAACTGATAAAAGTACTGAACCTTGAATCTCATAGTCGAAGCTTAAGATATTTAGTTTATTGGAAAAGCACATATGGAAACATTTAGGAACGTTGAGAGCAAGACGATTGATACGATACCATTCGTCCAATACATTAATGTCATTTTGGAGTATCAAGCAGTCATTCATCGAGCGAATGATCCTGAAGATTTTAAGATCGTCTGCATAGAGAAGACAGTTTGAGGTAAAAGTACTAGGAAGGTCATTGATGAAAAGGTTGAATAGGAGAGGGCTTAGGATAGATCCCTGAGGCACGCCAGAAGTCTGAGCGAAAGGAGCAGAAGAGCACCCGTTCCAAATTACTGAGCAAGAGCGGTTATGGATAAAGGAACTAATCCAGGTAAGCAGGGGACCAGATATTCCGTATTGAACAAGTTTGTATAATAAAGTTTGATGGTCGATGCTGTCGAACGTTTTGGCGAAATCGGTATAAATCACGTCAACTTGGCAGCTGGACATTTAGAGAACGACGCCGATGCTCGATTAACGCGCGTGGGACGCGAGACAATTTCGTCCTTACTCCGAACACTTACGACTCCCAACAAAGAGTAGGATATCTAGGTGGAAGCGGTGCCCCTCGCACCCCCCACCCGTATCAAGATTCATTGTAGACGTAGCCATTTATTTAACATTTACATGAAGAGTTCATACAAAGCAATTTACATGAGCCTTTCCGGTAAATGTAAAATAAAATGTGTCAGATTTATATTAAAATTTTATATGATGAATCATATAAAACTTTAACTTAAATAAGAAACCCGTGTGGAAGGCCACTCAATCCAGCAAGAGCTCCTGTAACTTAAAAGAAAGGAAGGAGCAATAGCCCGAAAAATTAAACGTTCATTTCGAAACGCGCGTTTGCAATTGAATAAAAAGTAATATTCACCCAATAAAAAGGAAGGTTTTTCGTTTATTTATTATCGCCATATATCACTTTGATACTTCAAGAAGGAAGTTTTCCGAACTTTGCATCAGCCAGTGGACGAATAGTTTTTCGAAAGATGATTTCAGATGGAACTTGACTCGTCGATGAACATTTTGCAGTCTACATATATGACATAAAGAATAATAGGATGTGCCGGTCCCAGTCTTTCTGGTTTCGCTAACTATGTTAGCCAGGTTTTCTTAAGCATGAGCAGGTGATGGAAAAAAGTGGTGTTGTCTTTGTTTTTCGTATTCCCGAAATCACACACATTTCAACAAAAAATTGTGACTCGAAGCTCCTGTCTTAATTTGAATGCAATTCACGAGGGATGCCATATCTACTGGCCCAATGTAACACAATCTGTTAGATTACGATCGTTATTTACTGGTTGCGAATGGGTTATCTTCAGGCCATTTACAGAAATAATTCATTATAACTATTGTAAACTGGTTCTCTCATTCGGAATCGGAAAAGGGTCCTGTGATGTCAACAGTAATTATCCCAAATAGTACCCTAACGTTATGGGTTTACATTTGTTCTCTCAATTATCACCTTGAACCTTTGATAGAAGTGCAAATCGTGCATCTACGATGCTAGTCTTCTGAAGATGTAGCCAGGAAAACCTTTCCATCAACTTTGCTAGGACCTTGACATCGGGTATTTACTTAATTACGTCCTGCACTCAGCTTTTAAGAAAAACAATTTGCATCTATAGGAAATGCTACCCACCGTTTTCTATTTCTGCTTGGGCACGCCACTCTCCAACTAGTAGGAGTTAAGCCCATACGTTTTTCCATTCAGGTTGCTTATACAGGGCTTTCCAATAAGAGGTGTTATTTTGATATTAAAAGAAAAATGCCATTTTTTAATCAATCAAATGTTTATTTCATTATAAAGATCAAATGTTTATTTCATTATAAAGAGGAAGGTATGTTGTTGATAGTGAAAAATAACACCAGGAAAATTACCACCACGACCACGCTTACAGGAGCATACCCTTTTCATGAAATTTTCCATAACCAAATCGCAAAGTGGCTGCCCTATGTCCTAGATAGCCTCACGAATTCCAGCTTTGTGTGATCACCTCTTCGAGAGAGAACACGGTCCGGAAACTTCCTGTAAAAGATCAATGGTTTTGTTGCTTGTGTGGCACGTAACGCCCTTGTTGAAAGTAAACGTTGTCCAGATCAATACCATCCAATTCCGGCCATAAAAAATCATTGATCATCTTTCGATAGCGCAATCCATTCACCGTAACTGTTGCTCCAGCCTCATTTTCGAAAAAGTAAGGTCCAATGACTCCGCCTGACCATAAACCGCAACAAACAGTCACACGTTGAGGATAGAGAGGCTTTTCAACAGTAAGTCTTGGGTTTTTCGAGCCCCAGATGCGAGAATTTTGCTTATTGACGAAGCCACCGAGGTGGAAATGGGCCTCATCATTCAAGATGATTTTTCGATGGAATCCCGGATCATTTTCATGCATTTCAAGGAATCAATCAGCAAAGACACGACGTTGTATATGATCGGTCGGCTTGATTTCTTGTGTTAACTGAACTTTACAAGCCTTGAGACCAAAATATTTATGCAAAATACGGTTTAATGACGTTTGTGGAATACCTTATTCCAAAGAACCACAAGAAATGGACAAACCTGGGTTTTCTTCAAGACTTTCCGCTATAGCACAAATATTCTCGGCTGTTCTTAAGTGACGTGCATAGATTTTATTCTTCACATCACTAAGTTGTCCCAACAGCTCGAATTTTTCCATCAATTTCTGTATTGCAGTCCTACAAGGTGCTTCACGACGACCCAAAAATGTTTGAGTTTTTCGCACCGTCTCTGCCAAACTTTTACCATTTTTAAAGTGAATTTAATTAATTTCAATGCACTTTTGAAGCGTGTATCGTTCCATTTTTATTAATGGCGTAGTTTCTACTAGTCAAATGTCAAAACATGACAGCTTCTAAAGTGACATCTACCGAAATAGCGGGCTATTCAAAATAACACCTCTTATTGGAAAACCCTTTACCAGCAATGGCCCGATATTCTCGTCAGCTAGCTGGGCATCCCGAATTTCCTCTGATGATTACCATTCATCAAATTTAGTTGTTAGCATCCCCCCATCTACACTTGGTTCAATCTTTTCAACTCGTCGGTAATGTTTGCAGTTGGCTAAGCAGGGGTGACGGAAAAGCGTCAGCATTTCGATGTACTCTTCCAATAAGCCTAAGCAGGGGTGACGGACAAAGCCTCAGCATTTCCGTGTACTCAACCCTTCCGATAAATTATTTTATAATCGTATATAGTCTCTCAAACCACTTAAAAACTTGTCCTGTGGGGTTTTTGAAGTTGAGCAGCCATCTCAGCATCGCATGGTCAGGTCAAGAAATGAATTTCTGTCCATATACTGAAACTGGTTGGTCGCTTCTATTATAGCCAATAGAAGTAGTTCCTTCAACTCTCTGAAAGAACTCAACTTTTTCTATCTTATCAACCTGTTGGGAGAGCACGATGTTAGCAAAGTTTTTGACAAATCCTCGATGATGGATTGTTAGACAAAAAAAAATCGTAGTTGGCATTTGCTATTTTGTGTTGGCCAAGTTTTTATAGCTTTATATTCGCAGGGCTCTGCTGAGTATACTAACTTATTCTTGCTTGGCTAAAAGAAGTCATCTTAGTGTTTGTCGAATTGACTTGGCACCCTGTGTGTATATGACGTGAGTCACCGTACTTGTTCGGCCTTTATCATCTGGGCCCATGGAGAAAATATCGCAAGTCAGAGGTTTACTTAGGAATCTCCAGTGACAAATGAGTTGGTTTGAGTATTGCTAACACCATCTAATGAGCTGCACCTGTTGATTGTTTCCTATTTGTGTGTAAGTAATTTTCAACTTCCAAAGATGTTGCGGTGGAAACAAGCTGCCAACTCCCAATCACATCCAGTTTTGATGTTTATGATAGAGTATGTGTCCTACCGTACAGCTCGGATTTAGCACCGAGTGACTATCACCTGCTTCCAGCGATAAGGACGTGACTCACTACGTAATGCCCTGACACTGACTGCCTTTGATTTGCACTTTGTAAACCCTTCTTCATTTGGTTACGTGTAAAATGACAGCCTTCACACGTGTTCATACACTGGTACTTGACCGCCTCTTCCGCTCCACCGTCGCCACTATATCTGTAAGTAGCGTTGCATAACTGCAATTTATGCGGAATGGTAACGCGTTAAGGGGAAATTTAAGTGGGGCAAAAAATTCCGGTTTTTGTTTGGTTTGAAACTTATTTTGGTCGATATAAATTATTTTCGCGTGACATTTCTGCACGAATTGACTGTGCGGTTGCTACAGCTTTGTCCTACAATAAAACTGGAAGCGCCAATGTCTTTTTGGGTCGATCAAGTAGAATTGGTGATCTCCAGAATCACCATCAAGTCTTCTGACCAGAAACTGATGGAGAAACAACAAATCTCCTAATCTGACTTGAACCTTGATTTTTCTGTAGATTTGTCCAGTTTCTTCTCTAGCAGTTCGTTGTAAAAATGTATTGTTTCTGCAAAGTGAATTTCGTCTCACTAAATGTGGTCATAGGACAGATCGCGTTGCGCCAATGTCAGCGTACAGTTGTTCCGTCAATTTGTTTAGGGCGACATATGTAAGTCCACCTCTTTACGATGCAACATCGATCCTCTTACTCAACCTTTAACACACGAAATTGGCTGATGATTCCCGCTTCTTCGCTTTGAGAAAACTTGCTACTAAGCTCTGGGCTTTGTTGGATATTCATCTAGTTGTACATGCTAAACAATAGATTATTTTCTTCTTGCTTTTGGCCATCTCTTTGCATATATCCTTTCTAACCACATTTCCAGCATCTAAGTGCACCATTTACCTGTAGTTCTCGGCTGCTATTCACACACTCGGATCTAGTTTTCTGTCGCAATCTCTCAAACCCGACCAGTTTTATGAGTGATCCTTTTGGCTGCTTTAAAGTTTAAAATATTGAATAGTTTAAAAAGTATTGAGCCTTTTTTGTTTTGTATTTCGTCATTCGTGTCAAAAGTTGTAATCATTTAAAAATGTATGAAATTTCTGAAAAATTCATTATATTTTACAATATCACTACGATCAAGATGAGAATATATCGCAGGCTCGTGAAAAAATTTGTGGTGTCTACGGTCAAGATACTTTATCAAAAGCCACAGCCAAGAGATGGTGGGCTCGCTTTCGTTCTGGAAATTTTGATGTCAAAGATGCACATCGGTCACGTCGACCAATCACTGAAAAAGCTGATGAAATCTTACAAAAAATTGAAGAAGACCGACACATAACCAGCCATGACATTGCTAAGGAACTGAATATTCATCACCAAACAGTTTTGAACCGTTTGTGTAAGGCTGGATACACAAAGAAGCTCGACGTTTGGGTGCCGCATGAATTAACACAAAAAAATTTGATCGGACGAATTTCCATTTGCGAAATGCTAATAAAACGCAACGAAATCGAGCCATTTTTGAAGCAAATCATTACGGGCGATGAAAAATGGGTAAGATACGAGAATTTCGTTCGAAAAAGATCATGGTCGAAAACAGGTGAATCATCACAAACGTCTTCAAAGCCAGGATTGACACCAAATAAGGTTATGCTGTGTGTATAGTGGGATAGGAAGGGGATTGTTTATCATGAGGGGCTAGAACCTGGCCAAACACGAAATTCGGCTCTGTACTGTCAGCAATTAACCATATCGCACCAAGCAATTCAAAAAAACCGGCCAGAATTGATCAATAGAAAGGGCGTTGTCTTCCATCATGATAATGCCAGACCACACACATCTTTGATAACCCTGCAAAAATTGGCAGAGCTTGGCTGGGAAGTTTTGATGCATCCACCGTATAGTCCAGACCTTGCACCATCAGACTACCATTTGTTTCGGTCTCTGCAAAACTTTCTTAATGAAAAGAAATTCACTTCAAAAAGGGACTGTGAAATTTTTCGCCGATAAACCACAGAAGTTCTACACAGATGGAATAATGGCTCTACCCAAAAGCAAAAGGTCATCGATAATAATGGACAATATGCACTTAAATAAAATCCATTTCAGATAAAAGAGATATTCAATCGAAAAATGACAAAAAGGCTCAATACTTTTTAGACTTGCCAATATATGCCAGGTTCCTGGTCATACAATGTGCTAATGAAGGCTTCCGTCGCTACATCGTCTCGGTGTTAAGCCGGATAAGTTAACAGTGCTACTCTTTCGATGTCCTGGGCTAGCTGCTATAGGGTATCACCCGACTTATGTAGTGCATCAGTGTCCCAGCTGCTACCTGTATATGTGCTTCAGTTATTCGTCGCCACAACTCATTTCAAGCGCATTCATTATAGCTGCACTGCGTGAATGTGACTCAACGGGTATAAGAGCTTGGCCTCTTAGAGCAAGAATTACTGCTGTTGCCCGCTATTGCTCATTCCATTGGCTGGTTTTAGCGGTAATGAGCCCATCGCTTGTCCATCGAATACCAGTACTTTTGCATTTACGAGTACTAGACGAGCTATTGTCGACGATCCTAGTTGGGTATGCTTATTTTCTTGGTTTATTCCATGTTTTCTTCATTTTTAGGGTTTTGTAAAATATCTTTACAAATCTCTTTTAGTTTCACGACCTGTCTTTCCACCCATGCTTTTCAGCAGTTTTCCTCAAAAGCTATAATAGTAACCCAATTGATCATTCCTAGCAGAGATCTGCTGTCAGCTTCTATCGTGTCTCCCATCGAGTCACCGGTCCTTAAGCTGGACGTTTACCTTGTGCTCTACCCTGTAATGTTCTTTCAGGTTGCCTTTTTTCTTCCATTTGTTGTACATGGCCCGCCTATTGTAATTTGCGCAACTTTACGCAAGTAGATACAGACGGTTCGTCAAATAGTTCATACAACTCATCGTTGTAACATAATCTCTACTACTGGGCCGTAGATTTTCCGGAGTACTTTGCGTTCAAATATGTCCACTGCCTCTTCGGATTCGCTCGTCAAGGTCACTTCCATATAAAAGCACAGATTTGACTAGTGATTTGTAAATTCGAAGCTTATTTTTCCTGTTCACAACTATGGACATTAGAATGGGAAGTAAGGAGTAAAAGGCTTTATTCTGAAATTGACGGTGCCGTAATGCGACGTCATCAGCATATGCTACCAATTGTGTGGACTTGACCATTAGTGTGGGGGCAAGCCCATACCCTTGTTTTAAGCATGATTACATTTTGAAGCTGTCCGTTAGTTTGCCGTTTACTTGTACCTAGGTTTCTGTGTTTGACATTGTGGCTTTGACCATGCGAACTAGTTTTATTGGGAAGCCAAAGTCAAGCATTATTTTGTACAGGGCATTCTTGTCGACAATGTACAATGCTTGCTTGAAGACTAAAAAGAGTCGGTACACGACCATGCTATATTCCCAGCACTTTTCGAGTACCTGCTTAACTGTAAATATTTGGTCTACTGCAGACGGTCCACTTCGAAAGTTTTCCTGATACTGTCCCATAATTTCATATTACGGCTTTAGTTTTCTTTATATGATTTTGGAGAGCACTTTATATGACTGCTTCTTTGACCACATTCTGCATATTATTCGATGGAGAAAGTTACATTGATGGGGACAGTAGTTCTGCTAGTAAGCCATCTATTTCAGGAGCCTTATTTTTTCCGAGGTCACGTACTGCTTGCCTGTACTTCGTCTCCGGTCGGTGGTGAAAATTGGACTCCTTGTTCTACTTCTGTAATGTTCACAACTTAAGTAGTTGTTCGGGGCACTGTGAATAACTTCTGGAAATATTGCAGCCAGCATTTTTTGATTTTGACAGCGTTACCTATGATTGATCCTTATGCACTTTTCCAAAGAGGTGTGTGTGAAGCCATCTCTTAGTTGCTTAATGGAGACCTGCGCCATCTCTTCATGTAGAGTCATGTCTTCGTTTATGTATTGAATATTGGTGTTGATAGTTAGTCGTTTCTTTCTTCGGAACACTTTTGAAGCTTGTCATCGGAGCCTGTTATAGTATTCTCCTTTCGCCAGGGTTGGTCGCTTAATTTATTCTTTGTACGCCTGGCTCCTTTTTTCAACTGGTTCCTTGCATTATTGGTCCTACCAGTCGTTCCAACTTTTCTTTGGTCCTTTGCCCTAAGACTTCAACGGCGACTTCTGTTACTGCATTTCTTACTGTCTTCCATATGGTTTTGATGTCATGATTTCTTTCTCCCGCCTGCGGGGATATGTTGATACGATTTTCTAGCGCTGACATATACATGAACGTTACTAAGGTATCATTTAGCCTATGTATCTGTACCTTGGAGTAGTTGATCTTCCTTCTTTACAGCTACTAGAGATGGGGTATCCGAACTTGACCCTTACAAGGTAGTGTTCTGAATCGCAAACAGCGCTGCGAAACAAGCGAGTCTAAAACGTTGGTGAACGCTCATTTTTGTATGCCAGTAGTGAAATCTATCAGCGTTATTCGTTGTTGCTGGTCCCTGCAAGAAGGCTATGCCCTCCGGTTGTTCCGTTATACCATGTTACTCGGCCAATTTTTGCGTTGAAGTTATCCACAACAATTTTAATGACCCTTAATTTGCTAAAAACGCGTATACGTTTTTTTAGTAATGGTGAATATTTCCTGGAAATTGTATATCAGTCGAGTTTGAAACAACAAAGTTTAGCATATCCGATTGAAAATGTTATCATTACGAAAATATGCGATACTGGGGAGATCGGCGTTTCTTAGTTTTTCAAGAAAATACCAGGAATGGCTTGTAATCTATGTTATTGCAACTGCTCAAAAAACGAGGTCAGTAAAACGCAAACAAACAAATTTAAATACACGATAGCCACATACTATTTTTCTCTATGTTAGTGAAGTTGCTATTGTGGGACATAATTTTTTTTCTTTTTAATTTATTTCAAACCTCTTTCGATACGAGCGCTCTCCTACTACTTCGACTTGTTTCGATTTCTTGATTCATTCTTCCTTCGACCCTACTAACCTTTTTCTCCGCGCCATTGATTTGGTTGTCTAATTTTTCGTTTAAGCTACCCAGCTCATTTGTTTTTCTAACTTCACTGAGTGTTCGTCCAACCTCTAGTTTAAGTCCGCCTTTAACCCAATTAATTCCTGGTCCGGCTTCTGATTTAAGTCTGCCTTTATTTTGTTTGTTTGTCTTTATACCGTTTGTTTGTTCTTCCAATTTCGCTGACGATAACTGAAACGTCATTAACATTTGCATCAAGCTCTTGTCGGAAGCCACTGGTTCTCCTTCTTCTTCCGCACAGCACTCTTCTTCTGCAACTCGACCGAATTAGAATTCCTTTTTTTCAGCTTGAAGCGCCTCAGTCAACTAGATAATTGACTGAGCCTTGCTACCGTAGTTAGAAATCTTTCGCGTTTTCAGTTCCTCCTTTAATAGAGGTAAACTTAGTTGATTTTCTGCGGCATTTTCACACGTTTGTCATTTTACTGGTATTATTGAAATATACGGTGATAAATTTTAATTGTTATAATTTTTTCTCTCTTTCTTTTCGAAAGTTACCTCCCACAAAGTAAAGGATTGGTAATCATTTATATGGAAAAAAAAATAAAATATAATACGTACTTGTGAGCAGATGTAATTGTCCAACATCTCTGTTAGAAAGTTATTGACCAAAGTGGACATTGGAGCTTAATTTGTTTACCCGTCGCTATTCTTATTCTTCAAATGAGTAACCTCTTACAACAATATCTCCATACATTTTTTTACTCTGCATCATATTCTTGTTTATCAAAAATTATTAAAAAACGTACATTCCGAATTCATTCCAACAAATCTTGTAATCCTTTTGTATTCAAACAATATATTCTTTTATATTCAATTACAATACATGAGTTTATTTACCGCAGAACTGATTTTAAATTGCCAGCAATGACTGCGTACCCATTTTACAGGTTATCATATTCAAAAATTTACTAGACCTAATGGAGAAAACAAAATATGCCAACACATAGTTCCAGTCTGTCCTAAGTATGTTAGAGTTTGCCTTAAAGTTGGCGTAATCTCTTTAAAAAATTTTTATAAATTAAGTCCACACTGAATATCTAAGAATCAAATCAATTTACAATATTAAAATGCGTACAAAATTTTTATAAAATTATATTACTTAATAAATGAGTACTTAAGGAATTAAAATTATACTTAATTTTGTCATGTCATGATTTATCTGAGAATCACATCACTTTGCGATGCACAATGCTATTATACTACTTTATAAATGAGTTCTTCAGAAATTCAAATTAATCCTAATTTTGTAAGGTCATGGTTATTTACTTCATCCTTTTAATAAATAAATCTTAAAATCAATTGTAAAACATTACTCTTAAAATTAACTTCCCTTATGCATAAGCATTATATGCATCTGAAGGTCCGCAGATGTTACAAATGCTCGTAAGCAAAAGCGACAACCGAATTTATTATTTGATTGACACAATTTTTTATGCTGGAATAAATCAGTTTTAGATGAAAACTTTTTTCCACATGGATGACAATTGTACATTTTATCATATTGCATTTGATCGGAGTCGGATTTATTCGCTGCACTGTTCTGAATATTAAGATTGAATTCCCTCTTCTTTTCTGGTGACGATTCTAATGCGGGCAACTCAGGTTCTTCACCTTCAGTTTTATCTTCTATATCTTTCTCCCCTTTTATCCTTACAGTATTTACTGCCGACGTCTCCTCTGTTGGTTTATTATGATTAATGGCGAATGATTGGTTATTTCCTTTATGTACTCTCATATGAGAATTTTTCGCTTGCCTATTTGGGAATCTCATGTTACAAAGATCACAAATGACTTGACCGTCTGGAGTAAGCTTTGCTTTCTTTAAAGGTGGAGGAGCAGTTATATTTTTAGCCTGAAGTTGAAACTTTATTTTTTCTGGCGATGATGATGGTGCTCTTGTTTCAAACAATGTTGGAGCTGTACATACATTTTCTTGTAAAGTTGAGTCGACATAAGTACTTTCATATCTTGCAATTAGTAAATTATCAGGGTCCGGATCAACTGATTCATCCATATTCTCTGTTTTCACTCGCACAACATTTGTGCTGATGCTCGGTTCCATAATGGGCACCTCAGGCTCTTCGTATCCATCATGTTCAAGGTCCTTTTCTCTTTTAATTCTTATAGTATTTGTTATTGCTATATCATCCATAGAGTTTCGCATTGTGCCGATTTGTGCATTTTGCCCCTTATGAACCCGCATGTGAGAATTTTTCGCTCGAAAATTCGTAAATGCCAATGGACAAAGATTACACATGACTTGGCCATCTGCATTAAGTTGGGTTTTCCTTTTAGGAGGTGCAGGTGGAGTGATGATTTGCATCGGAGGCTTGGGTAGGAGGGTGCGCAATTTCGGTTTTATATCTACAGGTAATATTCGTACTTCTGGAATATTAGCAACTTGACGACGAGAAGACTTATATGTTATTCCATGAACATCAGGCACATGTTCGCGCAATTGTTTCGGATTTCTTGCGAATTCCATTCCACAAATTTGACAGAAAAATTCACAGTCAGCATGGGACCAGTGTTCAAGTATTTTTCTATTGTCTTCAAAAAGTTTCCAACAATTCAAGCAACGTATAAATTTTTTGTCGTCAATTGGTATCAATCGACCCCGTCGAACCGTCTTGTCTAAATATTTCTTATCGAAAATGCGCCGATCAGAAATACTTAAATGGTACAGTTGATGTTTAGCTAAGAATTTTGTGTTCGGGAAACGCTCATTACAATATTCGCAGTGCACTGTGAGAAGTACAGAATGTTTAACTATTTTGGGTTTCACATCATTTTGGGTTGCATTTTTAAACAACAGAGTGCAACCATTTGACTCAAGTTTATATTGGATTTCTTTGAAACTGTGACGTCGCTCCGGCCCAATGGTGGATGGATCTAAGCTCATGCTTGAGGTATTCGAATCACTATAGTTTCCAGGACCAACATCATAATCGAATGATAAACTGCTAATACTTTTAATTTTTGTAGGAGATTCGTGGTTTGATGTTAGATCATCTACGGATTTACTGCACGATGTTTCTGGAGTTTTCGTTAGTTCTTGTTTCGGATCGTCTTTTGTAACATCGAATTGCAATAATCGAACGTTTTTGTAGATGAAATCTGGTGCAATTTGTTTGATTTGATTCAGCATGTTCTGATGAGTATCCTGTAGAAAATATATGCGCATTAATTGAAAATGTGTTTTCTGGTTTAATCTAATTTTAAAGAGACATAACAAAATCAGGTAACTTAATTTTAATTCTAATAATAATGAAAAGCATTTCCTCAATTTCTGGACAAAAATAGCGAATAGTGGAGAGGAGCCACTACTACAACCTCATTTGCTGTATTAACCGTTACAGTAACTTCAAAAAATATTTTAATTCGCTGATACTTACCATTCAAATTGACTGATCTGAAGTGAAATGGTTGCGACTTTAGACGAAAGTAACTTACATAAGAGTAATAGTGTAGTAGAAGCGTTCTGTATGTATTAGGCTGGATAATTTGTCGAATACAGCCCCCCTCGGGCCTTCGCTTAGAGATAATTAGAGTATCTCAATATTATGATCGAATGTGTCGGCACTCTACAAGGTGATATGGTCAGTACAACTCTGTCGAATAATCTTATTCTAAGTGATTTAAACAGAAAACATCGTAGATAAATTGATATGGAAATCCGGCCTGATTTGTAATAGTTGTACTATTTAAAGTATTAAGCTATGGCAAGCCGTACCTGGCCACACGTTGGTGTGATTTAGTCTTGTTAATTGGAAGAGAAAAAAATATGGAAACGATTCTTACATGTTTAACCGCTTAATATAAATCCTTGAAAAAAACATGGTTTTGATTTAAATATGAGATTTGATAATAGACAGGAACTTGTAGAGAGGATTCTGATGTCGTTAACGTAGTAATCCCGCCATTCATTATTGATTAGCTTGTTTATGGGTTTTAGTGAGTCATTCCATCGAAGCATATCGCTACTCGTATAAAGTAATACAAAGAATTTTCGAAAATATTGTAGTAGAAAATAAAATCAGATCATATCCCAGCAGTATTATTGGAAAGTATCAAGGTTGCTTTAGAGCGGGTAGGTCGATAACAGATCAATTTTTCACAGTCAAGCAGATATTTGAAAAATGCTGGGAGTTCAATATTTGACTTGAATCAATCATAAGCCACTATTGAACAAGCGCAACTTAGGCTAGGTACACTCATGTATCGAGTGAGACACTGAGTGACTGCTCGTGTGTTCTGTTTAGCCCTGGAGAAAGACGATGTAATTACCTTGACATAAAAGAGAATCCCTAAACTAAGGACGATCAGTATTGGAGCCCTACTAATCGAATAGAAGCCAGCGGTGAAGTATCTACTGAGCGACTCGAAGATGAGTTTCTCCGAGCAAATCAGGGCAACGGCTGCGAAGGCTGCTTCAGCGTATCAACTTTGAGTCGACTTATGGCCAAAGTAGGGGGACCCAACCCCTAAAGAAGACACCTCTCGATGAGCTCTATTTTTTTTTTTTTTTTGTGTTTGGGAGGTGAATGTCATTTACACACAGAGTGTGGGACTCCCATGCTCGCAGGAAAGCGACTGGTCTACCCACTAAACAGCTCCCCTATCAACCCGAGAACCCAGCCTGGAACCGTTTGACACATTACATCGGGCCAGGTTTCGTTTTGTTACGCCGTGAGGCATCTTCAAGCTGGGGGATCCCTCTTCTAGCGGGAGGAAAGAGGGAGAGGAATTTCCAGACAAGCGATCCCCCAGCACCAATTCCCCCGGCAGCTGTGGGTCCCTTTTATCTTTTAGGACTGTCCGAGCATAATGTGCCACCTGGTTCCATTTGTCAACCGATTGGAGCATCACCCCGACTATATTATCCGGAGTGAGCTCTCTCGTCTCCATTTTGTGCACGCAAAAAATTTGTGGCAGGCATTTTCTTCATCTCCTGGTCAAAACCCACAATTGGGGGACCGTGATGAGGCGCGCAATCCACCTTTCCTTCGTGCAATTCACCCAAGACTGCTGCCAATCGTTGAGTGAGCGTTTTCTCTCCTCGCCGATATCCATGTTCCTCGCGTCCTCTAGCAACAGCTATCAGGCCTGCAATAACTCTCACCGCCGAATCAGAGACTATCGGTTACGAAGATGCAATCATCAGTGCTCCTCTTCTCCACATATTTCCCCATATTTCTGCTCCGTACAGTAGCACTGAACCTACAGCACTCATCAAGAGGCGTCTTCTTGATGGGCTGGGTCCCCCTACGTTGGGCATAAATCGACTAAGAGCTGATACTCCCGAAGTAACCTGATTTGCTCAGAGAAACTTATTTTCGAGTCGGTCAGTAAACCCAGGTAGTTCATCGCTGGTTTCGACCTCATTAGTATGTCTCCAATACTGATCATCCTTACTCTAGGGATTCTCTTTTTTGTCAAGATGACCACTTCGATTTCTCCAGTGAAACTGGAGAGGAACAACTGAACCCGCGAGCAGTCGCCCAGTCCTTCAAATAGGCGCATTAGCCTAACTAGCCTAAGTTGCGTTTGTTCAACGATGCTTCCAGCGACCAGAGCGTCCAGCGATCAAGCGCGACTCATCTGACATCTCTGCTCTCAATAGCCCGTCGTAAGACAAGTTCCACAGGTCTGGACCAAGAATAGATCCCTGGGCAATACCCGATGTAACTTCCATCCTTTGTTGGCCCTGTGTCGTGTCGTAAAGCAAACTTCGGTCTTTCAAGTAGTCCCTCAAAAACCACATTAGGTATTCTGGAACATGAAAAGGGTTTTCCAGCGTATCCAGAATATCCACTCATCTAGCGGAGTTGAAGGCGTACCTAACGTTGAGTGTCACCGACAGCACAATCCGTCGCTTCTTCTTCTTCTTCTTAGCACTACAGCCCCTTTCGGGCCTTCGTTTCCTGCAAACAGCGCCTCCAACTGTCTCGGTCCGTTGCCCGCGTCATGCAATTCCGAAATCCGAGCAGCGATGAACTGTCTTCGTCGACCGAGTCAGACTAGCGTTTCCTCGGTTTCCCCACTGGCCGCCGGCCTTCAGTTCTCCCAACGAATACCTTCTTGGGTATCCGTTGTTCGTCCATACGATTCATGTGTCCAGCCCATTGCAGCTACCGCAGTCTTACAATCCTTGAGACCTCCAGTTCGTCAAAAATTTCATACAGCTCTTGATTGTATCGAATTCGCCATTGGTCAATGTCTAGCTTCGCTCCGATCATTCGCCTAAGGACCCGTCGCCCAAAGGCGTTCAAAATATTTGCGGCTGCTTTGGTTAGGGTCGATGTTTCACACCCATAGCATAACACAGGTCTTATCACAGATTTGTATACTTGGAGCCTTGTTTTCCTGTGTATGCAGCTGGTCTTCAAGACCGTCAATACTGAATACAATATTTTATTTACGAGCTGTATTCTTCGGCGTATTTCGTCTCTTCCATTGCCCGTTTTCATTATTTTGGCGCCTAAATACACAAATTCGCTCACATTTTCGATACTGTATTCGCCAAGTGTGATATTTTGTGTAGTTGGGGTATTTTTCCTCGACTGCGTCATGAGCTTTGCTTTATTTTCGTTGATTTGTAGCCCTACTAGTTTTGCTTCGCTGTCGAGTTTCAGGAAGAGTTCTTTGGCAGTTGTTAGTGACCGTGACAGAATGTTGATGTCGTCCGCATAGGCCACTACCTGGCTCAACTTGTACAGTAATGTACCTCGCGTATCGACAGGTCCGTCGCTTGGTGCGGCTATATACCTCTGCTTTTTGGACCGCGCTCACCACCTCTGCAATCGCAACAATGGTAGAACGGTCTGCTCTAAAGCCGTACTGCAGAGGAGATAGGTCCCCAGCAGCACGAATCGCGTCAGTGAGTCTTCCTTTGATGAGTTTCTGTAGCAAATAATCGGAGCAAATCTAGAAGGGGATCAATGGCGAATTCGATACAACCATATACTATAGTCCGCGTGGTTGGCGTGGGGTAGTGGTTAGAGCATCAGGACGTGGTACTGACCATATCACCTTCCCGAGTGCCGATACATTCGATTAAGATAATGAGATACTGTAATTATCTCTAAGCAATGGCGTGAAAGGGGCTGTAGTGCTAAAAGCAAGTAAAAAACCTGTATAAAATTTTTAACGAGCTAGAGGTCGCAGCGATAGTAAGAAGCTGCAATGGGCTGGCGGCGTGAACCGTACGGACGAACTACTGGTGTCAAGAAAAGTATACGCTGAGAGTAATTAAGGGCGGAGACCTGTGGGAAAACCGAAGAATCTTTTGTTTGACACTTTCGCGACGAAGACAGTTCATTGCTGGTCAGATTTCGGAATTGGAGGTAGCAGTCGATGGACCGAAACAGTTGGAGGCGCTATTTCCAAGAAACGAAGGCACGAGAGGGGCTTCAGTGCTGAGAAGAAGGAGAACAACCTATTTTGTTAGTTGGGATTTTTTGGGGGAAGAGGGCTATAAGCTGATATTTTTCTAGGCTTAGCAGACTATTGCAGATGTTAGTGAATTTATAAATTTTTGCTGTAGATTATTAAAAGTATTTTTTTTTTGCCTTTGCTTATTATTAGGATATAATTAAAAATCCAGTTTCATCAGATCAAATATCAAAATGAAAAAAATTTTTAATGATCACTTATACCATTGTCATGCAAGTTTTGTGTCTAGTTTGACCGAACTATAAAAAAATAAGAAAGTGCTCCGCGCACATCAAGAAATCCAAACACGAACTTTACATTTAACTTTAACAACTTTATTGATTACAATTTCGTTTGAGTATTCATTCGGACAGCGTAACGTTCTACATCTAATTAGCAAAACTGAAGGTGTTCATGGATACGCTTCTATTTATTATGCGAAAAATGATGAGTTCGCGACACGTGAATTAATTATGCGAAAGTAATTTTGATTACGATGGGACATGTGCCGCCGCGTAAATTGCTTACCTATTGTCTAGGTTCGGCACATGTCATTTCCGTTGCAGATTCGTTGCATTTGGGTAAATGCAACGTTTGCAGTAATTGATTTATGTGAGAATTATTTTTTATAGGAATTCGGAGTAAGCGTATACATGACTTCTCCCCCCTTACAATAAGAATTCTCCTGAATTCTAACCTTTTCATTACAATTTGTTTTAATGTTTTTGTTTACATTCATAATTTCTTTTGTTTTATGTATTTTATAAAAAATGGTAAGTATTGCAAAAATGATACATATAAGTATTGAAATTGTTGTTATTCCTAATATTGGACTTATAGTTTTGTAGAATTTAAGAATTTCTAAAGGTTCCCAATTTTCAATATGTTGTATGGTAATATTTTCAAAATTAATTCTTTTGGTAAAATTAAAATTATAGTCTGCTTCATAATAAAATCTGTCAACAAATTTGATATCATTGCTACTAAAGGTTTCATTTAGGATTTGAATAGTACAATTATTGAATGTTATTAAGTAATTACCGTTTAGTTTTATATATCTGTCATCACAAGAATTTATAATTTGTTGATTTTTCATATTTTTACAAAGTATAGTTTGATCATCCAATTTTTTAATTTCTTGAAGTTTATTTATTTGTGTAAAGCAATTATTTTTTTCAATGCAATTGTTTACAATTTTGAGATCTTTTTCATATTGAATTTCTCCACTATATTGATATTTTGTTTGATTTATTTCAATAACAAATTGATCTTCTATATTAAGTTCTAAAAAGTTTTTATTTGGGATTGGGGTTATCAATTTAAGGTCGACTATTTTGTATTTATTGGGAATTTTGATGGCAAGGGTTAGTTCGTCCTTGTCTAGTTGCAAAAGTCCTGTTTTAGCGTTTTTAAGTCTGTAAAAGTCTAGTCCTGTTGTCAAGATTTCAGTAGTTGTCAACAAACTTGGGTGAACAATACCATGTCGGGTAAATGCTATGCTGTCCATAATTTGGTCTAGTTTTTCTTTAAGCATCTGCAATCTTATCATTTGATCTAACTGCAGTTGTTTTACTATAATTTTTCTTTCGTTAGCAGTGACTTCTTCGTAAGTTTTTGTAATTTGATTTCTATCTGATTCAATGGTGTTTTTAAGAATTTTTATCGAGTCACTGATATGCGAATTGATTTCTATTTGCTTATTTAGGTTATCGATAGTTTTGTCTTCGTTAATTTCTACTGTTTTCATGTGTTCAGTGATTTCCTTTCTATCGTCGTCATTCATGGTACCAAAAAGCCATTTTTCTACTGTACCAACGATATTGAGTAAACCTCTTTTCTTTCTAGGACTAGGTTGAATAGTTTTAAACTTTGCACGAATAGTTTCTAGTTCTTGTCTAATAGTCAAGTCATTCCCAAGGTTCAACCGTTTGATGTTTTCCTCTGCTAAATCGATTGCCTGCCTAAATTCTGTTAAATTGAGTACGTGAATTATTGTCCTAGCATCTTGAATAACCTCCGTTGTTCCCATATTTATTATTGTAAAGCCATTTTCAGTCGATATTGGTTGTATATTTAATGTCCCAGTTGTTGGTTTTACCATAGAGATTAGAAGCAACCATATGATGATTATGACCTAAAATAAGTATTTAATCTTGGATATGTCATAATAAAAAGTAATTGATTTGTTAAGGGTAAACGATTTAAACGACTTAAGTTAAGGTTAAATTATTGAAACTATTGAATTTTGCTTTGCAAAATATCTGCGAGCATTTTCTTCCTTAAATAAACCATGTCCTCTTGGGAAAAATTTGGTTCACAATTGCGAGTTATATGTTCAGCAAATGTGCAGCTAAATACACCACAGTCATATGCATTTGTTTGAAGTGGACCGTTTAGAATTTGCTCCTTTTTCCAAACAGAAAAATCTAAAACCTCATCTTTCTTGTCCATCGATTCTTCCTTGACATAGTTTTCTAGTAAATCTAGAACTTCGGTATTTGGAGTCCTCATTGGATCATAATATTTAATGTATTTTTCCTTTGGGCTTATTATGGCTAAGCACCAATGTGTTTGGTTTATGTGAACTGGAATTATTATTAAATCATAGGAGAATATATCCACTTTCCGTGTCCATCTTCGAACTGCACTATATCCTGTTTTGTTTAGGCACAGCGTGAAAAATGTATTCATTGCATACACTTTCGGAAGATTATTTGCATTGTCTAGTGAGCTTCTTTCTACTAGCAAATTTAGGTAAAAGTTAATTATTTGGTCGTTTAACCATTCTTTTCCTAGTAAGGTGGCTGCATCGCTCCTCTTTATTGATAAATTAAATTTCTTTACCAAAACCTCGGAGTTAGGACCTTCTTTAGCTTTTATTTCTGCTTCTAGAATTCTTTTATCCTCTGTTTTAACGATATCGTCTTCTGAATAATCGTTTAAATTTGTATGTTTTAATTCTCTTTTGATATTTGTGGGATGGACATTATGTAATTTTGCCCTTCTATATCTTGGTTTTTCTTTGTGTCTTACAGCTTTATAGTCCTTTATGAATCCAGTCGTCCTAGTTTCCTCGTAGTTTTCACGTTTTTTATTTATTTTTTCCAAATATTTTTGTTTTGCTTCGTTGATGTTATTTTTAATTTTTAAAGCGTCTATTCGTTGTTCCTGAGCATCGATAGGGGTACACTTGATAGTTGAATGATAGCGATTGTTGTAGTTTCTAACAGCCTGTTGTACTATTTGTTTTGGTGAAAAATTTGTTTTATTTAATATTAAAGTTCTGCATATCGAAAGTAATGTGTTGTGAAAACGTTCTACGTCAGCATTACCTGTATGGCTGTGCGCTTTTGTTATGTGTAGTTCTACTTCCTCTTCTTTTAAGAATTCCTTTACGTTAATAGTATTTAATTCATTTCCTGCAGTAATTTTCTTGGGTTTTCCTATTTTTGCAAAATGTTCTTCTAAAGTTTCAATGATTGTTATATGATTTTTGTCAGGTAGGAAGTAAGCAGAGCCAAATTTCGAAAATCGATCTATTATTGTTAAGAAATCATATTTCATGAAGGTATAAATATCTATATTGATAATTTCGTTTTTACTGTCGGGTGTTTCTGTGTAATTAAATTTAGGTTTGATCGGTTTTCTGTCATATTTCGCCATTTGACAGACATCGCAT
This sequence comes from Odontomyia ornata, assembly GCA_963969285.1. Classification (NCBI taxonomy): domain Eukaryota; kingdom Metazoa; phylum Arthropoda; class Insecta; order Diptera; family Stratiomyidae; genus Odontomyia; species Odontomyia ornata. The sequence continues at coordinate 106,746,817 of OZ017738.1, read as the reverse complement.
TGGTTGAGTACAATTTGTATTAGTTCCTGTAATTTTGGATAATAGATCTTGTTTTTTATAGAATTGAAAGTTTCTTGTATGCCGGAGTGCATACTTTCCTTTATGTGATACAGAGATATTTGCTTTACTGCTTCGGTTTCCGTTTTTATATCCTGAGCTCTAAAAGAGCATCGAATAAACTTGACTTGGCTGTCATTTGAGTACATTTCCCTTATTGTTTGTTGCAAGATGTTATATTTGCTGTCTTCAAGTTCCGTATAAATGCCGGTTATCCCCTTCTTTATGTACTTTCTAAGGATTTCGCGTAAATTGTCGAAATCGTATTCCGCTATATAAATTATTCGCTTTTTATGAATAACTTCTAACTCTTGGATCTTATTATTTGTCAATATTAACTGTGTCCTATATTTATTTACAATTTCCTCCTTAATAGGTATATGATCTTGTAGATCTTCTTCCGCAGAATGTTTTGTAGCTATTGTACTATCGTGACTTTCCAAGTTAAATATTATTCCTAAATCTGAAAAAGAGTTTGTATGTTTAAATGAGCTTGTCGACTTTTCATCACACTCCTTAGGTTGATTAGTACGGCTGAGAAAATCCGCTACCTTATTTTCTTTTCCCTTTACGTACTCAATATCAAAATGATATTCTCCTAGTTTTAAGAGCCATCTTTGATGCCTGGGTGAAAGGTCCTTCCCTTTATATTTAGCATGAAGGTATTTGATAGGTTGATGGTCCGTATAAATAGTAAACTTGTTACCATAGAGATACGGTCTGAAATAATTGACCGACCACATAATGGCAAGAAATTCCTTATCAGTAGTGGCGTAATTCCGCTCATGACAGTTTAATGTCCTCGAGGCAAAGCACACTGGATGCCCGTTTTGTGACAAAACGGCGCCAATTGCATACTGAGACGCGTCCGTTGTTAATTGGAAGGGTTTCTGAAAATCAGGAAATCTTAAAACAGGATGTGATATTATAAGGGCTTTTAGTTTCTCAAAAGCGCTAATATAATTTGGATCTTTACAATTAACTTTTTGGTCCTTTTTCAGATACTTTGTTATAGGTTGAGCTACTTTTGCGTAGTCCTTAATAAACTTTCTGTAGTAACCCGTTAATCCTAGAAAGCTCTTTATCTGTTTGTGCGTTTTTGGCAATTCTAATTTTTGTATTATTTCAACCTTTTCGGGATTTGGTTTCAGTCCATCTTTTGAGATAATATGACCTAAGAATGTGGTCTCCTTCTTCATAAAATTGCACTTATCTATCTGGATTTTAAGTTGATGTGCTTTCAAAGTTTGAAAAATGTCTGTTAACGATTTAATGTGTTCCTTTAAAGAGGTGCTAAAAATCAGAATATCGTCTAAATAAACGACACATGATTTATTTACGAAGTCTCTTAACACGTCATTCATTAGGCGCTGGAATGTCGCTGGTGCATTTTTTAGACCAAACGGCATTCTTACAAATTCATAAAGTCCGTGAGGTGTTACGAAGGCTGTTTTATGCCTGTCTTCCTCTTTGACTAGAATTTGATGATAACCTTTTGCTAAATCGATTGTTGAAAAATATTGGGCTCTACCTAGTTTATCGAGGATAGAGTCAATATTTGGCAATGGGAATTTATCATCCAATGTTATTTCGTTTAGTTTTCTGTAATCTACCACTAAACGAAATTTCTTTTCCCCCGAGTTGTCCGATTTTTTCGGTACTATAATAAGAGGACTTGAATACATTGAATTACTCTTTCGAATAATTCCTTGCTTTTCAAGTTCCGCAATTTGTTTTCGGACCTCCGCTTCGTGCTTAGGAGGATACCTGTACAGTTTTGAGTTGACTTGATTTTCGGTTGTAGTCTTTATCTCATGTTTTATTGTGGGGGTACTCGTGAGTTTGTCACCCTCCTTAAAAAATATTCCCTCATACCGTTTTATCAGTTTTATTATTTCGGCATATTCTTCTTTGTTCAGGTGATCTAACTGTAATCTTTTTAGATAATCACCATGCACTTCTTCTAAAGAATTTACTTCATCAAAAGGATAAGGGCTATTAATAAATTTAATGGCATGTCCATTTAAAATAATTAATTTTCTCTCGAAATCTATTAATGTATCGAGATTATTTAGTAAATCAGTTCCGATTATGAACTGATATTTTCGGTTTTGTAACCTATTAACCTTCCACCGAACCAAGGCTCGTGAGGGTGGAGGATCAATTTCTTCTGGCGATGGAGTATGAACTTCATACTCGATCTTATCTTTTCCTGTAATAGTTGAAAATATGATTGGCTTGATTTTCACCTTATTAAATGTATTAATTCGGTCATCAATTACACTGAATGATGCCCCAGTATCAATTAAAGCTACATATTTAACATTATTTATAGTAATTTGAATCAAAGGCAATTGTTCCGAGGCTAGTTGCGAAAAAAATATTCATCTAGGTTAATTTCAGGGGATGAGTCAGAGAAGGTTTCTTCATCAGATAAATTATTTGATTGGTTTTGGTTTTTAACCTTTTCAATATTTGATCTATGGAATTGCGCATTCTCAACTTCCATGGGCTCAATACCCGGTTGGAGTTTAGACTTCCATGTTTGTTTTGAACGACCTGAAAAGTTATTGGCTTTATTTTGCCCCGATTTGTTTGAGTTCTGAGATCTGAAAAATTGATTTTGACCACTATTTTGTTGTCCACTGTCATTGTCTTTTTGTCTGTACTTATTAAATTGTCTGTTTTGTTTTGTATTATCCTCTCCGTCAGAATTTTTGTCAGTCTGTCTGTTTTGTGAGGAATTAGGATTAGAATCCTTGAAATTATTTTTGTGGAATTTAGGTTTGAAAATTTTGACCTTTCTAAATTCTGGTCTGATACATTCATCTTCAAATCTTCTTGATCTCATAATTTCTATTATTTTATCAATATTTGTCTCACTGTATATCTTTTCTAATAGAACACCCTGACTCATTTCTTTCACTACATTTGTTAAGATTGAATTAACATTACTAAGGTCAATAAACATTTTATCCTGATAATAGATTATTAGTTCATCTGCCTTATACTTAATTTTTTGTACTTCCTCAGCCAATTCGCTTACATTGTGCACCTTTAGTTCGTTGATTTTTTTGTAGATTTCCCACGGTTGAACGTCTGGTCTGAAACGTAGCTTTAGCTGATCCTTGATGAGTTGCCAATTATCTGTTTCTGGGATGTTGATGATTGCGTTCTTAGCCTCGCCTTGGATTTTCTCATAATAGATGGTCCTTACTGCTGTTTTCTTTGAATCTTCATTGTCAATTTTGCTCAAATAGTATTCAACACTGCTCAGGAAGCCGTTGATGGTAATATCTCCGACGCCGGTAAAGTTGTTCATATATTTGATTTCCTTTAATATTTTATCGTTATGATCGTTTGATGATTGTCTGTTTGAAATTTGTTGAAGAGCTGTTGCCAACTGTTGGACCTGCTCCTCCCTTTGAGCAAGTTGTAGTTGAAGTTGTTGGAATTGTTGAACCAGTTCTTCCATTCTGTATGCGTCGTTCCGTCCTTGGTTGAAGATATTCCTTCTTCTTGTTCTTCGTCCAGCAGGATCCACGTTTTATATGGGGTTTTTTAAAAATCTTAGGCTATGTTACCTGTTTCCAAGTTTTGTGAAACTTTGTTCAATTTGTCCGGTTTAATTTGTTCGGTTTGAAATGTTGCTTTTCACTTCTTATTAGGAACTTTGTTTGTTTTACACACTTTTTAAATTAATTTATGGGCGATCAGATCTCTACAGCAGCCTCACTGCGAGTTTTAAGCGGACCTTTATGCTTCGTGTGTCTGCTCTGATCTTATTATATAGGTTAATAATAACCGTATTAACCTTCGCGGCTTTCCCGATTATTATTTTGTTTAATATTTATGTGTTTTTAGTTTATCGGCACCTTCGCGGTACTTAACCGATTTTATTTTTTAATAGTCACCACACTTTTTCGTTAGTTCCTTCGCGGATTTTCGAACTGTGGCGTTTACCGACTGCGCCAGTTTTGTGTCTAGTTTGACCGAACTATAAAAAAATAAGAAAGTGCTCCGCGCACATCAAGAAATCCAAACACGAACTTTACATTTAACTTTAACAACTTTATTGATTACAATTTCGTTTGAGTATTCATTCGGACAGCGTAACGTTCTACATCTAATTAGCAAAACTGAAGGTGTTCATGGATACGCTTCTATTTATTATGCGAAAATTGATGAGTTCGCGACACGTGAATTAATTATGCGAAAGTAATTTTGATTACGATGGGACATGTGCCGCCGCGTAAATTGCTTACCTATTGTCTAGGTTCGGCACATGTCATTTCCGTTGCAGATTCGTTGCATTTGGGTAAATGCAACGTTTGCAGTAATTGATTTATGTGAGAATTATTTTTTATAGGAATTCGGAGTAAGCGTATACATGACTTGCATGTTAACTAGATTTATGGAAAATCAAAATGAAAAAAATTTATAATGATCACTTATACCCTTGTCATGCATTTCGTATGCATACTTTTTGTTGAGTTATTGCTGATATTTTGCATAGACATATTCGAGCGGGTGGTTAAGATATGTTTCGCGTATCTCAACACTCGAAATTACTTAAATAGCTGAACATCGTTATACTTTTTTTCATGCCTCCATTCCCTACCACTCTCCATGACTCTTTCTGCCTCCCACAATGTTTGTGCAATCTGCACTTCATTTTCATTCATTTCATCAGTGTACCACCCAGAAAATGAACTTGTAAACTTGATAAAAGCTGCTCTTAAAATTCTCATGGGAGCTGGTGGTTTCAAGATGCGCTCATGTTTTGGTCAGGCATTAACTGACGGGTACGTCAATTGATACTACCACCGGGGATGGGGGAGAATGTTATGGAATTATTTCATTTCTGCAAGAGTCAATTGATTTTGTGTGTGATTGTTATCATTGACATGAACGAAATTTTTTATTGATTGCTCGAATCCTTATCTCCCATAACAATTTGAAATGCAGCTCAATTCAATTTTAAATCAATAGGACGAGTATCGGCTTTTGTAAAAATCCTCAAAACAAAGTGGCACTTATTTGACCCGGAACATTTATTCATTTTAAACATTTAATTCGAAAGATGGATTTATTGCGCTTGATCCGAAGGAATCATTCAAGGAGTAAACACGTGCAATAATTAAATTCACAATCGATTTCAAATAACATATGACGTATTTTCGTTGGCTAACCGCATACTGTTGTCATGAAGCATTATTGAGTGGATAGGAAAATAAACAGCAATATTTAAAAGCATCAGCGTTATGAAACTGTCGACTTATTCCTTTAGCGAGATGGAAGCAAAAAGTGATGTTTTTAACTAGGATTTTTTGTGGTGGACGTAGTATTTAGGGAAAGTGGTACTAACACTCGCAAATGGGATGATTCCATCGGCAAATGATGAAAACGAAAAAATCTTAGAAAGATTTTATCCATATTGTATATGTTAATTTTGATTTTGACCTGTATAATATTGAACCTTTCGTCTTTTCACAGATGCTCGGGCTCTCACAATTGTTTGATTGAGACATACATCGACGGCATCGCTTTCCGTCATAAGTTCATCTTTGATTTTCCGGATAACGGTCAGCTAGTTTTTCCATCAACACAATTTCTTGAATTTTCCAATGTATTAATTGCTCCATATCTGCCCGAATTGATCATTGAGCGTATTCGTTTGTATCTTATTTATTTTACTTAGTGCATGCTGCATAATTTGGAACAGTATTACATGCGCGAATTTCATCAAAACCATTGTAAAAAAAAGACTGTTGCCATTAGTTAAGAAAATATATCCTTAACAACTGCGACGAGTGACTAACTTGGGCGAAAATGAAACATAATGATGTAGCCTTACACCGACGGAAAAAAACATTAACCGCAAGATCTCGGAAAACGGGCATTTTGATTTTAAAATTTTTTTTATATAGTTGCAAGCTGGTTCAAAGTTGCTTCGTTCTGCTAAACATATCTTTTGATTGTTACCAGCTAATTTTCCAACTAGGGTACCAAGAAAGTCTCGCAAAATTTTCATGAAACGAAATATAATAGAAATATTCGTTTCAAATATGCTTTATTTGTGTTCACGGCGGAAGGGGCACAACCGCCCTGTCAACGAAGCTATCCTAATTATCCATGTTTATTATTAAATACGGAATTGGTAACATTCACCCACCTCTATTATGTTCAAAACTTTAACATAAGGATGATCCGGCTGATTAACTCGCACTCGTTCAATCCATTTTTGTTGTATCTTAACAATTCGCTGACACTCTTCATACATGCCCGTAACCGTAGCACAACACCTTTTGCAGATATTCTTAGGTAAGGGATCGGCCTCGTACATCTAAAGTGTTTATAAACGTAACCATTACTAACGATCAAAACAGAGACCACACAAATAAATTGCAATGAAACAATTGTAAATACTGCATACCGTGATCGGAAATATTGTCAATATCTTGTACAATAATGCTTTTTGCTTTGCATCGAAAATATTTATGTTTTTTGTATCAACCGTGCCGCAAATGCGACAAGTCTTGTCTTCTACCAACACTTTACTCATTGTATTTTTCTAATTATTGATCCAGGAGATAATTGTGGTACCCGAAATCTCCCAAATTAAGAAATTCGCGAACCACTGGCTGCCCAACAGTAATTGTTTATGGCGGATGAAATGTCAAATTTTAGGGCCATGCGCACGCACTAAACCGGCAAACTGACAGATTTGTGCCTTAGAACTTGCATTAAAAAAAGCTTTGGACAGATGGCGCGCACGTAGAGTGACGTCATTTTAAAAAGTCGTTACAACGAATTCATTTATTGCTAACATTAATAGAGAAATCTTTCGTAAATCATACACAATATAAGGGTACACCTAGTGGATGAAGGAATAACATTTATCGTGTTTAATTATTTTAAGATAATCAAAAACCCCTCAATTAATTTATTGTACTATGATATATATTTATAAGAATTCTTAGAATCATACTATTTCAGATTGGACCTCAATTAATGCAATACAATGAAGAAATGAATCAAAATATGTCAAGCAAGGTGTATTTTTAACCCATTTTATTGTATCAAAAAGGAAAAACTTCATGTATAAACTCACCGAATATAAACAACTATAAAATTAAAAGTAAACTGCTTTTGACCGATGAACAATTAAATTCATATAATACTTCTTGAAGTATAGCTATGAAAAATATACAGGTAATTTTCAATTTGCTTCTGGCTGAAAATGAAAGAAACTGTATTGATTTTTCAACGTCCAGCTCGTTTCGAGAAGGAAGTCCAAACCGAGATGTGAAGTCTTGGAATATGTCAATGGATTGTAACAAACAGGTCAATAAGTCCAGACATTTTTATTCTACTCCGAGGTCGCAGGTATTCCACGAGCAGACTAAGTGCAACTGCAATATTCTCAGCCACCGAATCAAATGGCCCATTTAAAACGCATCAAAACCTTCCATCAAGCCATTCCTACTTTACTTCATTTTCATCCCTTCCAACCGTACGTCCAGTTCAAAAGAGAGAAACAGGAAAGAGACAACATCAATCAAAACCACGCGTTCTCGATTATTCACCGACGCGGTACCAGAAACAAACTACTTGAATCCAAAAACTGAATCAATCTACTCTAACTCAAAACGCAAAGCCAAGCCACGGCACCGCGTATTGAACCGAATCACCGAACCAACCTGCCATCACAGGGATGATTTCTTCCTCATTCCAGTTCAACATGAAAATCATCGGTTGAATTTCAAAAAAACAGACTGGGGAAAGTTTCAAAAGAAGTTTAATCGGGAGTACCAGAAGCAATGTCCCCCTTCTGATGGCGGCAACTCTTGCTCAATGGTTCCTAATGACAGGAATCTAACTAACGATGAAATAGATGTCTATTTGTCGAAGTTAGAGAAGCTGACGTTGGAAACGATTGAGAAAGTAGTTCCCAAGATTAAACATCGAAACAATATGGAAGGATATGAAACACCAACCATCGCAAGGTTGAAAAGATTGAAAAGCCTCCTTCTCACACGCGTCAACAATATTTATCGACGATTTTTGGACTACAACCATCCCTCGTTGTCTTTGTTGAAATTACATCTGAAGAATGTCCGGAACTTAATCCGGTCATACTTCAGGAGTGAGGTCAGCAATCAATGGGCGGAAAAATTGAGGGGTATTAGCCCACAGGACCCAGACGGCGTGTTTGCGAAAGTGAATAGCATATTCCGCAAGAAGTCTCGAGTGAAGGTATCGAATCTTGAAGTCACTAGTGATGAGATAAATCTTCTCGATAGGGCTGGTATCGAAATTGATAGTACGACTCCGGATAGAAATGGAAACAGGATTATTTGTGAAGGATTGGATAAACTTGCCCTGATTGGAACACATTTTGAATTGGTTCATCTACCAAACCCTGAGAGAGGGAACGAAATTTTTTCAGAGGTCGTTGAAACAAAAGTTTCCGACTTCAAATCAAGCCTGAACGGCCAATCAATTCTTCATTTCAATGAAACATTAACATCTGACCTCATACCGAGCTTGAATCTTATTGATTATTTTGTCAGCTATGAAGACTTGTGTTTCATATTTCGCAAGATAAACAACAAGAAATCATGTGGTAATGATGGTATTCCAAATGTAGTTCTCCGACATTTGCCTGAGGTTGCTATTAGGAACTATTGCATATTGTTCAACAACATGTTGAGCAATTCATATTTCCCAAATGAGTGGAAAAAGGCTAAGGTATTTCCGATCTTGAAGAAAGGAAAAGAATCTTCATGCCCGAAAAGCTATCGCCCAATCAGCTTGCTGCCTAACATCAGCAAGGTGTTTGAAGTGATACTCAACAGAGCATTAAACGCCCACATTGAGGAAAATGAGTTGATGCCGAGTTGCCAATTTGGTTTTCGTGCCAGGCATTCGACCACACATGCAATAACGAAAGTAACCTCAGACATCTGTTGGAAACTAAATGATAGACAATGTGTTGGAGCATGTCTCATTGATATGGAGAAAGCCTTTGATACAGTATGGTTAGATGGACTTATTTTTAAACTTCTTCAGGACAAGTTCCCCAGACACCTTGTCGCCATGATGTGTAATATGTTATACGGGAAATCGTTTGTTGTAACCGATGGAAATCTGACAACAATGCGCGAGTTCAAGGTCTTGAATGGTCTACAGCAGGGAACAGTTACTGCGCCTCTGCTCTTCTCAATCTTTATTCGCAAGCTATTGAACGGCTTTGATTTTAACGTCTCGCCAACGCGATCATTGGTAGCGTTTGCTGATGATCTGATCATCTACACGGCAGACCGAAAAGCTACAATAGTTCAGAGCAATCTCCAAAAAATGTTCAATGATGTACAGCTGTACACTGACAATTGGCGAATGAAAATCAATGCGCAGAAGTGTGAAACAATCTTGTTTCGGACAACGCTGCAGGGGGTCAGTCAAGACCTGAAACGTAATTGGAAAGATTTCCACATCATGGCTGGCGAGGGTAGTTCAGAACGAATTCCACATAAATCCTGTGTTCGATACCTCGGTGTTTATCTCGATCAGTATCTGTACTATACTGAACATGTGAAAATCATGCTCAGTAAAGCACTTAAAGTAGTCATGGCCCTTCGAAAACTCTTTCATTCCAGATACATTGATCAAAAGGTCAAAATTATCTGTTACAAGACACTGGTTAGACCAGTTTTGACATACGGATGCCAGATCTGGTACAACCAGAGTGCTAGTACTATGGAAAAATTAAGAGTTTTCGAAAGGAAATGTCAAAGTCAAAGTCAAAAGCGCTTTATTTAATACTCATCGTTATAAATTTTAAAAGAATATAAAGCAAATTCCAAATAATAACAATCAAAAAACTTAATGGCCCAAATGGCTCTCTAAATTTGTACGTTATCATAAACTCATTTCATCAAAAAAAAAAACTATAGCAAATGCAATTAATTACGATTATTACATATTTTTACAATTCAATTGGAAAAAGGAGAAAAAACCAACCAACACTATCCTAAAATTATTTATAATTAATACACAACAGTGAAACTTTGATCCTACACCTAATATGTTGTAACTTATTTCTAATAAAATACAATCAAAAAAACTTTATCTTATACTAAAAATACTATAACAATGTTCCTAACCTAAGTGTTTAATCTTATCTCTAACGGAATATAGTAAACATTACATATACCTAACCTATACCTGATTTTAACAAAAATATATAACAATACTAAATGTAGCAATAATGAGCTGAAACTCAAAAACTAAATAACGAAAAACACCAAAACTGAAAACAAACACGAAAAATTTAGACATTGTCATTCAGCCACCAATACCTGGATTGCGCCGTCTCAACTCGATCAGCTTCAACGAATCTAGCAAATGAGTATCTCCATTGAAATCGTTGGTCTCGTGAACTCAAATTCGGAGGATATTTTATCTTCTTATCGGTGGCCCGTCGATATATGTGATATATGACTGGGACGCCGTCAGAATCAAAAACATATCCATTCATGTCCAAATACACGAATGCTTCTGGAGGAATGAAGCCAGTAGCGAGGCAAGTCGCTATATAACCGTCTGTAGGGTGGAACGGCTGTGAAATCCAAGGGTTTTCACTCACAGTCACAGATCTTGCGATATGATTCCGAAGAAGCTTCAATATGAAGATATCGACTCTAGTCACTTCAGCAGTTTGATAAATTCTTCTATTCGATATATAATGTTTCCAATCCGTCTCAGGCTTTCTGTGCAAACCAGTACATGCACGAAGACATTTCCTTTCGAAAACTCTTAATTTTTCCATAGTACTAGCACTCTGGTTGTACCAGATCTGACATCCATAGGTTAAAACTGGTCTAACCAGTGTCTTGTAACAGATAATTTTGACCTTTTGATCAATGTATCTGGAATGAAAGAGTTTTCGAAGGGCCATGACTACTTTAAGTGCTTTACTGAGCATGATTTTCACATGTTCAGTATAGTACAGATACTGATCGAGATAAACACCGAGGTATCGAACACAGGATTTATGTGGAATTCGTTCTGAACTACCCTCGCCAGCCATGATGTGGAAATCTTTCCAATTACGTTTCAGGTCTTGACTGACCCCCTGCAGCGTTGTCCGAAACAAGATTGTTTCACACTTCTGCGCATTGATTTTCATTCGCCAATTGTCAGTGTACAGCTGTACATCATTGAACATTTTTTGGAGATTGCTCTGAACTATTGTAGCTTTTCGGTCTGCCGTGTAGATGATCAGATCATCAGCAAACGCTACCAATGATCGCGTTGGCGAGACGTTAAAATCAAAGCCGTTCAATAGCTTGCGAATAAAGATTGAGAAGAGCAGGGGCGCAGTAACTGTTCCCTGCTGTAGACCATTCAAGACCTTGAACTCGCGCATTGTTGTCAGATTTCCATCGGTTACAACAAACGATTTCCCGTATAACATATTACACATCATGGCGACAAGGTGTCTGGGGAACTTGTCCTGAAGAAGTTTAAAAATAAGTCCATCTAACCATACCGTATCAAAGGCTTTCTCCATATCAATGAGACATGCTCCAACACATTGTCTATCATTTAGTTTCCAACAGATGTCTGAGGTTACTTTCGTTATTGCATGTGTGGTCGAATGCCTGGCACGAAAACCAAATTGGCAATTCGGCATCAACTCATTTTCCTCAATGTGGGCGTTTAATGCTCTGTTGAGTATCACTTCAAACACCTTGCTGATGTTAGGCAGCAAGCTGATTGGGCGATAGCTTTTCGGGCATGAAGATTCTTTTCCTTTCTTCAAGATCGGAAATACCTTAGCCTTTTTCCACTCATTTGGGAAATATGAATTGCTCAACATGTTGTTGAACAATATGCAATAGTTCCTAATAGCAACCTCAGGCAAATGTCGGAGAACTACATTCGGTATACCATCATTACCACATGATTTCTTGTTGTTTATCTTGCGAAATATGATACACAAGTCTTCATAGCTGACAAAATAATCAATTAGATTCAAGCTCGGTATGAGGTCAGATGTTAATGTTTCATTGAAATGAAGAATTGATTGGCCGTTCAGGCTTGATTTGAAGTCGGAAACTTTTGCTTCAACGACCTCTGAAAAAATTTCGTTCCCTCTCTCAGGGTTTGGTAGATGAACCAATTCAAAATGTGTTCCAATCAGGGCAAGTTTATCCAATCCTTCACAAATAATCCTGTTTCCATTTCTATCCGGAGTCGTACTATTAATTTCGATACCAGCCCTATCGAGAAGATTTATCTCATCACTAGTGACTTCAAGATTCGATACCTTCACTCGAGACTTCTTGCGGAATATGCTATTCACTTTCGCGAACACGCCGTCTGGGTCCTGTGGGCTAATACCCCTCAATTTTTCCGCCCATTGATTGCTGACCTCACTCCTGAAGTATGACCGGATTAAGTTCCGGACATTCTTCAGATGTAATTTCAACAAAGACAACGAGGGATGGTTGTAGTCCAAAAATCGTCGATAAATATTGTTGACGCGTGTGAGAAGGAGGCTTTTCAATCTTTTCAACCTTGCGATGGTTGGTGTTTCATATCCTTCCATATTGTTTCGATGTTTAATCTTGGGAACTACTTTCTCAATCGTTTCCAACGTCAGCTTCTCTAACTTCGACAAATAGACATCTATTTCATCGTTAGTTAGATTTCTGTCATTCGGAACCATTGAGCAAGAGTTGCCGCCATCAGAAGGGGGACATTGCTTCTGGTACTCCCGATTAAACTTCTTTTGAAACTTTCCCCAGTCTGTTTTTTTGAAATTCAACCGATGATTTTCATGTTGAACTGGAATGAGGAAGAAATCATCCCTGTGATGATTGATTTCCATTACGATTGCGTTATGGTCGCTATCATAAGGAAGCACCTGCAGTTTCCGTTGAGGACTATTAAAGTTGAATTCGAGTCTTGCGTCAGCAATGCAAAGGTCCAAATATGAATTTGTCCTAGGGTATGTTGGGAACTCCGACCCATATAGATTGCACCTGTATTCAATTTGGTTCTCTGTTATCCACGATTTCAGGAATACACCTCTTGGATTATTGGTGGCGTTCAGCCATGATGTATGCTTGGCGTTCAGGTCACCAGCAAGAATATAATAGTTATGCAGCCTGTTCAATTCGAGTATTTCGAACAAGGAATTGAGTTCCTCCTTGAGCTTGAGAACAGTTCCACCAGTTGCATAGGTAGAGATAACGAAGAGGTTATCCCCACCTGGCAGTGAGATTTTGATAACGGACACTTCAAGAGATTCAAAGCTTTTGAATTCGACTTTTTCAATATTTTGGAAGCGATAGGGTCTTCGAACCAATATCCCGGTGCCACCTCCCCCATCACCTGTTACCCTATCGTTTCTTACGAACTCAAAATCCTTGAATGTCATGGAGTGCCATGAACTGAGGTGGGTTTCGGTGAGAAGCAGGATGTCAGGCTTTTGTCTGGCAATGAATTCAAGGAGATAATCACGCCGATGTAAAGTAACAATGGAGTTGACGTTGATCGAGATGAGACGAATCCTATCCATGGTAATGTGGCTGGATGACAACTTATTTGGAGGCATTTGAAAGTCCTAAACGCTGAAAAACAATGTTAATTTTCGAATCTTGTTTATCGATTCGCTCCGATAAGGAATTTAGTTGTTGATAAATTTTAAGGAGCAGCTCATTATTGCTACTTACATTATTTATTTTATTTACATTGTCTGCTGGTCCTCTCGCAGCAAGTGCAAATGACACCCCGGGCTTGACGAAGTTGGTAGGTATCGAACTGCGGTGTGCTTGAATTTGTTTTGATGTGACTTTAACCTTTGCATCTTGATACCGGGGGCATCCTCGATATGATGCTGGATGACCAAAGGCACCGCAGTTCACACAATATAGTTTTTCTTTTGGCTCCGCCTGAGCCAATTTGCACTCGCCGGGAACATGGATGTCTTTGCATTTCACACACCTATATTTCATGGCACAATTGGCAGCCGAATGCCCGAATCTTTGACACCTGTAGCACTGGTTGACCTCACTTTTCTGGAGGCGTTCCCACCTCACCACGCGGAAGTTCAAGTACCGTATTTTCTGCAGCGCACTCGAACTACTTTTGCTCGAAATTTGGACTAAGTAGTGAGGCAAGTTTTTGCGCTCCACAATCGATCTTCTCGTTGCAAAATTTTTAACTGAAATAAACTGTATTTCTGGTGCAGCTTCTTGCAGCACCTGAAGGAGATCGATTGTGTCCTCACCACAGTCCAGACCCTTCAATAAAAAGGTTTGGTTCTTCTCGCTTTTCGGGGTGTACGTGAAATGTGGAACATCTCCAGAATTTAAGGCACTTTTTGTTGCCTCGAAATCAACCAGCGACTTTGTCCTTATTGTCAACTTATCGGCATTGACTCTTTTTATCTGAAAATCTTTTAGTTTATTTTCGGCTGCCAGAAGCCGAACCATATCTTTTCCCGTTTGCCCAAACACATTGATTGGTGGGACTTTCTCTTTTTTTTCATTAATGTTAACGGACGGACCAGCAGACGGACCAGCAGACAAACCTTTTGGTTTTTTCTCCCGGTTTTTAACTCTAAGATATTCAATGAAATCACTATCTAATTTTGACGTTTTACCTGTATCCTCTTCAACGTCCATTGTTTCTTCCAGACCAGCTAGCGCTGCATAATAATTCTTGCTTTCGTTTGCGCCTCCTGCACTGAGGACATCCTCTTGATGAGCTTCCTGTGGCTTCTTAATTTTCTTTTCTTCGGTTTTTGGGTTTGTTTGTCGGCCTTTCTTGCTTTCGTTATCCTTGTTGAACGTTAACGTTCCAACAAGTGCTTCCAAAGATTTAACTCGCAGCTTGAGTTCTTCATTTTCTTTTTCGATTTTTTCAGCTCTATCTTTCTCGTGGATAAGCTGTTCGATTTCCGTAACCGATAGGATTGTCGGTTTTTCTGCTTTATTCTCGTGACTTCTTTTTAGTTTTTTTTCGCCCATCATCATTGGCAGTGGGCATGATCCTGATTGATGGCTGAAGCCATCGGGTTCCTCCATCTCGTCGCTTTCGCAGCGAGACTGGAGGGAATGTTCTCAGACCGGGACTTCCCTTGAACGTATTTCCGCTTTTGATATTTCTTCAGGAAATGAATTTCAGGTATTCGATAAATGCTCGAATAATATCGACGGTGATAGTTTTCCCAATAAAATCAAAATTTGCTTTTGACTGGCTCGTAAAAAAATATTGCAATTGTTTGAAACTGACTTTTGCAAAAAATTAATTAATTTTTAAAATTAATGTCAGGAGCGATTAAAAACACGTCTACACGCTACGAGTGCTAGACGTAGAATCGAAAGGAAATGTCTTCGTGCATGTACTGGTTTGTACAGAAAGCCTGAGACGGACTGGAAACATTATATATCGAATAGAAGAATTTATCAAACTGCTGAAGTGACTAGAGTCGATATCTTCATATTGAAGCTTCTTCGGAATCATATCGCAAGATCTGTGACTGTGAGTGAAAACCCTTGGATTTCACAGCCGTTCCACCCTACAGACGGGTATATAGCGACTTGCCTCGCTACTGGCTTCATTCCTCCAGAAGCATTCGTGTATTTGGACATGAATGGATATGTTTTTGATTCTGACGGCGTCCCAGTCATATATCACATATATCGACGGGTCACCGATAAGAAGATAAAATATCCTCCGAATTTGAGTTCACGAGACCAACGATTTCAATGGAGATACTCATTTGCTAGATTCGTTGAAGCTGATCGAGTTGAGACGGCGCAATCCAGGTATTGGTGGCTGAATGACAATGTCTAAATTTTTCGTGTTTGTTTTCAGTTTTGGTGTTTTTCGTTATTTAGTTTTTGAGTTTCAGCTCATTATTGCTACATTTAGTATTGTTATATATTTTTGTTAAAAACAGATATAGGTTAGGTATATGTAATGTTTACTATATTCCGTTAGAGATAAGATTAAACACTTAGGTTAGGAACATTGTTATAGTATTTTTAGTATAAGATAAAATTTTTTTTGATTGTATTTTATTAGAATTAGGTGTAGGATCAAAGTTTCACTGTTGTGTATTAATTATAAATAATTTTTGGATAGTGTTGGTTGGTTTTTTCTCCTTTTTCCAATTGAATTGTAAAAATATGTAATAATCGTAATTAATTGCATTTGCTATAGTTTTTTTTTTGATGAAATGAGTTTATGATAACGTACAAATTTAGAGAGCCATTTGGGCCATTAAGTTTTTTGATTGTTATTATTTGGAATTTGCTTTATATTCTTTTAAAATTTATAACGATGAGTATTAAATAAAGCGCTTTTGACTTTGACTTTGACTTTGACTTTCCGAACCAACCTGCCACGAATTATCAAAACCCTACCCCCTTGGTGGCATACTCACCTTCAGCCGTCTTTTCCTCCTGAAAAAGAACGACTATCTATTGAAAAGGAAAGATTATTTTACGTCAACAATTGATATTTACTATATATTGAGATGCAGCAAAATAATGGTTATTTCCGTATTTAAATTTCTTAAATACCGTCGGCCACAATATTTTGCTTTTTTCTATTCCTAAGCAAACATCACAATATCTGAAAACATAACATTACACATCATTTATATCATATTTAACTTGACGCTATCCTGTTTTATTTAATTGTTTCTTAGTTTTGTTATCCTTCCGCATTTTCTATATGAATGTGGGCTTCTTTTTTTCGTGGAAAATACAATTTTACAATACAATATTTAATAGATTATGTTTTGTTTTATTTCTTCTTTCTTATTTAATTCTTTTTTGTTTTCACAAAAATACCAAATGTTTAAATTTCATAGTTTTATTTACCGGCTGTACCTAATTACAATTTAGGAAAGCTCAAATGACACTAGCTGACATTTAAATTTGATTTTATTTGGCCAGGTTTCAGTAGCATGGAAATTTATGTGGCTAATAAAGTGATCCTGTGAAATAAATAAAACTATCGATGAGTTAAGAAAACTCTCTTCACACCCGACTTGAATAAATTCCGAAAAATCTAAATTAATGTTTATTTCTGAATTGGAAAAGTTTACACTTGTGTGCGGAAATGATATGTTAAATTGTAATTGTGTAAAACATGTCGTGGAATATTGAATGGATTTATTATTATGGTTAGTTACATGTAGTATTATTATTTGTATTATTAGTTATTATTTATTATTATTGGTAATATTATGTATTATTATTATTTGCATTATTTGTTATTTATTTATATGGTTCGTATTATTTCTTATTAGTATTTGTAGTATTTGTAATTTATTAATATGGTTCGTATTATCACTTATTATTCTTTGTATTTACAGAAGAGTGTTGCTAGTTCATGAGCAGTTTCAGTGGACAGCCTCTGAATGTGATTCATAACAACGCCTTCATAAAACTTGTCCCTACCATTATATAAATTTATAATGGTACACTTGTACTTGCAACCATTTTAGCTGTTGATTTGATTTTTCTAATTAATTTAGTATCTGACAAACTAATGTTCGAAATATCTTATGAAATTTATATGAGATGAAGTGTATTCTTTGACACACCATCGCTTAAACTTCTGCGCCTGCATTTTAGTACGTGAAATGTTACATATAAGGTAAATACTGCTGTAATGGTTTTATCTCTTCGTCGGTCTCGTTTCGAGATTTCTCTAAAGAAATCTAAACCGACCTCTCATTGGTTATAGACATGAAGTCTGGGAACGTGTCAACGAACTGTACCCAGCAGGTCAACAAGTCTGGACGTCCTTAGTCTACTCCGGGGTGGCTGCTGGCACGCTAGCTAGTTCGGAGAGAAATTTTTGCCACAGGTCTTCCACGTGCAGACTAAGTCCAAATACAAAAAAAAACAGCCACCGATTCAAATCCCCAATCTAAAACGCGTCTATCAACTTCTAATATTTCGACCTTACTTTACTCTTTTGAAACTAGCTCGTATTTTATCCTTATGGTTTCTTTTACATACAATCGCAGTGAGATAGTTCTACTATATTTTACCTACTCCATACATGAAGTTGCATTAATCGATTCAAAAATAAAAATTATGGAATAATTCGAAGCTATAATTACATATACATTGTGACAACGAAGTACCCGGAAATTGTAATTTAAATTCCTCAGATAAATGATATTTCAAAAAAATGTATTTTGTTAAGTTGGTAGGACTATCCTTAATTACTATGCCAAATATGGCCGCGATCTATTAGCCAGTTTGTTTACAGCAGCTGCTTAAGTCGGTACACCTCAGTAGTGCATTGCGATTTTTGTGATTTTTTTTATTGTGACCGAATTTAAAGCCCAAAACGTAATAAATACCATCGACCAACCACTATATTCACCAGATTTGGCTCCATGTGATTTTGATGAATAATTAAGTATTTTGCGTAATGTTTGCAATTTAAAGCCCAAAACGTAATAAATACCATCGACCAACCACCATATTCACCAGATTTGGCTCCATGTGATTTTGATGAATAATTAAGTATTTTGCGTAATGTTTGCAATTTCTGGGTACTTTTTTGTCACAATGAAAAACAAAACTCGCTGAAGAAGCTGAAGGCCATCCCAAAAAGTGCTCATGAAAAGTGTTTCAAGGACTGGAAAAATCGTTGGAGTAAGTTTAGTGCATCTGATGGGGATTACTTTGAAGGCGACAAAATAAATATTGATGAATAATTTAACATTTTGCGTTTTATTTGCAATTTTCGGTTACTTTTTTGTCATAATGT
Organism: Odontomyia ornata; assembly: GCA_963969285.1. Taxonomy (NCBI): domain Eukaryota; kingdom Metazoa; phylum Arthropoda; class Insecta; order Diptera; family Stratiomyidae; genus Odontomyia; species Odontomyia ornata. The sequence goes on along the minus strand of OZ017738.1, from coordinate 106,727,938 downwards.
ATATAGAGTTTCTACTTATACTTACATGTTTTTAGTTACAAGATATATTTTTTATGTTTATCAACTTATTTCTCATATTAGCACAATTACGGCTTAGATTTTGCAGTGAGATTCCGTACCAATTTAGTATCAACTTATTGTTCCTCTCAGTACCGTGAAGGGGTAAAAGCAACAGGAAGTACAGGCAGATGGCAACTAGATTGGTTGAGCATTAATTTGTAAATTCAAATTTACTTAAATTGATGTGGAATTAATTGCTGCACTGAAAGAATTAAACAACCGACTTAATTTATTCCACGATTGGCTCAGCCAGTGGTGCAATGCAAATATTTTCTTCATATTAGTTTTTTGTTCTTTGAGAAACAATTATCAAGCCCTCCTGGAGTAGCTGTTTCTACTTACTGGGTCTCTATGATTACTTTGGTTGACGTTTCTTTTATATAAATGTTTAGCCTATTATAACCTGTGCGATTTTATGGATACGGGATGATTATCATAACAAATTTGCAGCTCATTAAGCTGACAGTTCTAAATAGGATTGACCTTTCGAGCACTTCCAGCACTTTTTCAATAAAAACTTTTACCTCCCAAGTATAATTTCTATACAGCAATAAAACAATAATGATACTTATTTGCCAGTGTATATTTTTATACCTTGTGATAAGAAGAACAGAGAAATAGGTATTTTTTGCTACATTTATCCATCATCAGATCACCTGTAGGCAGATTTTGTCAGGCTGGTATTTTCTTCCTTGTTTAAGTTATCAATTCAGCCGGAAATCCACTTAAGCTTGGTTCTAACTCCAAGCATATAAATGCTTTCTTGGCACCTGGAACTCACACTGTCATAATTATGACCTTATTGTGTAGTAATCGAGCAGTCGCCTAGGCAAACTGCTCGAAGAACAAAATAATGCTTGATCCAATTTTAATTGTAAATTTTAAAAAAATTGTATTTAAATTAACAATTAAAATTCTATCACGGAAACCCCTTTGCAACGCAACTTATTAACGAATTGCATTGTCCTGCAGTTGACGGCATGAGTAGGCTCACGAAGAAACCGCCGTTGTAACAGACAAGAGGGATTCTGATTGTGATCGCGGGGCGTGGAGGATTTGGAATCGTTTAAGAAGAGATTGTTTGATTCACTCCAGTCATTAAGGCACTGTAGATCAGTTTATAAGATATCAACGTCTAAATAGGAGTCAATAACTCAAAAAATCATAGGGGGTGTGATAACAGAAGGTGGGCCGTTAACAAAAAATAAGAATAGTATGGGGCCAGATATTGATTGATACACGAGGTACATTACTATACAAGTCGAGCCAATTAGTAGCCTATGCAAATGATATCAACATTTTGTCATTTTCATGAACAACTACCAAGGAACTCTTCCTGAAACTCGACAGCGAAGCAAAACTGGTAGAGTTACAAATCAATGAGAATAAAACAAAGCTCATGACGCAGACGATGAATAATAGCTCAAATGCTCAAAATATCACACTTGGCGAATACAATATTGAATCGGAAATGTATATTTAGGCACTACAATAACGAGAACCGGTAATGAAAAAGACGAAATACGCCGAAGAATACAGCTCGCAAATAAAATATTTTATTCAGTTTTGACGATCTTGAAGACCAGCTGAATACACAGAAAAACAGAACTTCAAGTATACAAATCTATGATAAAACCTGTGTTATGCTATGGGTATGAAACATGAACTCTAACCCTAGCATCCACAAATATATTGAACGACTTTGAGCGACGGGTCCCGAGGTGAATAATAGGAGCGGAGCTAGATGAAGACCAATGGCGAATTCAATATAACCATAAGCTGTATGAAATTTTTGACGAGCCAGAGGTCTCATCAAATGTAAGACTGCGGAAGCTGCAAAAGGCTGGAAACATGAACTGAATGGACGAACAACAGATACCCAAAAAGGTATTCGTTGGGAGAACTGAAGGGCTGTGACCAGTGGGGAAACCAAGGAAACCCTGCTCTGACTCGGTTGACGAAGAAAGTTCATCGCTACTTGGATTTTAAAATTGGAGGGTGCGCTTAATGGGCCGAGACAGTTGGAGGCACTTTTCGCAGGAAGTGAAGGCCCGAGAGGGGCTGTAGTGCTACGAAGAAGAAGATGGTATTGATTTCTCTTTTCAAATCATTTAATTCTTGCTTCATACTTTGATGCTCCTTTTTGCTTTTTTTACAATGGATTTTTTTTCTAGTTAAACAAATCTCAAATAACATTTAAATTGGAATCAATATAAATGCTAAACGAATTGATTAATAAGAAGAAGTAGAGAACAAATATTAAGACCGTGGTAGAACAGATGATCAGGCATCAATTTCAGGGCAAAAAATAATTAGCTCGACGAAGAGTACCAAAATGGGTTAAACAAAAATAATCGGGCATACAAACAATATTACGGTAGAAAATCCAAGATAAAGAGAGAAAATTATGAAAATCTCAGACTAGTAGCGAATAAGGTAATTTGAATTAAGAAAAGAAAATACTGTAATGACCAATTGAGAAAGATCGATGAAAGTCTAATGAGCAACAATGCAATACAATCCTACAAAAAAGTGAAAATCCGGAAACGACGTTATCCGAACACTGGTGAAGCTAGGATAAAAGAAAGTTGGGCATCATATCTCAAAAACCTCTTTAATTTACCGCGCGGCTCCAGAACATCGGAGCCTATAGATATTCACAGATTTAGTTTATTCCACCAACAAAGCCCAAAATAATAATGAAACACTGAGCATCGTTAAAATTCCAGTGAAGCTCATTAAATATGATGCCAGCGGTATTCAGAATGCCATCCATAAAGTCATCTATCCCATTTGGTAACAAGAATAAATATATATATATATATATATATATATATATATATATATATATATATATATATATATATATATATATATAATTATACATATATATATAAATATATATATATATATATATATATATATAAATTATACATATATATATAAATATATATATATATATATATATATATATATATATATATATATATATGCCGAACAAGTGGAGCATATAAATTACTTAACTATAGAGGCATGTCACTACTCTGTGTGGCGTATAAGATATTTTCAAAAATCATAGAAAATAAAATCAAATCATACGCCAATAGTATTATTGGGGAGTGTCAAGGTGGCATTAGAGCAAGTAGATCGACGATAGAACAATTGTTCACTGTCAAGCAGATAGTTGAAAAATGCTGGGACTTCAATATTGACATACATCAATTTTTGTTGACTTTAAGCAAGCATACAAAAGTATTGGCCGTAATTTCCTTTTTTCCTGTACTAAATAATGCTTTGTTTTGGTATCCCTGCCAAATTAGTCCATCTCACCAAAATGAGAATGACATCGACAACTTCCTGGGCCCGCATCAAAAACCAGCGCACGGATGCCTTTATCACAAATATCGGACCAAAGCAGGGGGATGGGCAAGTCCTATTACTATTAAATTTAGCTCTAGAATACGTCATCAGAAAGCTACCTGACAATACGTTATCATACAAGCCAAGTCAAGTCAAGTAGTAGCTTATGCCGACAACATCAACATATTGTCATAGTTGTTAAGAACCTCAAAAGAAATTTTCCTGAAACTTGACAGCATATGAAACTCATGTCGCAGTTGAAGGAAAATACCTCAAATATCCGAAATACCACACTTACACAATACAGTATCGGAAATGTGAGTGCATTTGTGTATGTCGGTGCCAAAACAACTAGAACCGGTAATGAAAGAGACAAAACACGCCAAACGATTGACGATCCTGAATACCAACTACACAGAAAAACAAAGCTCCAAGTATACAAGCCCATGGTAAGACCTGTGCTATGCTACGGGTGTAAAACTCTAACCCAAGTATCTGCAAATATATTGAATGCCTTCGAAAGATGAGTCTTGAGGTGAATATTTGGAATCAAGCTTGACTGGAACCAATGGCGAATTCGGTACAACCATGAGCTCGTATGACTGCGAAAGCTGCATTGGACTCGCCACATGAATTGTATAGATGATCGACGGATACACAAAACAGTATTCTTTGGGACAACTGAAAGGTGGAGACTAGTGGGTAAGCCAAGAGAACACTGTCCTGGCTCGGTCAAGAAGACAGTTCATCATTACTCGGATTTCAAAATTGATGGATGACTTCAATAGAGCGAGACAGTTTGAGGCACCCAAAACGAGCTATAGTGCTACAAAGAATATTCTATTGGGTCTATAACTTAATTTGTGCGGTTTTTTTTTCAAAATTTGAACGTTTATTTAAGAAAAAAATTGTACAATAGTATTATTCAAAGTATTGCCCATCTGAAGCTATGACCTTTTCCCATCTTTCTGGCAATTTGTGGATCCCATGCCAAAAGGACTGCGCCGGCTTGGCAGCCAAGAATGAATGAAGCCAATTTTTGATGTCCTGCTCTGATGTGAACCGTATTCCAGGGAAGGTGTTCTGCATCGATCGGACAAATGGTAGAAGGGCAAGGTCTGGGCGATAAGGCGGGGGGGGGGGGGGTAAAACTTCCCATCCACTGTTTTCCAAATAGTTCTTAACAGGAAAAGCAACGTGGGGCCGAGTGTTGTCATGATGGTAAATTATTGCCTCGTGTCTGGTCGCATATTCCGGGCGTTTTTCGGCTACTGCTCTCTTCGCGCCATGGATATTCGGGTTTGCCGTTGATTTGGCTGGTTGGCCGGATTTCACATATGATTTTTTGTGCTTGGGGTTGTCGTAATGGATCCATTTTTCATCACCAGTAACAATCCAATGCAAAAATTACTTCCTTTTGTCGCGTTCCTGCAGCGTTTCGGACATGCAAAACCGCCTTTGGACGTCTCTCGGCTTGAGTTCATGTGGAACCCAATTTCATTGCTTCTGAATATATCCAGCTGCTTTTAAACGTTTTGAAATGGTTGCTTGAGTGGCATCCAAAGATTCTTCGAGCTCTTCTTGTGTTCGGCAACAATCTTCATCGAGGAATGCTTCCAGTTCCTCATCTTCAAACTTTTTTGGCTGCCCAGGACGTTCATCATCTTCCAAGCTAAAATCACCACTTTTAAATCGGGCAAACCACTTTTGGCAGGTTCGCTCAGCTAGAGCATGTTCATCAAAAACTTCCACCAAAATACGATGATTTTCGGCAGCAGTTTTCTTTATATTAAAGTAATGAAGAAGAATTCCCCGCAAAAACACTTTTTCAGGAACAAAGTTCGACATATTTGAGTGGAAAAAAAATCATTGTTGTCAACGCTTCAAATGAATGGCATACACTGAAAAGACGTACAATGACAGTAGCTTTCAAACGCAGGTTCGGAATATTGGAACGATGCAAAACTGACGATAGATACAAGCCATATGGTAGCAATTTGCATATGTATTAGTCGGCCTACTATGGAAAAGCTTCCGGTAGCTGTCACCCAACCGCGGCATTAGCAAATGCTTATATTTCGTCATATATACTATTTTCCGAATAAAAAACGTGCCGAACGCATTCCGTGCATGCTATAAATTCACCTTGTATAGCCCATTGTGCTCCTAAACTTTCCAATACGAGCAAATGAAGCACACGTTTTGCACCTTCGACTGATAGCTCAGCGTTGAGATGTAAACAAACTCCTATAAATTCACTTTGGAAGGCGATAAAAACCAAACGGGTATAAAAACTGAAATAATTTTCACTTCACTAGGAGCGCTATTGTGTTCTCCACGGATCATTTGGATTTCACTGTAGAAATCCGTCTCTAAACCGTACAAAACCTCGAATTTTTGTTGGCATCTCCACAATTCTTCATATAACGCCATGTAAGTTATCCAGCAAAGTCGGCCTACTAATGGTCATGTGTGTGGTAGTAAGCGCTGCTGCCATATGGCTTGTATCTATCGTCAGTTTTGGAACGATGTAATATTATACAAGTTACGCCATCTCTTAGCAAACCGCACGAATTAAGTTATAGGCCCAATAAACCTCTTCATCTGTTACTCACAATTTTGATTTTATTTTCCGTAAGTTTTAGAGTAGTAAATGGTAATTAAAATTACAAAATTTATAAGTATATAATGAATTAGCAAAAATAGAATAAAATATTGAAAATAAAAGAATTTGAATATTAAATATTGCATATATTATCATTTTTAATCAGCATAATTTAAATGATCAAAATTCAAAAATAACGTACACTTCTTTTATGTCTTATGCGCTATCATCCTTTTAAACACTACCAAGATTAAAGATCATTATTTGGTGATTTTTTCTAATTTTTACATATATACAATTCATAAATGACTTGACTTAACAATATTCGTGCCGGTTTTTCCTTAGGGCTTTTCCCGGAGTTCAATAATAATTTACTTTGCTTAGATTACGTTATTAATTTTTTTCTAGAAAACAAAATTTTTGAAATGTTGGCACCCACAACATTGCCAAACATTAATAGATTATAAAAAGAAGTTTGGTGTAAAATTCATTTGCTCTAACATATGCAGTTTTAAAATTTGAGTACCTTAAAATTAAGGACATTATTTCCTTCAAACTACCTTAAAACTACTCATTCACTGCAATCCATTGAGCGGTTATCCGTCCCGTTTTCAACACTACTAAGAATACATTTGACAAATAATCATATTTCAAGAACTTCGAAACTGGGGCTTGTTGATACCGATCGAAATTTGGGCTATTGGATCCTCTGTAGTATGCCACTATAAATCTCAACGACACAAGGCAATGATCCTCGAATGATTCTCGAAAAAACTAAGGAAAAGTTTTCAAATCATTTCTAGATTTTATATCGTACGCAGCAAAATTGCAATCATATAGAATATAGCTAACTGACAATTTCAATTTATCTTCATTCAAAGTGTTGGCGTCAATATTTGCCAAGAGAATTCGTAGTATATCACCGACCGATGATACATCGTTAATCAGATAATTAAAAAAAACTATCAAGTGTTTTAGATACGGATACTTGTCTTGCTCCTTGTCATGGTAGCAAGTTTCAAACATTGTCTGTAGCACAAATTGGTGATAATGAACGGCACTATACACACTGTAGAACAATCGGTCTGCTGCTGTATCAAGTTTTGAAAACTATTATTGTAATTGCAAAATTGACGATATTTTTTTAAAAAATACAGAGATATTTTTATTGTACTTCTATGCCTCTTTTTTTTATGCCATTGCAGAATTTACCTAAATTAGAAATACTCGATATGGCCTACAATTCTCTCACGAATTTTGCCTTTGACTTCTTCGATCAGGTAATAGTTTTCTTCACAATTAGAGAATTGTTATTTACCCAAGTGTTCATGTATTTCTTACTCACATAGGTTGGATCCCTCTCCTCACTAAATGTGAATGTCAGCCACAATTTAATAACGACACTAATGAATAATAACAGTTGGACAGGACGGGATGGTGGTAAGTAAAATTTGTTTGCTTGCTATCCACTGAATTAAATTTTCTTATAAAATAGGATTAATCCATTCTAATATCAAAATTTTGGATTTGTCACACAACAATATTTCTGTTATTCACCCTGGATATTTCAAACCCGCGGAAATGCCCTTGACACACTTACATATGGGCTACAATAGTCTTAAGGTAAATCCTAAATACTAAGTAATTTATTTTAAGAGTCTTATTTCTTGAAATTTAGAACGCAACAAGAGATATCTTTGGCAATATGCCTCAACTATACTGGTTGGATATTTCACATAATCATATAACTGAAGTGGATTTCGACGCTTTTAAAAATACAAGGAAGTTACAGGTAGATACATGAAATTTATGGTTATAAGATGCTTTTAGCTATTGTAATAAATATTTTTAGGTGCTATATTTGCAATATAATAAACTAACTGATATGCCAATGGATATATTCAAACCGGTGTCGGACCTAAGAGTTATAGATCTCTCCTATAATCGACTGCGATCGCTACCAGATCAACTTTTCTATAACGGTGGACTAGAAAAGTAATTAAAGCCTTTTTTATTTTGATTGTGAAAGAGTAGAATTTGTCATTCATTACTCATTACTTTATATTTTGTCAAAAGTTACTAGGGGTGGGTACAGAAGTAATGATAGCCGATATTAAACAAAATGTTTGTTAATTTAAATATATTTATATATATATATATATATATATATATATATATATATATATATATATATATGTATATATATATATATATATATACATTTAATTTTTTTTTCTTTCTTCTTTCTTTCAAAACTGTCTTGTTAAGGCAATTTATTTTTTCTTTGCCAGGAATTAACTTACTTATCCAAATCATTCTTTCAGATTGGATGTATCTCACAACCACCTACTCAAGATTCCAATTTCATCACTGTCGAGCTTAGCTGCTTTAACTCTATGTGAGCTACACCTCTCAAATAACTTGATCGCAACAATTCACAGTATGGATTTATCTAATAAATTCCGTGTATGTACACACTCAATTGATTAAAGTAATCCAAGATTTATTTCTTTGAAATTATTTCAGTCGTTAAAATATTTGGATATCTCATACAATTATCTTCTTCGTATCGATGATGCTGTTTTCGCAACACTTCCACGCATATCTGTTCTCGATTTGTCTCATAATCGCGATCTGAAAGTTATGGACAAATCTTTCATGGGACTAGAAAACTCGCTTATCAAATTGGGGCTAGAAAATGTTTCGCTTACTACTGTTCCAGAATTGCCGTTGGCCCAACTTCGGGAATTGAGAATAGCCAATAATGAACTTCCATCGATTCCACCAGAACTTTCCTTCAATATGAGCAATTTGCGTGTGTTAGATTTATCTAACAACGACTTAACGAATGTCCCAATAATCACACAATCTCTACCTCGTTTAAGGTATGCCTTTATATTTTGTTCATTTATACTCTAAAACGAAATTTTGTATTAAATACTACTTTAAGGACTTTAAAACTATCGGGAAATCCGATAACATCATTAATTAACAGCACGTTTGACGGTGTCACAGACTCTTTGGAAAACCTGGATATTTCACATTTTAGGCTCAAGTTCTTCGAAGTAACACAATTAAATTAGTATTCTGTATTACGTGTAGGATATTATTTCCGCTTTTCAGTATGGAACATTGGACAATCTACCAAACTTGCGTTCCTTAAAAATTACTGCGTACTCTCACATTCATAACTTCAACATTCCAATGTTGTTGGAAAATCAATTTAACATCCGAGAATTGTGGATTGAGGCACCACGTCCACTACCAGGAACACAAAATGATCCTAATGCAAAACAACAGCAACCAAGCTTCAGAGAAACTGACCTAAAGGCCGAAATGAAGGGCCGATTACCAGCCAAGTTGAAGAATATTACTATTAGTGGCCCAGGATTTAAAATGCTATCCGATGATATATTGAAGGTACGTCGATCAATTGATCTTTAAATCATAAATATCTCAAACTTCCTACAGGGGATGAAGTCTCCCTTCCTATATATAACTTTGTTCAACACGTCACTAGCCGGATTTCCAACAAATTTCTTCAAAAACATGGGTCGTGTTCGAAACATCTCAATTGACATTCGTTACAATAATCCTGAAATGAAGCAAATTCCCAATCCAAATACTGGACGCGTCCCCTATCTACCCCAAAGTGTTTTCTTGACTGACTTGCGAATGTCAGGTACAAATATGAACTGTGATTGTAGCTTGGGGTAATCAAGAGTCATTCAATTTTACAAAACCCGTTAACTAATTTTATTTATTCAAGATGGGTTGAATTTTGGCAAAGGAAGCGTCGTCAATACATTTGTTCTGCTCAAACATGGACTGATACAGTTTTTCGTACATTCATGAACTCACCATGCCAAATTTATGGAAAGCATGACTGTGACGAAACAGATGATGATTTGCGAGAAACAAAATGTGCAAATAAGAATGCGCTGCAATTGATGGAGGTTATAACTTTGTTTATTAAATCTTTTTGAAATTTTTAATGACTTCATTTATTTTAGATTCTTAAAACAGATCTTGAATGTGGATGGGATCGAGCAGGAAGTAGTGTTAAGTTAGCGTTGTCAGTAGCGATACTATCAGTGTTTTTTGTACTTTGGATTTGACTATTGAAATATGTATATAAAGTTTCCAAAGATTTTTATATTGTTATGGAGGAGGTTTATGGTAGGCAATAGAATCAAAACAATGACTGGAAACATTTTCCTGATTATATCGGTTTCTTATCTAGAGCATTAACCGCAGGTTGATTGGCTTCACTTGTTTTCGAAAGTATTAAATAATAAAAGTAATAAGAATTGAATTTGTTTCATTTAACGCAATACAGGTATTATATTGAAAACAACTGAAGTATGCTGTCAGAATTTTGAAGAACTGTTTTGAAAAGTTCTCATCATTTGATATCCCTTTTAACCAACTTTGGAAAACAATTTTTTATAAGGGCCACCACTCTCTATATACCTTATTGGGGGAACCGCCATTAATACCTTTGACATTTTATTTATACTCAAATGTTTAAGAGGCCATCATTTTAAATAGCTGGGTCTTTCAAGCTGCCATAGTTTTGGATAAAAATTGATGTGATAAATGGATGAACAGATAGATAAACAGGTGACGATTTTAATAGAATTTTGTAAGTTAATACAAAATCCTAAAAAATATAAAACAAAACAAACTCATTCGTTCTTATCAACGTTTATGTGAATCAACATTATTCATTGATGATGCATTTAAAGTATATAGACAGATCCTGATTTCAAAATCGCTTGTTATTGAAAACTTCTACTAGGGATGCTAATGCGGTAGATGAGAGACTTGTTTACTGCTCGTGAGACTGGTTTACTGCACTGTCTTAATAAACAAGAGAACCCCCAAACTGAGGAAGATCAGTGCCTCAAGCGTAACGTAAATTATAGTACCTGGGTTTACTAATCAACCCAAAAATAAGTTACTCTGAGCAAACCAGGACAAAGTCTGTTAAAAGTGCCTCAAGCGCATCGACTCTGAGTTGACTCATGCCTAACGAAGGAGGACCCAATCCAAGAAGAAGGTGAATTTTGATAAGATCCGTAGAGTTGGTGGTACTGTACGTAGCAAAAATACCGGATGACGCTCTCAGCAAGGACTGCAGAGAAGAATAGCACTGAGGATTGCATCCCCACCGCAGGTATAAACACCGTACACCGTACTTTCTACCTACTTCGAAATGAAGACACGAGGGAGATAGTTGCCCGTGAAGAAGGGCAACCCTCACTCAATTATTGGCAGCTGCCCTGCGTGAAGAGCACGAAATGAAGATTGATTATGCGCCTCATCTTCTGTTCTAAGATCGTCACTCAATCAAATGCATGGTGAGACTGACTTCTGCCTGACCCAACTCTTGAGCAGGCATGGGTGTTTTCAGTCTGATTTGCAAAAGACTGGTACTGGTACTATGAAATGATTATTTTTGTCCACTAGTCTACAGAATGATATACGCATATGTATTATCACCAAAACTGACGTTAAATAGGAAGCCATATGGTAGCAATTCGCTTATGTATTAGTTGGCCCACTATGGACAAGCTTCCGGTAGCTGTCATCCAACCGTGGCATTCGCAAATGCTTATATTTCGTAATATATAATATTTTCCGTATAAAAAATGTGCGGAACGCATTCCATGCATGCTATAAATTCACCTTGTATAGCCCACTGTACTCCTAAACTTTTCAAGACGAGCAGATGAAGCACACGTTTTGCACCTTCCACTGTGGCAAACATTCAATGTTTTGGATGAATTCTTCTTCTTTGTAGCACTACAGCCCCTTTTGGGCCTTCACTTCCTACAGCAAGCGCCTCCAACTGTCTTGGTCTATTGACCGCGTCCTCCAATTTTGAAATCCGAGCAGCGATGAACTGTCTTCGTCGACCAAGTCAGATCAGCGTCTCCTCGGTTCCCCACTGGTCTCCAGCCGTCAGTTCTCTCAACGACTACCTTCTTGGGTATCCGTTGTTCGTCCATACAATTCATGTGGCCAGCCCATTGCAGCTTCCGCAGTCTTACAATCGTTGAGACCTCCCTCTCGTCAAAAATTTCATACAGCTCATGGTTGTATCCAAACAATCATTGGTCTCCGTCTAACTTTCCTCCAATTATTTGCCTCAGGACCCGTCGCTCAATATGTTTGCGAATGCTTGGATTAGGGCCCATGTTTTATACCCATAGCATAACACAGGTCTTATCACAGATTTGTGTACTTGGAGCTTTGTTTTCTTGAATATACAGCTGGTCCTCAAAATTTTCGAAACTGAATAAACAACTTTCCCCTTAGTTGCCCCACCCCCAGCTTCCTGGATTTCACATCCTAAGCCCCACGCACAAATAGTAGTAAATGGTCTCGGTTCATACATTGGAATGGTTTCCCAATGATGGGACACTAAATGCCGAGAAATGCCAATAGCTGCAAATACACCTGTAGCTCTGCTCCTAAATCCTACTTACACCTCCTTTGTGGGGACGTAAGAGGGGGAAGGAGAGTATTCCGTGCCTGATAACGGAATCCAAAGTAATAACCATGCCGACGAAATGGATGTTGGGCGATGGGCTAGCTCCCCGTCCCTGTACAACACTGCATTGTTTCGAAACCTGCAACCGAGCCTTGGAATGGATTCGACTTACGGCAATGACCTCGGAACCGAAAAAAGAACTATGGAATTGGATTCTGGAATGCCAGATCACTGAACTACACTGGCGCTGTTAAAGACCTTTTACAACAGGCCAATCAATATAAATTAAACATACTTACAATCCTGGAAACGAATTGGACTGGAAATGATATTCAAGATATGAGGTCGCACACAATATTCAAAAGTGTGAAGCCTTCTGCAAAGAAATAATTCGGAGTGGCCTTTATTGTGAATAGGAAGTTCAAATCGCATGTTATCGATTTTAAGGCATCGAATTAATGGTTGTGTGTGATTCGTATAAAAGCAAAATTCTTCAAAATGTGGCTAATAAATGGACTCGCCCTGACCCAAGAAAAGTACTTAAAAAATGGAGGAAACTTTCTACACTCACCTGAAAAGACTTGTCAACTTATGGCTTAAAGACGCACAAAAATAATTTTGGGTGATTTCAACGCTAAGGTTGGCGAGGAGCTATCTCATCGGGGAACGATTGGAGGATATAGCCTCCAAGATGAAATGAATGACAACGGTCAGTGCCTAACTGACTTTGCATGTAGCAGAAAGCTAGTCATTCGTTCGACACATGCACAGAATGACCTGGGTATCACCAGATGGCAACACACAAAACCAGATCGACCATGTTCTGACCCAAAAACGTTGGGCCAACGCTTATATGCCCCATGGAAAACCCCGGCAGAGTAAGCCCCCAGTGTACTGGTGGTCGATTGAAATCGCTGAAAAGCGAAGGGAGTGTCACAACCTTCGAAGTGAGGCTCAACGGGTGCGCTGTTGCAACTCGTCTATCACTATTGTCCTGACTTGGGGCTCAGCACATTCAACACTTGCCTAAAAGACGGGGTTCCTCCCGTAAGATGGAAGGGGAGAGGCTCGTACTGATCAGCAAGGTGAAGGAAAATCCTGGATCGCTGTCTGCCTACGGCCCGTTATACATGCTAGACACTGCTGGAAAAGTGCTAGAGAAACTCATCAAAGGAAGACTCACTGACGCGATTCGTGCTGTTTAGGGCCTATCTCTTCAGTAGTATGGTTTTAGAGCAGGATATTTCTCCATTGATGCAATTGCTGAGGTGGTGAGTGCGGTCCAAAAGACAGAGGCATATAATCGCACCAAGCAACGAATCATCCTGTTGGTGACAGCCGACGTTGGGAACAACTTCAATTCTGCTAGATGGGTGGATGTTCTGGATACGCTGGAAATCCCTTTTCAAGTTCCAGAATATCTAATACGATTTCTGAGGGACTACCCGAAGGACCGAAGTCTACTTTACGATGCAACACAGGGCGAGCGAAGGATGGAAGTTACATCGGGTGTTGCCCAGGAATCTATCCTTGGTCCAGATCTGTGGAACATATCTTACGATTGGCTACTAGCTAGGTATGCTAATGCGTCAAGTGAGAGACTTGATGTCAGCTCGCGGGTTCAGTTTAGCACTGGAGAAAATCGAAGTGGAGATCCTGATAAAAAAGAGAGTCCCCAGAGTAAGGATGATTAATATTGGAGATATATTAATCGAATCGAAGCTAGTGGTGAAGTACCTGGAATAACTGGTCGACTCGTAGATAAGTTTCTCTGAGCAAGTCAGGGCAATGGCTGAGAAGGCTGCTTCGGGAGTATTGGCTCTGTGTCGATTTACGGCCAACGTAGAGGGACTCAAACCGTCAAGAAGATGCCTCTTGATGGGTGTTGTAGGGTCAGTGCCACTGTACGAAGCAGAAATATGAGGCGTCGCTTTAAGTAAGGAGGTATACCGAAAGCGCTTGGCACGACAGTCCCTTATTCGGTGGTGAGAGTTATTGTAGGCGTGATACCTGTTGCCCTCCTTGCTAGAGAGTGCCACACTATTTACATACGACGAAACGAGGAAACGAGGGAGATGGTTGTCCACGAGGAGAGACAGTGCTCACTCAAAGATTGGCAGCAATCCTGGATGAATTGCACGAAGAGAAAGTGGAGTGCGTGCCTCACCCTGGATCTGATACCATGGCTAAATCGAATGCATGGTGAGACTGGCATCTATGTGACCCAGCTTTTGAGTGGACATGGGTGTTTTCAGTCTTACCTGCACAAGATTGGTAATTCATGGTCCCCCAATTGTCGGTTTTTCCCCAGGAGAGGAAGACAATGCCTGCCACACAAAATGCAAAAAATGAGACACACTGCGACAAGACGTCTATAGGGAGATATGAGAGCTCATCCCGGATATTATAGTCGCGAGATTGCTTAAATCGGTTGACAAACGGAACCAGGTGGTACATTATGTTTGGGCAGTCCTAAAAGATAAAAGGTACTCACAGCAGCCGGGAATCTTAGGGCTGGGGATCGCTTGTCTGGCAATCCCTCTTCACTCTCCCTTCCCGCTAGAAGAGGGATCTCTTAGTGTAACAAAACTAGACCTGGCCCGAAATAATGTGTCCAACTTTTCCAGGCTGGGTTCTCGGGTCAACAGGGGAGGTGTTTAGTCCAGAACCTCCTAAATCCTCCACACAGCTCCAGAGCATTGGAGCCTATAGATATTCTTAGAGAGCTCCCATTGACCCCATTAACTCTGGATGAAGTTTGGAGGCTTTTGATATCGAATTTCTGTAGAGGGCTTCGGTTTTGTCGAATACCCTTTTGACATACGACATGGATGGGTTAGTTTGAGCAAGTAATGATCCGAGTTAAAACTGGCTCCTCAGTATGTACGAACGTCAAGTATGCTCCAGGCCCAACATTGTTGGATCATAACATGGTCAACATGGTTTTGTGTGTTGCCATCCGGTGACATCCAAGTCATTTTATGTATGCGTCGATGTGGGAAAGGATTTGAACGCATGACTAGATTTTTGCTACATGCCAGGCCAATCAGGCGCTAGCCGTTATCATTTGTTGGAGGTTATAACCTCCAGTCGTTTTCCAATGAGATACCTCATTGCCAACTTTAGGGTTGAAATCACCCAGAATTAGTTTGTGCCGTTAAAGGCAATGAGTTAATTAATCTTTTCAGGTGATCGTAGAACATTTCCTTCATTTCTTCGTCCTTTCTTCGTTTACGTTTATCAGTCAGACTTTGAAAAATTTTACTTTTATATACATCACATAACCATTCATTGATTACCTTGAAATCAATAAAGTGCGATTTGAATCCCCTACCCACAATGAAGGCCACTCTGAATTCACACATTGTAACAGGCTTCCCACTTTTGAATATTGTGTGTGACCTCATATCTTGAATATCACTTCCAGTTCAATTCGTTTTCTGGATTGCAAGTATGTTTAATTTATATTGACTAGCCTATTGTCAAAGGTCTTGAACAGCGCCAGGTTAGTTCAATGATCTGACATTCCAAGTCCAATTCCATAGTTCTTTTTTCGGTTCCGAGGTCATTGCCGTAGGTCCAATCCATTTCAAGGCTCGGTTGCATGTTTAGAAACAATACAGTGTTATACAGGGACGGGGAGCTAGCCCATCGTCCAACTTCCATTCCGTTGGGAACCGAAAGGTTTGCTTTCGCCCTCATACGTCCCCATAAAGGAGATGCAAGTAGGATTTAGTAGCAGAGCTACAGGTGTATTTGTAGCTATTGGCATTTCTCGGCACTTAGTGTCCCATCAATGGGGAGCCAGTAAACTCAATGTGTAATCCGAGACCATTAGAACACTTACTACCATTTGTGCGAGGGCTTAGAATGAGGAAGCATGGAAGCTGGGGTAGAGAAACAATGGAAATTGCTCCTCCTTTCTCAATCGGGCTTGGGACCGTCCAAGGCGGAATTATTGAGCCTTTTTACATGCTTGAGTATACAAAAAAAAATGAAACATACTGACAACGAAACTAATTATCTAGTAACTAAATATAGACAAAACTCGGTCATCACTACTACAATATTATTAAGTCATGAAATGTTTAGAGTACACCTTCGCTCATTGGCTTAACATTAATGCCGAAATATATAGCTCGCAAATAAAATATTTTATTCAATATGACGATCTTGAAGATCAGCTGCATACACAGGAAAACAAAGCTTCAAGTATACAAATCTGTTATAAGACCCGTGCTATGCTAGGGGTTTGAAACATAGACCCTAACCCAAGCATCTGCGAATATACTGAACATCTTTGAGCGACGGGTCCTGTGGTGAATAATCGGAGTGAAGCTAGACGGAGACCAATGATGAATTCGAAACAACCATGAGCAGTATGAAATTTTTAACGACCCGGAGATCTCAACGATTGCAATACTGCGGAAGCTACAATGGGCTGGCTGCATGAATCGTATAGATGAACAATGGATACTCAAAAAGGTATTCGTTGGGAGAACTGAAGACCGGAGACCAGTGAGGAAACCGAGGAAACCCATGGTCTGACTCGGTCGACGATGACAGTTCATCGCTGGTTTGTGCTATGCTATGGGTGTGAAACATGGACCCTAACCCAATCATCCGCAAATATATTGAATACTTTTGACCAACGGGCCCTGAGGCGAATAAACGGAGTGAAGCTAGACGAGGACCAATGGCGAATTCGATACAACCATGGCGAATTCGATACAACGGATACCCAAAAACGTATTCATTGGGAGAACAGAAGACCGGAGACCAGTGGGGAAACCGAGGAAACCCTGGTCTGACTCACGAAGACAGTTCATCACTGCTTGAATTTCAAGGACGCGGTCAATGGAGATGGTTGGACGCGCTATTTGCAGGAAGCGAAGGTCCGAGCGGGACTTTAGTGCTACGAAGAAGAAGAAGAATGGAATTAAACAAAAATGCACTAACTAACATGACATATAACGTTTAAGCTTGATATAGAGATAATTCAAAAAAATTAAATAGAGAGATAGAAATTCACCATTGCAAGTGTGTGGTCTCCAATAAAGAAAAATAATGGCCTTTGAAGATCAGGTATTGAGGGCGTAAGCAGAAGATAATTTTCAATAAATAAAAATTTCATAGAGGAAATATGGCCATTGGTGTTTCCCATATCAATGTACTGATTAGATAATTTGCAAATGAAGGAAACCCAATATGATGAACGTCGGATTCTCAATTCAATCATACAAAATAATATGGGTTTATTACTGGTCTTCTCGTGAAAAGAAATGTTACTAAAATCTTCTTTTTTTTCATTAACTCCATTTCCCCCCACTCTCTCCATTACTCTTTCCTTGGCGCCCAACGCTCGTGTGATCTGCATTCACATCTCGTCACTTCGTACTTTGTGCCACCCAGACAATGTTTAATACATCGGTATAAAGGGGCACACAAAATAATGTGATCTAATCCTTTTCATGAACATCTAGTCCAAAATCATGACCAGCTCTCAGAGATAAAAAAAAATTCAATATAATACGACGCATTCATTAAATACTCCCTTAGTCTTTTCTTAAATACCAAAAGTGAGTTTGCTTTCTTAACCATTTCTGGTAGATTCTTATATATATGCAGAGCATCATTCGTAGCACCGTTCTTTAGAAGATCCATTCTGGCAAAAGGTATTACGGATTGATCTGCATTGCATTATCTATACATTAGTTTTTAAAGTTTTGTAGATAAACTTAGCTTTCTCCATTATAATGATTTGAATAAAGGTTAATGATTTTGCTAATCTTTAAACTAAACTAATTTGAGTAAGCATTTGCATTTTCAGAATGTTTTTATACGCTTTGGTCAGCAGCCTGGATGTACTATTTAGATGCTGCTTTACCGATTGACTCCAAATAAGGACTCCATAATGTAATTTCGTCAGGACAAATGCATTTAGAGCAAGTTTCTTGATGTGCATTGGAATAACCTCACATCTTTTTATTTGGTCGTCTATACTTAGAGTGGCAGTTCCTCAGAATTTTACGATCGATAATTGGCAATTTTCCTGCAACGGCAGATGAGACAGATATCCGATGTCCGTTCCGTTCCATTTCAAGATATTTCGCTTTTTGGCCGCAACAAAGTTGGCGACATTGAACGTCAAAGTTTTCATATCACCAATTTTTCTACATTTCATTGGCACGACTGTACGTCGGCCAACAAACACATTGTCATTTTAGTTCCGCTCTTTTGGCAGAATTTCTCTGTTCAATTCCTTTTCAATATGGCTTCGACAGGTTGGTTCTTTAGTTTGTTTGTCCCGTGAAAAGTTTCGGAAAATCCTATGTGCGTCAAGTGTAATCATCGTAATTTGATGTGGGATTGGTTGACAAAAAGTACTATTGCCATAAACTTCAGAAGTTTCAGTGAAAGTGCACACGTAAACAAAGTTAAATGTGAATCAAAATTCCCGTTTGACATTTCATCACAGCCCCGAAAGACTGACGATATAATTTCCAACCGCGTGGCTGTTTTCGATTTTCTGAAATTTTTCACAGTGTTCGGAACTTAAGTGAATTTCACTGCTATGTCTTTTGATTGAACTTGTCAACTCATGTTGCAAAACAAGCAATATTTTGTATTGTCCGAAATATAATTGATGTTTGGTAAGTGGTGTAAAATGACTAATGGATATATCTTTTTGCAGGAAAAAAAGGTAAAAAGAAGGGAGTTGTAGTTTCTCTACAGAACTTCCTTGCAAATGAGAACTCACAGCCTGGGCTTACTCAGGTGGCGAAGAAGGTGCGTAATCGTCCCGATGAAAGCGACGAAGAAGACAACCACTCATTGCCTCAAATTTACCAGTTGCCGACAGCTCCCCGGGCAGCTCGGTATCTGGATGACGATGCAGTCCCACACAAACCACCCTTTCTCGCGTATTTGTCGAACTTGCCATTTGACCTGCAAGATGAAGACATCTATGAATTCTTTAGTGGCATGAATATTGTGTCAGTACGCCTCCCCAGAGAAGATGGAGAACAAGGGCGATTACGAGGATTCGGTTACATAGAATTTGAAACCCGCGATGAACTTATTGACGCTGTCAGTCTACCAGACCCCCAGATTAGAAATAGGCGTATTCGAATTGATGTATCCAATGAAAATGATAACAAAAGGGGCGGTAACAGAAGTCGTTATGACATGTTTGGGAGCGGTCGTGAGGACACAGGGGGAAGTTGGCGCAGAGAGCAAAATGATAACAGAGATGAAGGAAGGCGTGGTGGCTACGGTTACAACCGTGATCGTAACCGGGACAATTCTAATGAAGGCGGATCCTGGCGATCCGCTGAAAAACCCAATACAGATTCATCCCCTCGCAGAGGTGGATATGGTGATGGTTACAGGGACAGAGGTGATCGCGACAGAGGCTTTGGTCGTCGCGATGACTACAGACGTCCACAAGCGGCGGCGCCACCAGCAGATGATGAGAGGCCAAAATTGAATCTGAAGCCAAGGACTTTACCTCTGCCTGAAATCAAAACGGTAAATGACGAAGAGGAGGAAAGATCTGATGGAGAGGAGAAATCGTCGACACCAGAGCCACCACCAAAGCCTAAACCTTCGGGTGCGGCGCCAGAAAAGGTGTTTGGAAGCGCCCGGCCAGTAGATACTGCGGCACGAGAAAAAGCAATTGAGGAAAGATTAGAACGAGAACGCTTGGAAAAGTTGCGAATAGCTGAAGAAGAGCGTCAAAAAGACGAAGAAAAAGCTGATGATATCGCGGAAGATGATGCTAGAGACAAGGAGGAAAGTGAATCTCGCGAAACAAGGAGTTGGCGAAAGCGTGACGATGAAGTGAGGCAAGACGGCGATCGTAACTATCGTAAATGGAGCCCCGACAGAAGGGGTCCACCAAGAAGAAATGGTAATGAAAATAATTTCAGTTCAATGATTAAATTGTGATAAAAATTAATTGAATTATCAGATGACCGTCGGATGGGTGGACCACAACGCGATAACCGAGATAATCGCGACAACGGACCTAGGCGAGACTACAGAGATAATCGTGATAATAGAGGGTACGATCGAGATAATAGATATCGAGATAACCGGAATGATCGTAATGATCAACGGTATCGATTCTTTCTACCATCTTACAAACTTAATTATTAAGTTTTGATTTAATTTCAGGTCAGAACGGGATCGGGACTACAACCGTGATCGCGATCGAGGTGCTTCAAATTATAACAAGGATAGTAAACCCAACCCACGTGATAACCGGCCGCCACCACCTCGTGACGACAAAGCGAGGCGAGATCCAAAACCTGATCGACCAATGCCCAAATATCAGCCACCACAAGCAGGACCTGTAAGTGTTTTGTAGAACAGAAAGATGATGCTATTGTTTGAGATATCGTTATATCGAAGCATAGCTTATAAAATTTGGGATTGGAATCTAAAACGATAGTGGATAGTGAATAATATACATTGGCTTTTTATTGACTAGTCTAAGGTTTGGATTAAAGTTTTAATGTATTCATGTTAACATCAAACATTAACATCTATTATTCAAAATCTCCCCTCATCCCTTTTACAATCCAATAAAATGCTTTATGTCTAGAATCAGATGACCATCACACACATAAGGTTTGTTCAGTCCATTTTGTCATTTTCAGTAGTGTATTTTCTAACTTACATAATCATTGTGGCGTCTATTAAATTTTTATCATGATTGCTTAGTGTCATTTTTGCTTTCTGCACACAGAAGCTTAAAAGCCATTGTCCAAATTAAGATAATGTATTCATAAGTGGTGTCGACTGATAATGACCAAGTAATTTGTGTATGCCCTATCCTGACCGATTTTAAATGGACAGGTTCTAGGGCATTGCTTGTAATAACATTTGTCAAGTGACTAATAGCATGTTTTGTTCTAATGACTCATGAATGGGTTCAAGAATGATTTGTTTGTTCGGAACGACTTTAGTAATTTGTTATCTCCAACTAAATAATTGTATGTGTAAATATGCTTACATAAAAGGCCTTGGATGTGAAAATACGAAAGTATTAAGCCATCAGATTTAATGTCTTAAAAGGGGCAAGAAAGTACGCGATGCAAATTTAATCGTCTCGTAATTTTCATATCGGATGGGTTTTTCTTTTAAGTTGAAAACGACCGGATGCAGAAGAAGTTTCGAAAATTAATAATGTTCTTTCCGACGGTCTAAGAATGACTATTTCTTATTTTCAAGTTGTATTCTGCCTGCGGAATTAATTGAAGCAAGATTATGCTTGATCAATTAATACCGAATTGCACTGTATTCTCAGAAAAAGATTTTTTTGAGCTAATATGTTTAGTCGTCGATTAATTGTATTTATAACGATCCCCTTCGCCTCCAGAACTGATCGGTTTATGCAAAAAACGTTTTGCCCTGATTAATTTAACCTATATAGTTTTCTTTTTATTTACTTCCCTCATGCCTTGCATTTTATTTCCGAAAAACACATTTCGACTCTGTTGTGCCAGCTTTAGTTTTCGTTATATTCAATGTCTACAAGATTATAACATGTGGTAATGTAAGGTCCGTCTAAAAGGTTTCGTCATCTGGCTCGATACATCCTTCGAAGTAGTCGCCATTTGATTGAACGACACGCTCTCATTGGTGTTCCTACATCCTCAAGCATCGCTCGAAGTCAGATTTCGGTATGAATTTTTTTGCTTTAGTACTACAGCCCCTTTCGGGCCTTCGCTTAGAGATAGAGTATCTCATCATGATCGAATGCATTGGCACTCGGGAAGGCGATATAGTCAGTACCACGCTTTGGCCATGTGTCCGCCCACCCAGCTGCGATACGTTCTGATTTTAAACCAGTACGTATCATAACTGAACGGGCTTATAGTCCGTCCAGAGAATCACTTGAACTAAATCTCGTTGTCACCAACGAAACTCGAACCAGGGACCTTCGGCTTAGGGATGCATCAGACTACGACTATTTAGCCGCACTTCTGTCGCAAGTTACACATGGTTATATGGAAGCCCGCACACTGCGATTTTCGACAATTTTGTCCAGGTCGGCAGTCGCAGGAATTTGCGATTTTTTCTTAAACCAGTTTAGCAGGTAGTTTTTGTTATACTCGCGCAGGCGCACATCATTTGGACATTTGACGCTGACGTGCAAGGAGGTTTCTTGCATAGCGTGCAAATGAGTTAGCGCATGTGTTCCTGGCAAAGACATACCTTCAACTGAGCATATTAGTTCTGGGCATGCGTGAAGTTCCTTTGCAAATCTTGTCGCAGTGTGTTCGTATTTGCGTCTGAAAATCGCTGGTTACGGCAGAAAAATCGCAATGTGGCCGAACCCTTACGGGGTGAGTGCTCTAACCACTACACCACACGGAATGGATTTTAGCTCACTAGTATTAGTTTGAATCGTCTCGTCTCTTGAGTGGCATTTTCAATCTTGGGAGCAGCCAAAAGTAGCAGGTAGCTATGTCAGAACAGTACGGAAGCTGAAAAAATTATGCGGTATTTATGTAAAACATTGTTGCACATTATTCTTCGAAAGAGCGTTATCGTGGCGAAGAAACCAGTCCGCGCTTAACCAAAAACTTAGTCTTCTAACCGCAAAGCGTAAACCGTTCAGAACTTTTATATTTTTATTTATATTTATATATATATATATATATATATATATATATATATATATATATATATATATACATATAAATATATATATATATATATATATATATATATATATATATATATATATACATATAAATATATATATATATATATATATATATATATATATATATATATATATATACATATATATATATAATCTTTTTTTCGCTCTTTGTTAAAATTAATATTCTTTGTCGATCGTCTGCCCTTTCGGATCATTTCGTGGTTCACAAATCCTTCGTAATTGTTTTGTGTGTATGTCACAACAGTTTTTCCCCAAAACACCATCTTCTTCTTCATAGCACTACAGCCCCTCTCGGACCTACGTTTTCTGCAACAGGCGTCTTCAACAGTCTTGGTCCATTGACCGCATCCTCCAATTTCGAAATCCGAGCAGCGATGAACTGTCTTCGTCGACCCAGTCAGACCAGCGTTTCTTCTGTTTCCCCACTGGTCTCTGACCTTCAGTTTTCCCAATGAATACCTTTTTGGGTATCCGTTGTTCGTCCATACGATTCACATTGCCAGCGCATTGCAGCGTCCGCAGTCTTATAATCGTTGAGACCCCCGGCTCGTAAAAAATATACAGCTCATGGTTCGCGTTCGCCATGGGTCCGGTCTAGTTTCGCTACAATTATCCGCCATAGTACCCGTGGCTCAAAGGCGTTCAATATATTTGTTGATGCTTGGTTTAGGGTCCATGTTTCATATCCATGGCATAGTACAGGTCTGATCACAGATTTGTATACTTGAAGCTTTGTTTTTCGGTGTATACAGCTGGTCTTCAAGATCGTCAAAACTCAATAAAAAATATTATTTGCGAGCCGTATTCTACAGCGTATTTCGTCTCTTTCACTAGCAGTTCTCGCTATTTTTCCGCCTAAATACCCAAATTCGGCCACATTTTCGATATTGTATTCGGCAAATGCGATATTTTGGGTATTTGAGTTATTTTTCCTCGGTTAATAGCCCTACTAGTTCTGCTTCGCCGTCGTGTTTCAGGAAAAGTGTTTTGGCGGCTGATATCGTCCGCATAGGCTACCACTTGGCTTGACTCGTGTATTGAATGGTAGCATTCTTATGACATATTCTAGAGCCAAATTGAATAGCAATGGGGCCAGTCCATCTCCCTACTTTGGTCCGATATTTGTGTCAAAGGAGTTGGTTATCGATGCGGACTTGGGAGTTCGTCGACGTCATTGTCATTTTGGTAAGACGGACTAATTCGGCTGGGATGCCAAAGTATATCTACTAAATAGCAGCTGCAATTAGATTTTATTTCTTACGTGTACTTATAGAGTAGATACAATTGGACTAAAAGTGCAAATATATGGTAAACAAAAACATGAATTTGCAAGCAATTGAACCAACACATGGTAAACTTGAATCCATCTTTTACACGTTTATTTGGCTCTCTTTTCATTTTGAGAGCTCTTCGATTGCAGGTGCTAGTTAGAATATATGCTCTGGCAAAGCTTATTTGGGACATTACGTTATGATCAATACTGTCGTATGGTTGCTTAAAATCAACGAAAATTTGGTGTACGTCTATGTTGAACTCCCAGCATTTCTCAAGAATTTACTTGATGGTAAGTAATTAGTCTATCGTCGATCTACCTGCTCTAATCCCACCTTGATACTCCCCAATGATACTGTTGGTGTATGATCTGATTTGATTCTCCAAGATATTTGAAAATATTTTGTATGCCGTACAAAATAGTGGTATGCCTCTATAGTTTTCGCATTGTAGCTTGTCACCTTTTTTGTAGGTAGGGAATATAATTGATTGGCGCCACTCTTTGGGCATATGTTCTTGTTGCCAAATGTGCTGGGTGGCTTTCTGAACACCGCTGCCCTCATATTTAATGAGCTCCACTAGAATCTCATCGATGCCCGGCGCTTATTTATTCTTTTAGGCCTTGATAGTGGAACATACTTCATGCAGAATTGGTAGGGCAAATGGAAGCTCTTCGGGAATATCTCTAGGCTCTGATATTCTGGAGCAGTGTGGAGGATATAGGAGGTTCTTGAAATATGATGCCCATCTTTCCTTAATCCTATTTCCATTAAGCGATGCTGTGTTTTTTTTATTTTTTAATACCTCCATTCGCTACCACTTTCCATCACTCTTCCTTCGTCGCACAACGCTCATGCGATCTGCATTCACATCACGTTGCTTCGTCCTTTGTGCCACCCAAACAATGTTTAATACATCGGTATAAGGGGGCACACAAAATAATGTGAACTAATCCTTTTCATGAACATCTAGTCCAAAATCATGACCAGCTCTCAGAGATAAAAAAATTCAATATAATACGACGCATTCAAAAAAACTCTGAGTATGTCTCTTCAGTATCTCGCCGATAGGGTCAAAAATTCCCTAAGATACTGAGCTCATAAAAGCAGAACCACAGGTCCACGCTTCAATCAGTGCTAATTAAATGCTCCCTTAGTCTTTTCTTAAATACCAAAAGGGAGTTTGCTTTCTTAAACATTTCTGGTCGATTTCTATATATACGCAGAGCATCGTTCTTTAGATGATCCGTTCTGGCAAAAGGTATTACGAATTGATCTGCATTCCTCGCATCATATGGATTGATTTGTGATACCTTAATTAATGGTGTTCGTTCCGATCCATTAGTTTTTAAATTTTTGTAGATAAACTTAGCTTTCTCCAATATAATGATTTAAATAAAGGTTAATGATTTTGCTAATCGTTAAACTAAACTAGTTTGAGTAAGCATTTGCAGTTTCAGAATGTATTTATACGTTTTGGTCAACAGCCTGGATAACTATTTAAATGTTGCTTTGCTGATTAACTCCAAATAAGTACTCCATAATGTAATTTCGTCGGGACAAATGCATTTAGAACAAGTTTCTTGATGTGCATAGGAAAAGCTCATATCTTCTTAACAAGCCATTATTGTGACATTGTCTCCTTAAGCTATTTATGTGTGGCAACCAGGTCATACGATGGTCTATGATAAGACCAAGATATTTCATTTCTAGCACTCTGCAATTTTTCGTCGTTAATATTTAGTTCGACATCTATGTCTCCTTTATTCTTTTGGTTAAAAACAATATATTTTGTCTTTGTACTGTTCAATACTATTTTGTTTTCGATTAAACACTCATCGAGTTTTCCTAGATCCTCGTCGATAGTGTTCTCAATGGCAGTTTTGTCTCATCCTGAATAAAGTAGAACTATGTCATCAACATATAATGTGTGATATCCCGTCAGCCCACATGTATTTAGATTATTTGTGTATAGCAGGAACAAAGTTGCGCCAAGTATTGAGCCTTGGGGAACTCCCTGTTTTCGTAGGTGCTCGCTCGCTCAGGACATTGTTGATTAAAGTTCTCTGCGATCTCTGAAGACCATACGATTCAAGTTTACGAAGCAAGAGGTCATGATCAACCGTATCAAATGCTTTTTTCAAATCCACAAAAATTGCAATGACATAATCACCTCTGTCAAGTCTTAGATTGATGAAACATGTGACAGAATGTAGGGCATCCAAAGTACTCTCGTTCTTTTGAAAACTAAACTGATGTTGGCTTACGATAAAGTTTTCAACTAAGAATGATGTCAATCGATTGTTTAGTATTTTTTCAAATATCTTACTAAATCCCGTCAGCAGCACAATCGGGCGATCGTTATTATATATTAACTATTTTTGCAAGTTGTTCTTCCGGAAATGACCCATTCCTAATATGCACGTTTATAAAATTTGCCATAAGCTCGGCTATGTCCCTCCTGATTACACTAATCTCATGCATCATGATGCTGTTGATGCCTAGCGCCGTATTATTTTTCAATCCATTGATTACATTTGACTTCCCTTTTATTTGTTTAATGAATGTGAAGGATGGAATTTATTGAAATATTTGTAGTATTTAAATTGCTTTCTGAATTGGCAACGATTTCTTGGTGATTCTTCCACCAATTGTTGAAAAAAATATATTTAATGAGTTCGCCGCATCACGCCCATCAGGATTCAGTTGAAAGTTTTCTGATATAACCCGGGATGAAGAGTTATCCTTTACCTCATTTAATATTTTCCATATTTCATGGGAGATTTCAGCCGATGTTTCCATTCTTCTTGAGAAATATGAGAATTCAGCTTCTTTCACCAGTCGTTTCGATTCTTTTTTCGCTTGCATACATACAAGCTTGAAAGCTTGGTTTCCATTGTTCTTCCTGTGGTCCATGTGTGCCTCCTCTTTTTAATACTTGCATCAATTACTTTTTTCCTTATCCAAGTCCGTTGTTGACACCTGATTTTTACAGGTAAAATTCTCGAGAGAAATTTACCTTTTGCGGAGAGTGTCATATATACATGGGATATAATGAAATTCTGACATAGCTATCTGCGCCTTTTGGCTGTTCCCAAGAATGAAAATGCCACTCGAGACACGAGACGATTCAAACGAATACTAGTGAGCTAAAATCCATCCCACGTGGTATAGTGGTTAGAGCACTAAGCCCGTAAGCCGAAGGTCTCTGGTTCGAGTTACGTTGGCGTCAACGAGATTAAGTTCGAGCGATTCTTCGGACGGACTACAAGCCTGTTCAGTTATGATACGTGCTGGTTTAAAATCAGAACATATCGCCAAAGCGTGATAATGATCATATCAACTTGTGGAGTGCCGATACATTTGATCATGACAATGAGATACTATCTCTAAGCGAAGGCCCGAAAGGGACTGTAGTGCTACGAAGAAGAAGATATAACGAAATTTTTGACCACGCTAGAGGTTGCAATTTTGCTCCGATTTTCACCAAATTTTCAGGAAAGGTGTGTTGAGTAAATATATCGGTTAAGTTCGTGAACCAGCTATATCGGCCAGGCGGAAACAAAATGGCGGCCGTTTTAGACGAAAAATCGTGATTTCTGTTCTGATCAAAGTATAGCTCCAATTTGGATGAAATTTGGTGCAAAGGTTCACTGATGCATGTGATGAATCTCACAACGAAAAATCCAAAGTCGGTACGGCTGAAAAAAATGGCGGCCGCTCAAAGGTCGAAAAACGTACAAAATCTTGTTGTAGTTTTGACCAAAGCTTTCAACCAATGTTAATGAAATTCGGTGGTTTGATAGAAACTATAAGTATCTAAAGAGTTACGTAAAAACCTGGAGGTTAGATCGCAAAAACAAAATGGCAGCCAGTTGAAGCTCAAAACTTCAGTCTTTTAAAAGTCGCAATTTTGATCAATTAGATCTAGAGACTTTGACATTTTGGTGATCATGAATGTGCAAATGGCGACGGTTTAAATATGCGACTGTTTCAGGTTTTCGTGGCCCTCTAGCGGTCACATTTTCCAACGGACTTCAAAGAAAGTTGAGATTATGAATCTTTGTACTAAGGTCTTGTATTGTGCAGAAAATTTTTTAGATCGAATGAAAAATAAAAAAGTCGAAATTTCAAACCTAATATTTTTTATCTGCCATTTTCACTAAAAATTGAATAATTTTGCCCTGTCTAAAGTGAAACTCTGATTTGAACGAGATTTGGCGCATTGATTGATTAGGTCCTTGCATACAAAGATTTAAAATAATCCAAAATCAAATGCATGCATTCAAAATGGCGCCCCAGGTCAGAAGGCAAGCGCAATTCGCTATTTTAGTAGCAACTGAAATATTTTAAATGACTTAACTTGGAAGTTTTTATAAAGCAGACCATTTTTAAGATATTGTAAAATATTTTGAACAATACCCTAAACAATTATAAAATCGTAACTTGTCTGTCTGTCCATCCGTCCGTCCGTTTGTTCATGCGTCACAACAAGTTTTCTCGCAAACCATATGAGCTAGAATGAGGAAATTTTCTACGTAGGTCAAAAGTGGTGCCTCCTAAAATTTGCAGTGCCAGAAAATATTTTAAGGTGTTTAAGGGGGTTGCCCCCATACAGGGGGGGTGACATAAACATATTTTTTCTGTAGCCCTCTAGCAGCCAAGTTTCTCAACAGATTTCGATAAAACTTGAAAATATAAGTTATTAAGGCAAGTTAATTTAATTTAATTATGCAAATCGGATGACAAACAAAAAGTCGAAATTTACAGCTTAATATTTTTAAAGCCGTTTTCAATAAAAATTCAAAATGATGGCACCTGATGCTTCAGAAAAGAATTGAAAATGTATATATTAATGGCAACGCAAATGCTGATTAAACTTTTATGGAAATCTTTTGAAACTAAATATTTGAGCTATTTAGGCCAACAAGTTATCACCTTTGTGTGGTAACCACTGTGAAATGTGTAAACAGCAAATGTGAGAAGGGCGAAACCTGTGTTTATATGTTCATAACAATTTATTATCCGCCGATTTTCAATATGTAATCTTAATTTAATTAGCGAAATATTTGCGCCACTATAAAGGGTCTCGAAATACGAACGTCGGCAGATTCTTTTTATGTTAATAAATACCCATGTGGTACTACGAAAATTGCAGTAAGAAGTCTAGTAGTAGGCAAGCCAAATTCTTTTTCGAAACTTTACGCTTACGAGAAATTTACCTTTCCGGCTGGTGCTGCCAACGGGGATTTTTCTTAATTGTAGAGCTTTGCTTAGCAGCTATGATAATATTCAATAATACTATTTGGTTTCCGCTTCTTCAGTAATTCTCGTATGTTTAGAGCTCCTTATCTAGATATCTGAACGTTTTGTAAGGTGGCTTCTGTTTGTTCAGGGTTTGGTCTTGAATAGCTATTTTTAACACACGGTGATCCAGCTCCGGCCGGTGCTCAAATGTGTATGTCATGTTTTCAGCCACTTTTAGATCATTGGTTATTATATGATCCAGACAGGTATTTGAAACTGGGCGAGTAATTTTGTTATTTATGATTCCCACTCCATTCGTTTCTAGCGTATCCTTATAAATCCTTGATTCTGGTGGTGTTTGTGTCCGCTACTGTGATTAAATTTTTTTCAGTTGAGAATAATGTATCTAGTACTGTGCAAAAATCCTGCACATTCACACGATTGGGGTTGTAGTACGTCCCTAATTTTATTTTTTTACCTGCGTGGCATACTTCAATTATTATAACGTTATATTTATCAGGCTGCACTCTCTTGGTAATGAAATTGATGTCATCACGGCAGACCGTGGTCGCAGGCAGATAACTTTGTTTCAAGCTTTTCACTACTGTTTATGCTTGTCTTGTGTTGTTGCTCGCTAGACTACTTCTCAATTAGTTGTCATAGTATTTTCTTTTCTTAATTCTAATTATCTTATTCGTTACTCTTCTGAGATTTTCATATTGCTCTCTCTTCGGCCTGGTTTTCCTACCTAAATATTTTTTGTATGCCTGATTATTTTTATCTAACGCATTCTGGCTTTCATCATCGAACCAATCATTTCTTTTGCGCCAGGCTTGATGACCGATCGTATGTTCTGCCACGGTCCTAATTGCTATCACTTCCAACCATAGGTCGTTGCTTGTTTTCAGCGATGTATCTGATATGATTAGAGCCAGCTGTTGTTTTGCCACAGACGCCGTTTGGAGCCTTTCGATGTCGAATTTTTGTAGAGGGCTAGTCTTGACCGAACACGCCTTTGATATACGACATCGATAAGTTAGTTTGATCAAGTAATATACAAATGATGCCTCGGTATGTACGGACATCGAGTATGCTGGTGGCCCAACGCCGGTATGTAATCGGACTCCAAAACGCCGTTAAAAAAAATGCTTGCAAGTGTTCTAGCAAGAAGATAAAAATTATTTTATGGAAAGCTTTTCTGAAATCTGTAAATGTAAACATGAACTTGAAAATAGCTTTCAAGGAAAAAATATAATTACGATACAATATAACGTTAGTTGTATGTACTGTAGTTAATTTACCAGAACAAAAACCATTTTGGTTTCCAATTATGATTGAAGTTATGAAATCTGTAAGGATATTCAAATACCTTGGGAATAGCGGCCAATTTAGATGTGGGACGGCAATTATAACACCTGCTTTCTGGCTGGATTTAAAAAAAAGCACTAAAGCCAACTTTAAAAAAATGGCAAAATAGCCTGAGAATGAAGAAGTATTGAATAGTAAGAGTAGTATTAAAGCTATAGCAATAACCACAGGTTTTTAAAATTTCAATCAGTTCCAGTTGTTTTCGTAATTTCTACGCTATCCAAATGCATAGGCAGGTCTATGTGTCTTTTGCATTCTGTTCTGAACTTTTTAAGAACAAGGCACGCCCATTATTGGCACCTTAACCGAGACAAACGTTATGGGCCAGCAACGCCAATTGGCGAGCTGTAATCTGTAGAGTACATTGGCTGGGAAGCATAGAAAAGAAGGTTTTGTTTGCTGTATTGATATGCTGTTTAAATTCCCCTCAAAGTCAAAAGCGCTTTATTCAATACTAATCTTTATAAATTTTAAAAGAACATAAAGCAAATTCCAAAACAATAACAATAAAAAACTGAATGGGCCAAATGGCTCTCTAAGTTTAAACGTTATCAGTTAAACAAATTTTACCAAAAAAACTATAGCAAATTCAAATTAATAAAGATTATTACACATTATGATTTGATTAGGAAAAGGAGAAAAAACCAACCTACACTATCCTAAAATTATTTATAATTCAAACACAAAAGTGAACTTTGATTCTACACCTAATATGCTACAACCAAATCCTAATAAAAATTCAATCAAAAAACTTTATCTTATACTAAAAAATTCTATCACAATGTTCCTAACTTAAGCGTTTAACCTTACCTCTAACCTAATAAAATAAACATAACATATACCCAACCTATCCCTAATTTTTAACACAAATAAACAACAACACTAAATGTAGCGATAATGAGCTGAAACTCAAAAAACTATGTAACGAAAAACATAAAAGCTGAAAATAAACACGAATAATTTAGACATTGTCATTCAGCCACCAATACCTAGATTGCACCGTCTCAGCTCGATCAGCTTCAACGAATCTAGCAAATGAGTATCTCCATCGAAATTGTGGGTCTCGTGAACTCAAATTCGGAAGATATTCTATCTTCTTATCGGTGGCCCGTCTATATATGTGATATATGACTGGGACGCCGTCAGAATCAAAAACATATCGATTCATGTTCAAATATACGAACGCTTCTGGAGGAACGAAGCCAGTAACGAGGCAAGTCTCAATATACCCGTCTGTAGGGTGGAACGGCTGTGAAATCCAAGGGTTTTCACTTACAGTTACAGATCTTGCGATATGATTCCGAAGAAGTTTCAATATAAAGATATCGATTCTCGTCACTTAGCAGTTTGATAAATTCTTCTATTCGATATGTAATGCTTCCAATCCGTCTCAGGCTTTCGGTACAAACCAGTAAATGCACGAAGACATTTCCTTTCGAAAACTCTTAATTTTTCCATAGTACTATGTAATGAATTTTCTACCTTCAGCTCGAACGCGGAACCGACCTCTCATCGGTTCTAGACGTTAAGTCTGAGTAGTGCCAACGGATGGTACCAACAGGTCAACCAATCCGTGCACCGTAATCCATTCACGCGGTGACTGCTTGTCGGCCAGCTAGTTCGGAGAGGATTTCGGTCGCGGGTCTCCGAATGGATTACGCTCAATCACAATATTTCAGTCACCTGAACTTGCCCGTTTTTCAAACGCGTCAACAATTACTCATCCAGAACGAGAAACCTACATTACGTTAGTTCTGGATGTGATCTATCCACAGATCTCAAATCAAAAACGCTACAAAATCCCATAGGCGCGTTACCGATTCACCGACGCGGTACCGAAAAATATACTACTCGAACTTAAACCGAAGAAAACTACTCTAAAGAAATGGCGAAACAAGCAAAGGTACCGCGTACCGCGCGCGACGCGAAACCGACTTCAGCGGATTTGCAGAAACCCTACCCTCGCGACGGCATACTTACCCTACATTCTCTGTTCCCCCTGAAAAAAGAAGAACCACTGAAAAGGAAAGTCGTGGGTTAACTTTTAGCAATTCATGTTGTATTCTATTCTATCATATACTTTAGAAATTTTGTTTTTTTTTTTGTTTTCTTACCACTACCTTACAATTTATGTATCTTCCTTTGTCTTTGTATGTACAATTCAAAATCCTTCTTAATTTACATGCATTATAATAATATATTTTAAAGGTTAGTTTTTCTATAAAACTTGCAATTATGGCCTTTCTTTTCCGAGATTTCCAGTATTTGATCCGTGCCGTTCACAATTTTTCTCAATTATTTTCATTCTTCATTAATATTTTCATGAATTTTTCAGTGAATTGAATTTTGTAATTTTAACATATCAAAGAAATTATGGAATTATTTATGTATTTCAACAGTCGGCTCGAGATTATGTTTCTTTCTAAACCACGCCGCTTACTTTCAGTATTTTGTTTATTGTTGGACTTTTCTTGCTTGTTTGTAACAAAATGATACTAGAAAATACAAACTATTATTTTATTATTTTCTTTTTTATTTGTGTGTGGCTGGTCGTATTGTAAGTACACTATTGTATTTATTGTTGTTCTTCGGCTTATTGCTTCAATAAAAATCAGAAAAGCATTTCGTAAATATATTGCAAACATTTCGGCTCTATGGAAACTAAAGCTGTTTGTATACTATAGTATGTATAGGTTGAGTGAAGGGTAGTAACAAGTCACAAAATTCAAAAACTATTAGCACCATTTTGTACGATTGTAGTTCTTATGATATTTAGTTCTATTAATATTCTTTCATTGTCTTCTTACTGTTAATTCTAATGCTAATTGTTGTGTTGTTTTTTTGAAAACAATTCAATGTTCAGTAAGCGTTCCAATCGTAATCAATCGAACCATCAGGTCTTTTAGGATTCTTAGGTTTTAATAGTTTTAACTTAGATTTTATGTCTTTAGTTTGTTTGAAAAAAAAAAATATTGCATTTATCTCATATGTTTCAATTAACAAAAATATTAAGTTTATACCGTATTCTCTTTTGTTAAAATTTTCACAATATTATCGCAACTCTACCGTTTATTTCGTTTGTATGAGGTTTTGCGCTCAGAATCCTTTTTATTTAGTTTTTTGTTTTTCGTTTGTTTTAAAACATGTTTTTGTAAATATATATTATTAGTACTATTGTTTTTTGTTTCATGGGTTGAATGTTTAGTGTATGTTTAACATATTTGTTCACCTTGGCTTTTATTTTTTCAGTTATATACTTTGTTTGATTGTGTGTGTTAGGGGAACAGGCAAATGGCTTTGTAGTGTAAATGATCAGTTAATCTTGATAAATTGTTTATAAATCGGTCTGTTGTCAATATATAAAATATCCCTTTTCTATTTTATTATTAATTAATTAATTAATTATTGTTATCTATTGCATATCTTGTCTATGGCTTGCTAAGTTAGTTTGTTAGACGCAGTAAACAGAAAATTGTTTCTTTTTTTATAATCAAAATGGCCAAGCGTTGTTACGCAAATATATTTTTTCTTCATACTGTTGTGTTAAACTGGATATTTGGGTTTACTTTAATTGCTCCATCAATTTTCCTCATTCGCCTGATAAAATCTCCGTAGTTTTGGTAAACCTACACCTTCTTGAAAATATGTGGAATAGAGCCAAGCTGAGTTTCGTCAGGATGCTAAGACAACTTTCAACCCGACCAGCGTCGTGGCAGGTAGACAACGCTCTAAGGCTAGTCTAACAGCAAAATGCTTACATTCCTTTGGTTAAGTGGTAGGTCAACAAACCATCTAGTACTCATAGTTGTCAGAAGCGAACCCTCCAAATAAATAAATAAACGGGGCATATCCTCTATTCAGTATTCAGTAACATGAAGAAGGACCTTGAAAATGGAGTGTGATATGCTGTTGTATTTCATAAAAAAATATCTATGAAAGTGGAAGGAGCGTTAATGGTGCTGACTTGATTGATATCACTGTTCTCTGACTATTCCTTATAAGACCATTATGATTCTGTCAAGTCGTTGGTGAGTTCATTCTACTAACAGAGATCTACTTTTGACTTGCACTAAGTCTTCCATTTGTTTTGTCTTCTTTTCAACTTGATACTTCTTTTGTGATCTATTAATCAACGACTGTTCGCGGTTTTACATCTTTTCTATATAACCAGCTGATGAATGTAGTCTAAAATGGTGCTACTGCCGATATTTCATCATATCACTTGCTTTTCGTTAATAGGTACCTAACACCAAAGAATATTGAACACATCGTCGACTATTATGATTTTGAGTTGTACGTGCCTAGCTCTGTGCACACTATATTAGTATAAAGGCTTATAACTACTTCTATACGATTACTACCAAATCGTAAATTTGAGGGCGTCCAAAGAAGCTTCATCGGTAAAGTTGGGAGGTATCGTTTTGTACCTTACATTACCGAACATACTTAACATCCAAAGCGTTTCAGTTTACATACTATATGTATATATGTTTCTAATGTGTGAATGTCACTTAAAACTATTACTATATATTACAGCAATGATATCAATTTCGTTAGTGGACATCCGTCACATTGGCTCCTGTTCAAAGTATTCGTGTTTGAGACACATCAAGGCAGAAGGGCGAGATCGAGGCTCAAATGCTAACATTTTGCTCAATAAGTCGTTAGAATATTCGCATAATTGTCGACATAAATCGAATGGTTGCTTTGGCATCCGGTGAGGAAAGTTTTCGCGAGCTAGATATTCATCAATTTTACCGAAGACTGCACTCTGTACTGCGGATTGCAAGCGATATGCCAATTGATCAATCTGAACAAGGTAGCAAGCGTTACTTCGAATTTCCGCATTAAGAAGCGTCAAATCATTTTGGTGTTGAATTATTCTCCTACTCTTTCCTAATTTGCCTGTTGCTCCTTTCCGACCTTGACAGAGCTTCATGCTCCAGCCTGAGGCAATGCTCCGGTGAATGTCACTGCCTCACGAATAACGTTTTCCCAAAAACACTTTAAGCACACCACGCGTTTCTTCACAGATTAAACAGGGAATACGCTTCACTCCACCACGTCGCGCCAAACGACGTATAGCTGGTTTTGTAATACCTTCGATATTCTCACGAAGAACTTTTCGATGACGTTTCGCGCCTCCATGTGCTGTCAAGATTTCCGGTTGTCACCTCGGACAAAACATATGTGCGTGGAATGGCACTTCATATGGCGGAAATGTGCTTCTTCAGATGTCGCCAGTGGCATAGTTTTCTCGATGGCCACGGTGGAGGGGCATTTCCAGATGGCTATGTCTCGAAATGTGCCGGGGTTGGATTAATTCTATATTCCGAATATTTATATCCACGGATCTAAATATTTGGACAGAAAAAAAAATATTTTCTGCACAACGATATCCGCACAACAGATGAAGTCCGCTGGCACTTCGAGGACATATCCATCTGGCAGGTTACAAGGGTTCGGGATCGGAATCACTTCGATACCTGGGCGTAGTCGTCACATTACAACTAACACTCTAGTTGTACAAGATCTGACATCCATATGTCAAAACTGGTCTAACCAGGGTCTTGTAACAGGTAATTTCGACCTTTTGATCAATGTATTTGGAATGAAAGAGTCTTCGTAGGGCCATGACTACTTTTACTTTTACTTTTACTTTTTGTGCAAGGTGTTTCGAAAGAAAGTTTATATTTATTTAGCTTACTGCGTGAACGCAACGAATCGAAGTTGGGGCGGTGAGAATATCAATCGGTTGGGAATTCTCGGGAACAGACCATGCATTGTGCGTGCGAGAATGTTACGAAAACGCTAATTCAACGACTTTATCGCGTAGAAGATGCCCCAGTAGTCGTTTTCGTCACTTGACGGCGCACCAAATATTCCTCTCATTTGAAAATGGATCAAAAAGTTTGAAGAAGCCTGTACAACACTGGCTGGTACAACAAAGGTCATCAGGAGCGATAGAAAACGTGGAAACGAAATGGCAGCCATCACGAGGTCTACCTACAGAGCGGTCATAAGAAATTTCACAGTTCGATTAAACGAATGTCGCGAATGCGAGGGTTTACAATTGGACGATATCATTTTTAAGGCACAATTGTCCTTTAATAACTATAAATTTCCTTACTACTGTCTACCTGATCGCGCGTTCCAGGGCAATGTTGAAGAGCATGTGGGCAAGCCCACCCCCTTGTTTCAGGCCTGATTACATCTGCTCGGTTGATATTGTCCTGCGGCTCAGTGCAGTTTTGACGGAACGCCAAAATCAAGCATATTTTACAGGGTAATTCCATCGTATGTTTACTTGTAATATACAAAGATTTGGTGCACGTTGATGATAAATTCCAAGCAATTTTTAGGCACCTGCTTCATTAAGTATACCTAGTCGATCGTCGACATAGAAGGACTGGAACATGCGTTTAATGATTGTAGAAAGAACTTATAGGATATGCACAATATGGCAAGCCGGTGTAGTTTTTGCTGCGCAACTCGTTTGTCTCCCTTTTTATGTATCCAGGCATATGCTATTTCTTCGCAAAAACCTGAAAATTCCTCTGCTTCCCGTAGGAGCTGTGAATAGCTCTAAGAAGTATTGCAGCCACCTGTTTTTTGTTTCGATTGGGTTGCCAACTATTGCAAAATGTGTGACAAGCAAGAGTAGTACGTGTTCCTTTGTAGATGTCGATGCGGAGGGAAAAAATGGAATTTATGAGACCCCTACTGGTAGCGGAATTGATCAGCTTACTTGAGGGCAGTGCATCGGTAGCTCATTGTATTGTAAGAATAGTCTTCTATTTCGTCTTTCTTATCTTCTGTAGGTGCGAGGAAATTCACCAGTCAGATGCTGAAGAATTTAATTTTAATAATATGCATTATTTAAGCCAACCTTAGTATTTAACGAAAATAACTTGAAATTAAACATAAATTATTACAAGACTTACTGGCCCCAAGGGCACACTAAATCTATACATAGTTGATAAAAAAATTAAATGTTCATTATCGCTATCTCAACATAAAAATGAAGGATGCCGTAATTTGTCTCACGTAAATTCGCTCATTGATAGGCTTGAATTGGGTGACTATTTGCTTGATTTTTCTGTCTACGATTAAAGCTTCTTTGCAATTTTCTAATTGGAAATATTGTGTGAGCACGCATGTCCTACGTTTCGCTGTCACACAATCTAGCTTCTTGTTCGTGAAGATGTTAGCTTAGTATATTTCCGTTTGGTGCAGCAATTGTAATTTGCCCGGCAGATACGAGTAAAGTGATCTAACATTTCATGTCAATCCAAGGCCATGTTTACGATTCCGTAACAATTCGAAAATGGCCCCGGCTTGCATGCGCGGAAAAGACGGCCAACGTTCACCCCTCTTCGTTATTGTTTGTATATCCAACGGACATCGCAAGCAGGTGCCGGTTCGATTTCACCCGCCACTAATGGGCAATGCTAAGCGTTTTCCCACAATTATTTAGTTTTCCGATTAAAAACGCTTGATAATTTTTTTTCCTATTAGCCAAATATATTTTGGGGATAAGTGTACTTTTTTTTCTAAAAAAAAACAAGTTCAAATTTGGCACAGTCAAGAAAGTGCTGTTTTGCTCGAACGTTCAACAATATTGTAGATACAAATTAGCAATAATAATATATAGTACATGTTGAAAATTATTGAATAACAATTCTAAGGAAAGTAACGTATTATACCCAAAACTAGTAAATTACACTTTAATTGACAAACAAAATATTTTGCATGAAACTTATATTGACAACAACAAATTTGCCTTCCCTACATTCAGAAGATACAATCATTAATTACAACATACATTCTCTACATTTTCGTTTAAGCAATCACCGGAAGCCGCTGGAAATAATGTAAATATGGCTTGAATATGAATTCTCTTTATAATTCTAATTGCTTCATTTGTGTCTCCAGAATTTTGTATTAAAAATCCAGAAAACAAACGTTGAATCTAACTACTCACACCTTTCTTTAAATAATTTAATTTTCCATGTTGTTGTTGCTTAAAAGCTATAAAACAGATTCTAATCAACATCATCTTCGCTATTTAAACCTATCAGATATAGTAAGAAATAAACATTTTTCAAGCAATCTCGCATGTGAAAATATTTTAATAATTTGCTTCTAATAACGTAAAGATCTGTTGAATAAGTCTCACTTCTGCTCGTTCATTATTATCACTGATATCTAATTATACCTTTCTTTTCCAGATGCTAACAAATTCCAACAAATATTCAGGCCTCCTAGACGACGATGATACATCAGAGTAGGAAGTGCCGCTTAGCAAATCATTTCTTTACTAAGTTGCTGCTGATAATATTTTTTGTAACACTGTCAATATATAATTTACTCTACACCATTTATTTAAAATGAGAATTATTTCACGCGGAGCGTAAGAAAATTTAATAGTTAAAACAATATTCTGATGATGAAAAGTAAATTAAAACCGTGGTGTGCTGTTTAAACATAGAAAAAAACTAAAACTAAAATAAAAACAAAATATGAGTATTGTTCGTGTGTTTGTAATATATACCTAGAAAATTACGAATGCATGCATTATGTAAAAATATGAAGAGGGAGAAGAGTGTAAATCAATTAATATAGATATGGTTTTAGTCAAATGATATGCCGATTGAGCTAGAATATTAGCAAGGCAATTTCCCTATTTAAGTGCATATAGCGTGGGACAAACATTTTCTTTCATGATGTTAAACTTCTCTAAAAAACGCTATTGAAAATAAAATAAAAAAATAGAATTATGACTTTGTTTTACAAAATTGTTATTTGATCTTTTGATGCAAAAATACACTCTGTAAACTTTATTTATAAGAAAATGATTATGTATGATATGGAAGAAAATTAACGTCATTTTTTCTACATTATATAAACAACAAAATGTTGAAGTGCTTTTATTTTGGATTATCGCTTTTTTGAATTTATAGTGAATGATTGGCCTTAATGATATCTTGACCAAATTAGTTGTATCGTGTTCCAGTGAAGTTAGTGTGCGATTGGATAATTTAGGAGATGAGATTACCAAAGTAAAATTCGAATTAAGATAAGTTTTTCATTTTTCTCCAAACCGACACAACCATCCCATATAATGTTGTAATGAACGAACTTGAATTGTCATTTGCTTTGTCGCTTTTTTACAATTGGAATTTACTTAAAAAAAATATACCAACTGGAGCTTTATAGATTCGCTCGTTTGATGTTCATCTCTAGTACACATAACATAACTGCAAGACGATTTTCAATACTAAACTTCTAAAATAACTCTGTTCACACTTTTTCATATTT
Organism: Odontomyia ornata; assembly: GCA_963969285.1. Taxonomy (NCBI): domain Eukaryota; kingdom Metazoa; phylum Arthropoda; class Insecta; order Diptera; family Stratiomyidae; genus Odontomyia; species Odontomyia ornata. The sequence continues at coordinate 106,687,508 of OZ017738.1, read as the reverse complement.
GATATTGCATAAGATTATGTTACATTCAATTTCAAATTTCTAGCGCAATCGTCAGAAAATACTCTGAGATAGAATGAATTTATGAGTGCTTACGTTAATCTAAAATGCCCATTTTGAGATCATGTCTATACATTACAGTTAAACCTACTATAAGCACGTTCAAATATACACATGCATTACATTTTGCTCCACTTTAATACTTTACCCAAATTGCTTACCTCTAGGCATGCGGATATTCATTTTTATATAAACATGGTCTCACTACAATTTGTAGCGAAATTTAATCAATATTTATAAAAAGATTGTTTTAAACTCTAGTGATAACTTGTTTTGTATGTACCAACGGAAAATATAGTGCCTACGAACTATTATCTTTGCGTTCATTACTAGTATGCCCATTTTTATGGCTTCTTCGTTCATACATGGGAAAAAACAGAAATGTTAAAATTTAATTGAAAATAAAGAATTGGTTCTGGAATTTGGCACTGTAGGGCATACACAGTAGATAAGGTAAACGATTTAGAAGAACATCGGGTAAAACCAATATTCTGGTACATATCTGGAGCATGGATTCTTAGTCAATTTTGAACGACTACGAAACATACCATGAGTTCTATGAAATATTTGTTGAGCCAGAGGTTTCAAAGATGCTAAGATTACTGAGACTGATCTCAATCGAATTCAGTACAACCCTGCTCTATTGTTTTATTCTACGTCTAGCATTCGTTGCGAACAGATGTGTTTTTAATTAAAAAAAGAAGTTTTCAAAAAATTAAATTAAGTTTTTAAAACGTCAGACCAAAGTTAATTTTCGTTTTTATTTGAAAAGCTTCTATCGTGGAAGCAATCGACCTAAGGAATTAAATTGAAAATTATTTTACTATAATATATTTAATTTATAAATCAAGAAAATTAAATAGTCCAAAGAGTAATTCGAGACTGCTGGTATGGAGGTGCCAGACGGCTTCCCACCGTTGGGGGAACCCGCGGGGACAAGCAATACGAAATTGGTGGCAATCGTAAATAAAAGGAAACATGACCAGGAAAACTCCGCAAATTGCGCCGCCATCTGATGTAAACCCAAATAGATGAAAACGAAAAAGAAATGATCGGACTTCGACATGAAAATCAAGAACTAAGACTACGACTACAATCCTTCGAAGATCTGTTCAAGAGAGGGATGAAGACTCATTTTGCGCAACCGCTAAAGCAAATCAATAAGGAAACTAAGGCGAAGAAAACTGTTAAACAAGCTATCCCAGAATAAATCCTAAGTGCTGGAGGCACTAACGACAGCCAAAACTATTATGCAGCGCAATCAAGATAACGATGTAAATTTTATTCAGTACTTGGAAAAATTCACATAAGGAAAAGAAACCAGCTCGCAGTTCTGCTGGTTCCTCTGAAAAAGCTTCCAAAAATGTAGAAAAAGTTCCACCAAATAATGGGTTCGATCAAAGCGCAAAATATATGGTTCGACTATTGGCGACCGAAAATAAACTAACCAATTTTGAGATCAAAAGAGTTAATGCTGAAAAATTAACGATTAGTACGAAATCACTGGTCTGGGAATGTTCCACATCACCTGTACCCCAAAAAGTGAAAAGAATCAGAAATTTTTGTTGAAGGGCTTGGACTGCGGAGAAGATTGAATTTATTTTCACCAAAACTTTCGCGACAAGAAGATCGACCGTAGAAAAGAAGAATTTGCCACTTCACCTGCTGCAAATTTCAAATAAAAGCAGTCCGTGCCCTTCAATAAATAAGGTACTTGAATTTCAAAGTGGTGAGGTGGGAACGCCTCCAGAAAAGGGAAGTCAACCAGTGTTATCGGTGTCAAAGATTTGGTCATTCGGCTGCCGACTACACTAGGCTCTATTGGTGCATCAAATGCAAAGACATTCACGCTCGCGGTGAGTATAAATTGACTCGGATGGAGCCTAAAGAAAAATTATACTGCACTAACTACGAAGTTTTTGGCTATCGGGCATCATATCGCGGATACTCCCAATATCAAGATGCGAAAGTGTAAATTAATTCCAAAGCAGACACAAGAACACCGCGTGTCTTACCTTCCAACTTTGTCAAACCCAGAGTATCATTTGCTCTCGCCGCTAGAGGACCAACAGAAAATGCTGCAAATAATGTAAGTGGCAATAATGAGCTGCTTCTTAAAATTTACCAGCGACATAATTCTTCATCTGAGAGAATCGATAATCAAGATACAAAAATTAACTTTTTTTCAGCGTTTAGGCCTTTCAAATACCTTTTAAAAACTTGTCATCCAGTCACATTCCCATGGATAGGATGCATTTCATCTCGATCAACGACAACTCCATTAAAATTTATAACGATTAGTATTGAATAAGGCGCTTTTGACTTTGACGTGTTTTTAATCGCTCCTGTCATTAATTTTAAAAATTAATAAATTTTTCTCGTTAAATTAATTCTTTACATAGCAGTCAAAAGAAAATTTTGATTTTCGTTAGAAAAAGCATTTACCGTCAAAGGAATCGACCCACGGATTCATCGAATATTATCTGACTTCGATAAATCGAAAAAAACTTTTAGAAAAAAAAAGAAAACCGACTTCAAAATGCCCTAAAAAGGATGAAATAAATTTTATGGAAGCGGTGCCATATCAAATTTTCCCCATTCTTTTTTGATGGTGCAGATGTTGGAAGTATTTATTTTGAAATGGGGAAATTGATTTGGCCCCGCTTCCATAAAATTTATTTCATCCTTTTTAGGGCATTTTGAAGTCGGTTTTCTTTTTTTTCTAAAAGTTTTTTATTTCACCCTTTTCAGTGGCTAATTTTTTCATCTCAAAACTTTCAAACTCAGTTTCTTGACTACATTGTACTCGTATATTAAAATATAATTTTTTACTGCATGCAAAAACCACTACGGCTAAAATCTGCAGCGTTCATTGGAATCGAATTTAATTCTGGTACATTTAATACATGATCTCATCAACGTCTACCTTGATTTTAGACTTCATAAAAATCCAATATGGATTGTAGCTTTGAAAAATTTTCGAATTTCGAACTTTGCCCAGACGCCATTTTTATATTCTGACTTGACTCTGAAGTACTTTTTTATCGTTCAACTTTTTTCGACCTTTGAGCGGTCGCCATTTTGTTTCAAATTGTTCCACTTAGGATTTTTTATTGTGAGCTTTATCACACAATTGAATAAATTCTTGTACCAATTTTGGTAAAATCCGGAGCTATACTATGGTCAGAACAGAAATATTTCTGAAAATTTGGCGAAAATCGAAGTAAAGTGGCGACCTTCAGGCACACATTTTTTTATATCCTATCTACATATAACCAACAACACACACAGACATATCTTATATATATATATATATATATATATATATATATATATATATATATATATATATATATATATACATATATATACAAAATAAACATATATATATATATATACATATATACATATATATATATATATATATATATATATATATACATATATATATATATATATATATATATATATATATGTATATATATATGCATATATATATATATATATATATATATATATATATATAAATATGTATATGTATGTATATATATATATATATATATATATATATATATATATATATATATCTATCTATTCATATATATATATATATATATATATATATATATATATATATATATATTTATATATGTGTGTATACACTATATACATTATATATATATGTACATATATATATATATATATATATATATATATATATATATATATATCGACATATCTATTTATATATGTAAACATAAAGTTTGCTCCGGAATTAATCTCAAGAAATTTACTTAAAAATATCCTTCTTAACCGTATCACTCGTTCACTTTTATTCGAAACCCATCGCCTTCGTTTTCAGTTAACTATGGCACTTAATTTACATGAAATTATACCCTATAGTTCAATGAAAAATCGGCTATGCGTTTTCATCTTCATATGTAAAGTTATGATCAGTTATAGAAGGAAAAGTATCTCTTTTTAGGTTGTGATTCTCGCCGGTCTTTAGTATGGACATTACTAATTTTAGATTTCTGGGCATATGTTATAATGTATAATATTAACTGGAAAGTAACGAATCAACTCTATAATTTGAAATCACTCAGTCCTTATTATTTCTTCGGGGAGTTTTATAAATCCTATGTGTAACGTTTACATCTAAGGATGTAAGAAGAATCCTTTACTAAGCTCATCGGTAAGCAAAGGATGACTTCGGAAGAGAAAAGCATCCTGATGTTCCCTTTAACTATTGTTGAATTGTATTTATGCCACATTTAGAAGTAATTTATTGGTTATTTCCGGTAGAAATGATTGAATAAAATGTACCGTTTATGCAAAAAATTAAGGATACTGATAATTTTTATCATTCGCCACCAAAGGACTCGGTATTTCCATCAAATCCTTAAACAGTGCCAACTAATTGGCACTTTTCGTGCGAAAAATTATTTAAACTCAATTTCTCGACACCAATGTATCATATTTAACTGATAGTATCTAGAGAGTCCTTGGAAGGATTACAATTCTGTTCCGATACATTTTAGATCAATATGTTATCTTTCATTTGAAACTCTACAATCAAAATCCTTACACCCGTCGATCAGTTATGCTGAAAAATCCGGGACAAAGTCGGTAATTTTTTAGTTTTAAGGATAAAAGTCCTTTACCGTTACTTGAATTTCTTATCCTTTAAACGGGACCTAACTGAAAGAAAGACGTATCAGTTGCCAAAAACAGAACTCTTCTATCTATCTCCGTTTAAAACTTATTCGTGAACATACAAAAAAAAACAAAAAAAAAATATACGCGATGAATTGATAACCTTCTTTCTTTTGGAAGTCGGTTAAAAAAGCAAATAAGCCAAAGACTAACTCGGGACTGCTGTATGGAGGAGCCCGACGGCTTCCCTCCGTTGGGGGGCCTTGGGGAGAGTAGCAATGCAAAATTGGCGGCAAGCGTCAATAAAAGAAGACACACAAGCAACCAGAATTCCGCAGATGGCGGCCGTAAGACTCAAGTAGTCGAAAACAAACAAGAAATCAGTCGACTTCAAGCTGAAATACAGGAATTGAAACTACGACTGAAAACGTTCGAAGATATGTACAAGAGAGCGAAGAAAGTTCAAGATGCAGAACTGGTACGACAAATAAATGCGGAAACTAAGCAGATAAAAGCTGTCAAACAAGTCATTCCAGAAGAAATACTAAGTGCTGGAGGCGCTAACGACAGCCATAACTACTATGCAGCGTTGGACGGACTCCAACAAGAAATGGACGTTGATGAAGGCATTGAAGGTAATGTTAGTCAAGATAATAATGAGTTTCATCTTTTACCTAGAAAATAAAAATAAGGAGAAGAAACCAGCTCACAGTTCTGCTGGTCCTTCTCAAAAAGTTGCCAAAAATACAGAGAAAGCTCCGCCAATTAATGTGTTCGGTCAAAGCGGAAAGGACATGGTTCGACTATAGGCAGCCGAAAATAAATTAACAAATTTCGAGATTAAAAGAATCAATGCCGAAAAGTTAACTATCAGAACGAAATCACTGGTTGATTTTAAATCAGCTAAAAATGCACTAAATTCTGGAGAGGTTCCACACGTCACATACACCCCGAAAAGTGAGAAGAACCAGACCTTTTTGTTGAAGGGCTTGGACTGCGGAGTAGATACCGTTGATCTTTTTCAGGTGCTCAAAGAAGCAGCACCAGAAATTGAATTTATCTCCGTTAAAATGTTCGCAACAAGAAGGTCGACAGTAGAAAAAAAATGTACCACTTTATTTAGTGCAGATATAAAATAAGAGCAGTCCAAGTGCTCTTCAACAAATAAGATACCTGAACTTCCGAGTGGTGAGGTGGGAACGGCTCCAGAAAAGAGAAGTCAACCAGTGTTATCTGTGTCAATGATTTGGGCATTCGGCTGCCAACTCCGCCATGCATTACCGATGCGTCAAATGCAAGGATGTGCATGCTCCCGGTGTGTGCAAATTGATTCAGACGGTGCCAAAAGAGCAATTATAATGTGTTAACTGCGGTGTTTTTGGTCACCCGGCATCATATCGAGGATGCTCCCGATATCAAGATGCGAGAGTAAAATTTATCCCAAAGCAAACAAAACTACACCGCAGTGTCTTAGCTTCGAACTTCTTCAAGCCCGGAGTATCATTTGTACTCACCGCTAGAGAACCAGCAGAAAATGCGGTAAATCATGTAAATAATGTAATTGGCAATAATGAGCTGCTTCTCAAAATCTACCAGCAATTAAATTCCTTATCGGAGAGAATCGATAAACAAGATACGAAAATTGATATTGTGTTTAATTGTTTAGGGGTCCACTGCCAGGTGGGGATAACTTCTTCGTTATCTCTGCTTATGCAACTGGTGGAACATTTGTCAAGTTCAAGGAGGAGCTCGATTCCTTATTTGAAATACTCGAATTGAACAGGCTGCATAATTATTATATTTTTGCTGGTGACATGAACGCCAAGCATACATCATGGCTTACCGCCACTACTAATCCATCTGTATTTCGGAAATCGTGGATAACAGAGAACCAAATTGTATACAGGTGCAATCTACATGGGTCGGAGTTCCCAACATACCCTAGGACAAATTCATATTTGGACCTCTACATTGCTGACGCAAGACGAATTCAGCTTTAACAGTTCTCAACGGAAACTGCAGGTGCTTCCTTATTATAGCGACCATAACGCAATCGTGATGGAAATCCATCATCAAAGGGATGATTTCTTCCTCATTCCAGTTCAACTTGAAAGTCAATCAGACTGGGGAAAGTTTCAAAAGAAGTTTAATCGAGAAAACCAGAAGCAATGTCCTCCTTCTGATGAGTGGTAACGCTTGCTCAATGGTTCCTAATGACAGGAATGTAACTAACGATGAAATGGATGTCTATTTGTCGAAGTTAGAGAAGCTGACGTTGGAAACGATTGAGAAAGTTGTTCCCAAGATTTACACCCTTGATTGAAAAGCCTTCTTCTCACACGCGTCAACAATATTTATCGACGATTTTTGGACTACAACCATCCCTCATTGGCTTTGTTGAAATTACACCTGAAGAATGTCCGGAACTTAATCCGTTCATACTTCAGGAGTGAGGTCAGCAATCAATGGGCGGAAAAATTGAGGGGTATGTGCTCACAGGACCCAGATGTCGTTTTCACGGAAGTGAATAGCATATTCCCCAAGAAGTTTCGAGTGAAGGTATCGAATCTTGAAGTCACTAGTGATGAGATAAATCTTCTCGATAGGGCTGGTATCGAAATTGATACTACGACTTCGGATAGAAATGGAAACAGGATTATTTGTGAGGGATTGCATAAACTTGCCCTGATTGGAACACATTTTGAATTGATTCATCTACCAAACCCTGAGAAAGGGAATGAAATATTTTCAGAGGTCGTTGAAGCAAAAGTTTCCAACATAAAATCAAGCTTGAATGGCCAATCAATTCTTCATTTCAATGAAATGAGCTGAAACTCGAAAACTATGTAACGAAAAACATAAAAGCTGAAAACAAACACGAATAATTTAGACATTGTCATTCAGCCACCAATGCCTGGATTGCGCCGTCTCAGCTCGACCAGCTTCAACGAATCTAGTAAATGAGTATCTCCATTGGAATTGTGAGTCTCGTGAACTCAAATTCAGAGGATATTTTATCTTCTCATCAGTGGACCGTCTATATATGTGATATATGACTGGGACGTCGTCAGAATCAAAAACATATCGATTCATGTTCAAATATACGAACGCTTCTGGAGGAACGAAGCCAGTAACGAGGCAAGTCTCAATATACCCGTCTGTAGGGTGGAACGGCTGTGAAATCCAAGGGTTTTCACTTACAGTTACATATCTTGCGATATGATTCCGAAGAAGTTTCAATATGAAGTTATCGACTCTCGTCACTTTAGCAACTTGATAAATTCTTCTATTCGATGTATAATGATTCCGATCCTTCTCAGGCTTTCTGTACAAACCAGTACATGCACGGACATTTCCTTTCGAAAACTCTTAATTTTTATATAGTTATAGCACTCTGGTTTTACTAAATCTAACATCTATATGTCAAAACTGGTTAAATCAGGGTCTTGTAACAGACAATTTTGAAATTTTGATCGATGAATCTGGAATGAAAGATTCGCCGAAGGGCCATGACTACTTTTTGTACCTTACTGAGCATAATTTTGACATGTTCGGTATTGTACAGATACTGATCGAGATGAACACCGAGGTGTCGAACACAGGATTTATGTGGGGCCCGTTCTGAACTACCCTCACCAGTCATAATGTGGAAATCCTTCCAATAACGTTTCAGGTCTTGATTGGCCACCTGCAGCGTTGTCCGAAACAAAATTGTTTCGCACTTTTGCGCATTGATTTTCATTCGCCAATTATCAGTGTACATACAACTGGACATCATTGCAAATTTTTTGAAGATTGCTCTGAACTATTGTAACTTTTTGATCTGCCGTAAAGATGATCAGATCATCAGCAAACGCTACCAATGATCGCGTTGGTGAAACGTTAAAATCAAAGCCGTTTAATAGTTTGCAAATGAATGTTGAAAAAGCAGAGGCGCAGCAACTGTTCCCTGCTGTAGACCATTCAAGACCTTAAATTCGCGCATTGTTATCAGATTTCCATCAGTTACAACAAATGATATCTCAAATAACATATTGCACATTGCGACATGGTGTCTGGGGAACCTGTCCTGAAGGGGTTTAAAAATTAGTCCATCTAACCACACCGTATCGAAGGCTTCCTCCATATCAATGAGACACGCTCTAACACATCCTCTGTTGCTTAATTTTCAAAAGATGTCTGAGGTTACTTTCGTTATCGCATGTATTATCGAATGCCTGGCACGAAAACCAAAATTACAATTCGGCATCAACTCACATTTCTCAATGTGTGTGTTTAGAGTCACTTCAAACACCTTGTTGATGTTAGGCAGCAAGCTGATTGGGCGATAGATTTTAGCGCATGAAGATTCTTTTCCTTTCTTCAAGATCGGAAATACCTTAGCCTTTTTCCACTCATTTGGGAAATATGGATTGCTCGACATGTTGTTAAACAATATGCAATAGTTCCTAATAGCAGCCTCAGGCAAATGTCGGAGAACTATATTTGGAACACCGTCAATACCACATGATTTCTTGTTGTTTATCTTGGAAAATGTGAAACACAAGTCTTCATAGCTGACAAAATAATCAATGATTCATGCTCGATATGAGGTCGGATGTCAATGTTTCATTGAAATGAAGAACTTATTCGCAGTTCAGGCTTGATTTGAAGTCGGAAACTTTTGCTTCAACGACCTATGAAAGTATTTGGTTCCTCTTTCAGGGTTTGGTAGGCGATCCGATTCAAAATGAGTTCCAACCAGGGAAGGTTTATGCAATCCAACACAAATAATCCTGTTTCTATTTCTATCTAGAGTCGTACCTATCGAGAAGATTTATCTCATCATTAGCGACTTCAAGATTCGATTTCTACACTCGAGATTACTTACGGAATAAGCTATTCACTTTAGTGAAAACGCCATCTGAGTCCGGTTTTCCGCCCTTTAATTGCTGACCGCACTCCTGAAGTATGAACGAATTAGGTTCCGGACATTCTTCAGCTGTAATTTCAACAAAGCCAGCGAGCGATGGTTGGAGTCCAAAAATGACACTTGTGAGAAGGCTTTTCAATCTTTTTAACCTTGCGATGGTTGGTATTTCATATCCTTCCATATTGTTTCGATATTTAATTTTGGGAACTACTTTCTCAATCGTTTCCAACGTCAGCTTCTCTAACTTCGACAAATAGAGATCTATTTCATCGTTAGTTAGATTCTTGTCATGAAAAACCAGGACATTACTTCGGGTAATCCCGATTAAACTTCTTTTGAAACTTTCACCAGTCTGTTTTTTTGAAATTCAACCGATGATTTTCATGGTGAACTGGAATAAGGAAGACATCACCCCTTTGATGATTGATTTCCGCTATCGTAAGGAAGCACCTGCAGTTTCCGTTGAGGACTGTTAATGCAGAGGTCCAAATACGACTATTAAATTTGCATACAAGTCTTGCGTCAACAATGCAGAGATCCAAATATGAATTCGTCCTAGGGTACGTTGGGAACTCAGACCCATATAGACTGCACCTGTATTCAATTTGGTTCTCTATTATCCACGATTTCAGGAATACACCTCTTAGATTATGGTTGGCATTCAGCCATGATGTATGCTTGGCATTCATGTTACCGGCAAGAATGTAATAATTATGCAGCCTGTTCAATTTGAGTATCTCAAATAAGGAATTGAGCTCCTCCTTGAACTTGAGAACGTTTCGACCAGTTGCATTGATAACGAAGAGGTTATCCTCACCTGGCAGGGAGATAGTGAGATTTTGATAACGGACACCAAGAGATTCAAAGCTTTTGAATTCGAGTTTTTCAATATTTTGGAAACAGTAGGGTGTACTAACCAATATCCCGGGGCCACCTCCCCCATCACCGTTTACCCAATCGTTTCTTACGAATTCAAAATCCTCAAATGTTATGGAGTGCCTTGAATTGAGGTGGGATTCAGTGAGAAGCATGATGTCAGGCTTTTGCTTAACAATAAATTCAAGGAGACAGTCACGTCGATGTAGAGTAACAATGAAGTTGACGTTGGTAGATTGTCTCCTGATTCTCTAGCAGCAAGTGCAAATAATACTCCGGGCTTGACGAAGTTGGGAGGTATGATACTGCGGTGTACTTGGGTTTTTTTTTTGGGGGAAAATTTAGCGTTTGCATCTTGATATCGAGGGCATCCTCGATATAATGCCGGATGACCAAATATACCGCAGTTTACATAGTATTATTTTTCTTTTGGCTCCATCTGCATTTACCGTTGGTAAGAATATCCTTGAGCAGGAAGGTCTGATTTTTCTCCGCCTTTAGCGTGTGTGGTGGCGAGCTTTCACACTAGCTAGAGCATCTCTGGGTTAGCTTGAAATCAGCCTGTGTTTTTGTTGTTATTGTGAGTTTATCAGCGGTCCCCCTCTTTACTCGAAATAATCTATCTTATGTTGCTTGCCAATAGCCGATCCATATCCCTTCCGCGCCGCCCAAAGACAATCGTTAGAACTTTTTCAATAGTCTAATTATTTTTAACGGAAGAACCAGCAGACACACCAGTTGGCTTATTTTTAAATTTTAAAAATTCAATAAAGTTATCACTTGGATCATTAATATCACCTATATTTTCTTGGCAGTCCATCTCGGTATCCATATCGTTATTCATCGCAGAAGTACGGGATAGTAATTTGCGCTGTTGTTTGCACCTCCCGCACTTAGTATGATATCACCATCATGGATTGTTGTCCTTTTCGCATCTTGTATTGCTGTTTTCTTTGAGCCTTTTGCGTGACTACTTTATTTTCGTTCATCTTTATGTTATGGCTTCTTGTTTCTTCGGACGTACTTTGTGGCTTAACCACTTGAGTTTTGTTGTTTGATAATTTACGTATCACTTCCTCCAAATGTTGAATTCAGAGTTTCCTTTCTTTATTTTCTCTGGTAACTCTTTTGATAGCGGAATACGTTTCCCATGCTCAAAACTTTCTCGTTCGTTGTTTCTTTTCGTTAGTTGCATTTGAAATGCCTGGCCCCGGGTCTCCCACCGGTGGCAACCCGTCGGGCTCCCCCATGCTCCCGGTGAAATAAACGTTTCTTCTTTTTTGAACTTTTTCGCAAGCAAGATCCAGATATTCGATAAATTTTTCGAATAATTCGACGATGTGATAAGTTTTAAAAAATTAGTTTCGAATACAATTTAAAAATTATTGACAGGAGCTTTCAAAAACACGTCTGTTTGAAACGAATGCTAGACGTAGAATAAGTTTTTCACTTTGATATACATACGTGACCTACGGTGCAGAATTCATCCAAAGCTAGTTGTTCCATCACCTTTGTCGAAATCGATGAGGTTGACAGCTTGGACGTTTTTACGCCCCCATGATAAAATGTAAGATCCCTTTATCGGTTGGAAAAAGAAATTGTTTGTTTCGTAACTAGATTTTTATTCCGGTCTAAAGTTGTACAGTCACATTTCCAATGAATGTATTCATCGTATCGAGACATTGATCTTAAATTATTACCCTTTACATCGCTACATTGATAGAATTTCGGTTGATTAAACAATAACGGACGAAATAATAAAAACAAAAAGTATCTAAACTTCAAGTTCGTTTTTATGAATCGAAATATAGCTGAAATTTGTTACGCTTCTGGAAAGTCACTGGCTATAATGTTGAGAGCAACAATTCCAACTCATCAGTCGACCATTGCCAATATGCTTAACAAAAACATAAGCACATGTACTTGGATGTCAAAATCATTTCTATTATTTCGTTGTTTCCACAGAATGTGATCTTAAATACTTTACAGTTCGCTTCTACTGTCCCCTTTCTTCTCTTTTAATTTGATTTCATTCATTCAGATTGATTAAAAATTAACTCATGGCGAAAAAAAACTGGACCTAAGGGAAATAACCATGAAAAAATTACGATTGATCGTTCGAATCGATTTTTCACCAGTTTATTTAATGTCCTCATTTTATATTCGACATATGACATAATTCGCAATTACATTACTTCCACTAGCATCAGTAGTATGTTTACTTTTATTTTCGTACGGTAGATCTATCAACTTTCAAATTAAACACGATGTAAATAAAAAGTTTACAAAGGACAAAATAAAGTGTTGTTATCACATATAACCAAATCGCCTATTTGTTTCTATATCATAAATACAACACATCCTTCAGCGAAAGATAAATTAAAAATGGAAAATACGAAAACGCATATTATTAAAGCAGCATAATTCTTCCATGGATGTTTCCCCTCCTGTTTTTCATCTTTCTTAGTCTCTAACACACACGGGTTTTTGTTGTTTTCGAATTGAGAGAAGTGTGAGTTTTTCTTAATTTTTCGTTTATTTTGTTGTTGGGTTTCTGGTTTTTTGCACTTAAAGATGGTAATTAGTATTAATCTGATGTTATATTAAAAAGTTATGAACACTTTTTAGAAAGCGAAGAGCAGCAAGAAGGCCATCATAAGACAGAACAGTCCCATAGCTTCAGACAAGGCGAAACCCAAGATAGCGTATGAGAACAACTGTTGCTTGAGGGATGGATTCCTTGCGTAGCCGATGATCAGGGAACCGAATACTGTTCCGATACCAGCACCTGTAATTGGAAATGGAGTAGTGAATGTTTGTAATAAATTTTAGCGTCGAAATTATTATTCTCAACGTCAATTTATGAAGGCCGAATATACGAGTATGCTTCGGTTCTTTACTTATCAGTCGCGATTTTTAGCGAAATTTACCAACAAGTTACCTTTTTTTAATTTAATTTAGGTATTATTTGAAGCCTTCTACACGAGCTTTATTATAATATTCTCACTTTGACACGATTATAATGCCATTGTTCACATTGATAAACATTAACGATTGTAGCGAATGAAGACCAGTCACAGATTAGTCTGAATTGAGTTCTGCAACAGTTAACCATCATTAAATCGATGATTGGACTGTACAGCATGCACATTGCACTAAAACAGCTGGCAACGAAAGATATCAATGCAGTGAAATCCGCGAAAATTTCACTGCAGGTTTTCTGGTCCTTTCGCCTTTTCATCATACAAGCTCCTTGCTGAGGAGTGAAATACTCTCAATAAGAGTTTTGCCTTTTCTCAGACCTTCCCGGGGTAAAATTCCATTCGGAATGAGTAACAAATGTACTCGTCTGTGTACCCCAGGTGCATGATTATCACTGGTCAAACGCTAAGTTTCTCGTTATTGTCTAGGCGTGAACAACCCAGCCTTTCATTTCCGTGTCAATCCCGAGCGAGTTCAAGAGATAGTGATACTAACCAGAACCAGCGACTCCTACTGTGGCGGCACCAGCACCGATGAATTTGGCTGCTGAGTCAATATCCCGTGTGACTGGTGAGGTCTGGAATGACCGGATTTGTGGCAGTATACTGACTGGCTTGTTGTTTTGGTTGGCCAAAATTTGGCTTTGGCTGATTACAGCGCTACTCAGTGGTCGCAAGTAGGTCTTGGTTCCGTTGAGCATCTGAAAATAAGAAATCATAGATGAGTTTAAAGACATATTTAAAAAACTGAACAGATAAAAATAGTATAAAGCAAGAATATCTACTTGGCTTGATTTTTTAATTAAAATTAAAATCTGTGACACTCTTGATAAAATCAGCTTGTTTTCTCGAGTTTATTGGTCTTTAAAGGGATCTAATTGCGGAGCATCGTCTCCTATGAAAATTAAAGATTGGACCGACGAAAAGATATCCAACTTGACTATCCGTTCCGCTCGTCTAATGTTTTATTCCTGGAGTATATGTTATTTCACTTAAGTGAAAGTGGCAATGAAGACCGTGGCAGAACATATGATCGAATCTCAAGCACGGCGCAAAAGAAATGATTCGTTAGATGATGAGTGCAAGAATGCGTTAGACAAAAAGAACCACGCGTACAAAGATTACGTAGGTAGGAAAACCAGGGCGAAGAGAGAACACTATGAAAATCTCAGAAAAGTAACGGATAAGAAAGTTAGAATTATGAAGAGAAAATGCTATGACGACCAATTGAACCAGTGGTCTAGCGAGTGACATAAGATAAGCATACAAAGAAGTGAAAAGCCTGAAACAAGATTATCAGCCTAAGACCACACTTTGAGGTGATGATGTCGGCAATATCACCGCTTACGAAAACAGGATCAAGGATAGATGAGCATCATATTTCAAGAACCTCCTTAATCCCCCAGACAGCTACAGAGCATCGGAAACGATAAATGTTACAGGAAAGTACAGACCCCACCAACTCTGCATGAAATTTGTTCCACTATTAAAGAATAATAAAGCGCCGGGCATCTATGAGATTCCAGTGGAGCTCATCAAATATGGTGGCAGCGATATTCATAAAGCCATCCAGCACATTTGGCAACAAGAAGATATGCCGAACGAGTATAGCTAATCATTTATATTCCCTATCCACAAAAAGGTGACAAGCTACAGTGCGAAAACTATAGAGGCATATCATTAATTTGTACGACGTACAAAATATTTTCAAAGATCTTTTTTCCATTGACATAACAATAAACAAATAAATTTCAATAAATCGATTGTGAGACGTGCTGTATGGCTTGTGGCACCGGTTTGTTGAAACCACATATCGTTGATGTCAAGTTCATCCAATTCTGGCCACTCATCTTCCAATTTAACACGATAGCCCTCTCCATTGACGGTAACATGACGGTCGTTTTCATCAACGAAAAAATACGGCCCAATCACACATCCGGCATGAAAATCGCACCTTACTATTTGGTTTTGCGGATGCAACAGTTTCTCAAGAAGCACATTTGGATTTGTTGCTGACTAATAATGCATATTTTGCTTATTTAACAAAGCCATTGAGCCAGAAACGACGTTCATCGCTGAAGATGGTTTGTCGATAATAGTAATTTTTAATAATTTTCAAATGTTGCTGGTTCGTGACCTTTACCATGATGAAAATGTTGACCTTATAACTAACGTTTTGACATTGACAGTTCACTTAAAAAAAATTTAAGGGTGCGTTCATGTAAAGATACAAAATTATTGTCTTTAATGCAAAACCCTATATAATCTGATTCATACGCCAACAGTATAATTGAGGAGTATCAAGGTGGCTTTAGAACAGGTAGATCGACGATAGACCGCTTGTTTACAGTCAAGCAGCTACTCGAGAAATGCTGGGAGTACGACATACATGTACACCAAATTTTCGTTGACTATAATGAAGCATACATCTGTGTTAATCGTAACGTACTGTACCAAATAATGCTTACTTTGGTACACCAGCCAAATTAGTCCGACTTACCAAAATGACAATGACGTCGACAACCTTCCAAGTCCGGATCAATAACCAACACACCAACGCCTTTGTCATAAATTCGGACTAAAGCAGAGAGATGGGCTGACCCCATTGATATTCAATTTGGCTCTGGAATATGTCATAAGAAAGCTACCTGTCGATACAAGAGGAAGTCGAGCCATGTCGCAGCCTATGCGGACGACAGCAACATTCTGTCATGGTCCAACTGCAAAGATGTTTTCCTGAAACTCGACAGCAAAGCAAAACTAGTAGGGCTACAAATCAATGAGCTCAAGTTCATGACACAGTCGAGGAAAAATACACAAAATATCACACTTGGCGAATACAATATCGAAAATGTGGGCAAAGGAACCCATTTTGAGTCAATTACGGACATCCAGGCGACCGTGACGAAGGTCCTCGCGGACATCCCGGTCGAAGCGTTCCAGAAATGTTACGAAGCATGGAAAACGCGCTGGAATCAATCTCATTACTTAATTGTCACAACTCGTAGGTGCATCTACTAACATATTGAACGCCTTCGAAAGAGGGGTCTGAGGCGAATAATTGTAACGAAGCTAGACGAGAGCTAATGGCGAATTCGATACAACCATGAGTTGACCATGAGACTGCGGAAGCTATGTGAATCGTATGGACGAAGAACGGATACCCAAAAACGTATTCGCTGGTAGAACTAAGGGCGGAGACCAGTGGGGAAACAGAAGAAACGCTGTTCTGACTGAAATCACATTTTTACCATCAATCACTCACCGTATTAGCCTGATATGGCTCCCTGTGACTTCTACCTATTCGGAAAATTGCATTTGGCCATGAAAGGAAAACGCTTTGCGTCCGTAGAGGGGATCCAAAAGGCTTGTACCGATATCCTGAAGGACATTCCGGTCAATGACCTGAAATACTCTTTCGAAAAGCTTTTGGACCGCGCAAAACAGTGTATCGAGGCCGGAGGAGACTATTTTGAATAAATAAACTCGAATTTATCAGAAAGCTCCTGTCGTTTCTATTTTAGCTCAGTCTTCATTTATTTTGGAAAGTAACATTCCCATCTTGTTGCAAGGCCTTGCTATTTCAACTAGCGCTTTAGTCAAATTCTAATTAGGCGCCCTGAATTACACCACTGCAGATGAAGCTGCCAGGAATGAAGGTATTTATGTTCTTGCTCTTAACGACGTCGTTAGCTTCCTTAGATATATCAAAGAAAAAATTGTCAATCCATTTTGATTGCCATTCGCGACATTGAGCACAAAGAATTTTATCGATGTCAATCGGACGGGTTTACCGTTGATTTTCCGTTCCATAATTACTGGGAAGTTTCTTTCTTCAGATTCTGAGTCGGTATCTGTATGCTTTGCCCTGGTCAAATTCCTTGGGTTGGTTTGTCTCCATGTTGCTAGCTGTGTTGCTTTTGCTAACCATTGACGCTGATGGCGTTAAATTAAAGGTTGTCTGTCGCTGTGGAGGTGGTGCACTGACAATAAATTCATTACTTGTTCCAGAGTTGGGAAGGCAGTTCTCCGCACTCTGCTCCATTTTGGAACATGTGTTTGTTTACACCAATCAGTAAAATATCCCCATTAGCACTTATGAAAAAGATCTTAAGAAACACTGACTCTATTCCGATAAACATGTCTTCGGATTTAACTTCATCAAACTACGGTTCAAATTAAACGCGTTTTCAAAACAAGTTGAGTAAGTAAGTCTTTGTAATCACCCTAGGGTTTGAAACAAGTTTTCTAACAGCGTGAATCGGGGACTTGGAATTATTCATCCAATACTTGGGTAGCAAATCGTTCAAATTGATGAAAAAGATTCAGAGTTTCATTCGTAAGAACGTTGCAACCGCCATTTTGTTTCAGCTTAAATAATTTTTCTGAATGCTCGACCGATTGAAGACATTCAAATTAAACACTATTCCTTAAATTTTCATGAAAATTGGAAGAAAATAAAAGTGCCTAGGTCAATTTGACATACTTATGACCTTTTCACAAAGTTTGAGCTTTCTAGCATCTGTAGTTTCTGACGAAACTTTGTGTGACACACAGACAGACTGGTATCGTAAGTAGTATGTCTACGTAAATTTTTTTTAATAAATACCTAATATGGAGCGCAAAAACACCTTACAAGAGTAACCACTGGGGTCTAAGAAGTAATGTGTCTAGGATAGAAATGCTCCCGAATAAATGATATGTCGAATCGCCACTACCGTCATCAAATCAAGTGATGACTGCAGGAACTACATATGAAAGTCTATTTCCATGGAGATTATCGTCAACGAGGATCTAGAAAAATATCGTTCATGGCTTATTGAAAACAAGCTAGCATTGAATAAAGACAAAATACGTTATTTTTAAACAGAAGAATAAGGAAGACATAGAAGTTGACATAAAAATTAGCGGCGAAAAATTGCAGAGTGCTAGAAATTAAATATCTCGGTCTTACTATAGATCAGCGTTCGACATGATTGCCACACATAAATAATTTGAGGAGGCAACTAGCACCAATGGTAGGAAAATTTTATTAAATGCTACTGAACAAACCTACATTATGCGGTGGTCAGTTGGGAGTCAATCGTCAAACCAAAACCTTATTATATCCAGAATGCTAACTAAAGCCTATAAAAAATATTCCAAATCTACCAATTCTCACTCCAACAAGACTAGTGTATCAACGGACTAATGCATTCACCTCCAGCCAAATCATTACTATGGAGAAAGCGGTTTTTGTCTAAATTTCAGTGAGTAGGAACAAAACCCCTTTATAAAAGTATCACAAATAAATTCATATAATTCAGGAATGCGAGCAATTTTGTAATACCTTACGCCAGAACTGATCGACTAAAGAACGATGCCCTGCATATTATATAACAATCTTCAACAGTGAAAAACGCAAATTCATTATTGGTTTTTAAGAAAAGATTTAAGGAATATCTAAGAAATACAAATTAATGATAAGTCCTGAGGATTGACAATGCAATATGGCATTTAGAGCCTATGGTCGAGATACTTAAGACAGCTTGTTTTTTTACTGCGTCGTATTATATATATTTTCATCTCTGATAGCTGTACACGAATTGAACTAAACTAGCAAGAAAGGAGTACTTCACAGCATTTTCTGTGCCCCCTTATAACGATGTTTTAGCAGTGCCTGGAGGCACACGTAGGAATCGATGATGTGTGAAGTGCAGATCACACGAGCGTTGTGGGACGATGAAAGAGTGATGGAGCGAGTGGTAGGGAATGGAGGCATTGAAATATATATATATATATATATATATATATATATATATATATATATATATATTTATATATATATATATATATATTTATATATATATATATATATATATATATATATATATATATATTATATATATATATATTTATATATATATATATTATCTTTACTTCATTTTCTCAAAATCCAAGGATATTCTGTACAAATGCCCACAAACAACATTCTGCTCACTAAGCTGGATTGTGTACCACCAATAAAACATCGTCAAGGGTGCCACCGCAATCTCCACAATTTTATGTAATGAAATTTCAAAGAAGCCACCACTTTACATCTGTCAACAAAGTTTCATGTTCTTATTTCGAATGCTTTGTGAGGAAACTTGCTGCAACGCACGGACAGGCAGGTGCAGATTTTAGTAGGGTTTTGCAAAACTATTTTAGAAAACCATAAAATAATTAGTGTTATAAAACCCTTAATACACCCACACTTGAATGTGGTTCTCTGCACGTCCCTAACTCGTTTCAGCGTATCTGTACTTAAAAAGAATATTCCACCATCCTATTGAGCTTCTGCATAAATAAGGTTATGGATGATTTTCCAGTTATGTAAACAGTTGGTGCAACGCCCAATTATTTTGCATTGAATTATTAATTGTTAAAGTATCTTCAAATGGAAGGAAAGAATCGAAGTATTTGCCGACATAATGTGCCAGATACATAACCAAACATTACGTAATACAAGCTACATACTTATTCCGACTGATTAGATTTAATAAAATATTGATTACTGAAAATTCGAAGGTACCAACTAGCAAACAGCGGCTTCGTCAACTTCCATCAATGGTTTAACCAGGTTTAGATTAAAATTAAGGTTATACTAGAACATAAAGGTAATTTAATATCAATAGTCTTGTGAAAATGCTTGTCTCTCAATTGTTCATTGATCAAGAATGGCTTGTCATTATGCAACCCCCGGCATAGTCAAGTGACAAACGTCAGCGCCATTCGTTTTATATGGATATCCTTGCCGGATTTCATAATCAAAAAACTTACATGAACGAAATGTTTTGCAAATGCATGTACTCTAATCCAATCTTGGTAAATAATGTCCCGACTTTTGCATTAAAAGTATTTTCAAATTGAATCTAAAATTATGTAATGAGCCGAAGACTAGCAAATTTGACACAACCATTTGATTACATAATTTTTTCTTCAAATGTCATGTAAACACCAAAAACAAAATTAGATTTCTATTCTCAAATCAAACTATTAATGCTGCACAAATATTAAAAATAAGTTCACTATAATAATAATGGAATACTACTTACAGCGCTCCTGGCAATGGGTGCAAAACGAGAGCAAGCCGACACCAACATTCTGGATGTGTTTTTGTATTTTTTTAAGTAGACTGATGCTAGTACGAAACTCTGAAATCAAAAAAGAGGACTGTTTTAGAAACCAGTATTATCAAGTGCCTTTGGTGTTTATCGATTGTCGCCAACGAGGAAATTTTGAGAATGATGAACAAGAATTATTCCACTGTCTAGATTCCAGTTACGTAACTTTCGACTACGTAACAAGCTCTACACTAAATTGGCACTCCTAATGAGCAGAGTTCATTATCACTTGGACAATTATTGCATCAAACTAAGAATTACACTCTGAATCAATTCATTAACTCAGAAACTACCGATATGCGGCTATTTTACGTCCAGAACGATCATAGAAAGATGGCCGTCAAATGTCGGACATTAGTGACATTTTCATTTTCTAGCACTGATTAAATTCCTTCAGTTCACAGCAAAATATATCACTTCACACATTTTATAAACGGTTATCGATGGTTCACCATAGAGGTTTCAAGTCGATGGCATATATTTTACATTGAATTTCACTGATGTAATTCTTCCATCTTCTCAAAATTTCCAAGTTAAAATTCCCTACTCACACTTTCGCCACACTAAGTCACCGACTTACCGATCAACAGTGAATGCACAACGGGAAAACTCTAGCGGCGAAGTGCGACCGGGCCTGTTCATCTATCCATGTATGTTGAAGCCGGCCTGCGCAGCGCTAGTGTGCGTGGATTTCGGCTTACGTTCGTGTGTCGTCGGGCCAATTTAGAGCGGAAACAAGCGTTGATTGGTCAATTTTAAATGTCGATGCTGCATGGATGCGTTCAATTCAGAAGGAAGGATTTTGGTAGATTTAAATTTCCGCGCATTCGTTACGCTATCAAAAACACAAAAATTATTTACAGAACTATTGATTCTTTTATTACGAAAGAATAATAACTTGCAACTTTATGTTTATTTTACATCGAGTTCAAATATATTCCCTTTGATCGAAATTATTTCTTGATAAAATTGTCCATGTACGTAAAATGGATTTGTAAATTCTTTAAAACAATTAAATTCGGGAGGAAGTAACATTTTTATCTTCTAATAGCACTGCCCATCACTGCTTTAGTTTTTTTTACATTAAGTTAACCCTTTTGCAAATAATATTCGCCATTTGACGAAACATTTGCCCTGTTGCATATTAAATTCACTCTTTTGCAAATTAAACTCACACTTTTCCAAATAAAACTCAAACATTTGCAAATAAAATTCAGCGCTCCATCACATCAAATACTTTTACTAATAAATTATATAAAAAAAATAATGCTAGCTTCAGAGTAAGAAATCAAAAATTTAATTATAATTTATCCTATGCATGTTCAAGATGTGGAGATTAAAACAATCTAAAATAAGCGAGATGTTGATCGGCCTCTTGAACATACTTCAGTGGTATTTAGTAAAATAGAGTAAATATTTTAATTAAATTCCTCCACGGCTTTGAAACAAATTTGTTCTGTTTTCAAAAATTCCAGATTATCATTAAGCATTAGTTCCATTAGGAGGGAATTTTAATGGTAGCAAATCAACTTAAAATATCCGTCAAAAAAAGATGCACATCCTGATTTCCATGGAACAATTGAGACCGACAAAGTTTAGTCTAGATTAGATTGACGCACTCAGATTTGATTGTCATTTTCGGTGGACATAAGCAAGATCCAGAGCAAACATAATTGTTCGCCTAAAAGCATCTACAGTTAGAGTACAAAATTTATTCGATACGGTGTGGTTAGAGGGACTAATTTTTAAACTCCTTCAGGACAAGTTCCCCAGACGCCTTGTCGCCATGATGTGTAATATGTTATACGGAAAATCGTTTGTTGTAACTGATGGAAATCTGACAACAAGGCGCAAATTCAAGGTCTTGAATGGTCTACAGCAGGGAACAGTTGCTGCGCCTCTACTCTTCTCAATCTTCATTCGCAAGCTATTGAACAGCTTTGATTTTAACGTCTCGCCAACGCGATCATTGGTAGCGTTTGCTGATGATCTGATCATCTATACGGCAGACCGAAAAGCTACAATAGTTCAGAGCAATCACCAAAAAATGTTCAATGATGTACAGCTGTACACTGACAATTGGCGAATGAAAATCAATGCGCAGAAGTGTGAAACAATCTTGTTCCGGACAACGCTGCAGGGGGTCAGTCAAGACCTGAAACGTAATTGGAAAGATTTCCACATCATGGCTGGTGAGAGTAGTCTAGAATGCGTTCCACATAAATCCTGTGTTCGATGGCTCGGTGTTTATCTCGATCAGTATCTGTACTATACTGAACATGTGAAAATCATGCTCAGTAAGGCACTTAAAATAGTCATGGCCCTCCGAAAACTCTTTCATTCCAGATACATTGATCAAAAGGTCAAAATTATCTGTTACAAGGCACTGGTTAGACCAGTTTTGGCATATGGATGTCAGATCTGGTACAACCAGAGCGCTAGTACTATGGAAAAATTAAGAGTTTTCGAAAGGAAATGTCTTCGTGCATGTACTGGTTTGTACAGAAAGCCTGAGATGGATTGGAAACATTATATATTGTAATGAATTTCGAAATGTCCGTGTGGGACACGGGTGCCGATGGTCTGGCACAAGTGTTAGCGAGCTAAAACAACACCGAGCTCAGCTAACTAGCTTCGCTTAACGACCGCGTACGCGTGCTTGACGACTAGCATTTGCGGGATCATATGAGGCGGGTTCTTGTCGAGCCACGAAGCTACACTACAAAATACTTATCACGCGTACTCTACTCTACAAGACGCACCGATCAATTTTTATTGTCTTTAGAAAAGTTCTATTAGGTGTCAATTAATCTACTCTACAGAAATTCAATATTGTTTTGCCTCGTTAAAGTTAGCGTACACGGAGGCTTGAGACAAACGCAAACATTACACAAAAAGCAACCGTTACTTTCACAGAAGAAGGTCGTTGCATTACAAGGGGAATGTCAAACCTAAAGATGTTAAAGTGGCTGAAGTGAACCACTCATCTCTGCCTAAAGGATGGAAACTTGACGGATGCAGTTTACTTTACACTAGTAAAACAACAAACTAAGCAGTTTCGACGGGGTGACCACCTTTTCTTTTCAGGAGCAGCCACTCCTGATCACCACGGGGCTGCTCGACTGCTTATGTTTATTACAGGGCGGTCTTTTCGATGCCGACCCAGGCATGGAGAGACTGAAGGATTTCGCTCTACACTAGTGAAGAAACAATTGTTTCCGCAGTGGAGAGATGGTTGTTATAATTTTAGGCCCCTCTTCTTGAATACAAGTCCCTGTCTTCTACGAAAGTATGCCAATAAAAACCGCTAACCAATCATAAAAACAAATCGGGTGTCGGTCAGGACTCATTGCTGATGTGGATTTTATCACTGCCGGTCATCAGATTAGCTCCCAGCAAAAACTGACGCAATTCCAAGCAATGTATTTGAAAACCCCTGGTACCATCAGTTTGTTCAAAATTAGAACTGTCCGACTTCAAACTGTATGAAAATGTGCAAACCTTTCTTTTGGTAACATTAAGGGACGCACTACTCTATAACATCATCGGCATGTTCAGGCGAATGAGCCACCACGAACGAAGAACTCCAGAAGATGCTATAGACCTTATTATACCGAAGACAAGACAAACAACACCAAAAGAGAGTTTATCGGTGACTCTATCTTTACTTTATGGAACCCTCCAAAGTATGCTACGTTAATATCAAATGGTGAGGGCGACAATAAAAATTGAATCGGTTCATCTGCCGACAGGAAAATTAAAAATGTGAGAACTCGAAGGAGAGTGGTGTTGTTTCCCCTTCGGGCCCCACGTTGGGCGCCATTGTAATGAATTTCGAAATGTCCGTGTAGGACACGGGTGCCGATGGTCTGGCACAAGTGTCAGCGAGCTAAAACAACACCGAGCTCAGCTAACTAGCTTCGCTTAACAACCGCGTACGCGTGCTTGACGACTAGCATTTGCGGGATCATATGAGGTGGGTTCTTGTTGAGCCACGAAGCTACACTACAAAATACTTATCACGCGTACTCTACTCTACAAGACGCACCGATCAATTTTTATTGTCTTTAGAAAAGTTCTATTAGGTGTCAATTAATCTACTCTACAGAAATTCAATATCGTTTTGCCTCGTTAAAGTTAGCGGACACGGAGGCTTGAGACAAACGCAAACATTACACAAAAAGCAACCGTTACTTTCACAGAAGAAGGTCGTTGCATTACAAGGGGAATGTCAAACCTAAAGATGTTAAAGTGGCTGAAGTGAACCACTCATCTCTGCCTAAAGGATGGAAACTTGACGGATGCAGTTTACTTTACACTAGTAAAACAACAAACTAAGCAGTTTCGACGGGGTGACCACCTTTTCTTTTCAGGAGCAGCCACTCCTGATCACCACGGGGCTGCTCGACTGCTTATGTTTATTACAATATCGAATAGAAGAATTTATCTAACAGCTGAAGTGACGAGGGTCGATATCTTTATATTGAAACTTCTTCGGAATCATATCGCAAGATCTGTGACTGTGGGTGAAAACCCTTGGATTTCACAGCCGTTCTACTCTACAGACGGGTATATAGCGATTTGCCTCGCTATTGGCTTCATTCCTCCAGAAGCATTCGTGTAATTGGACATGAATCGATATGTTTTTGATTCTGACGGCGTCTCAGTCATATATCACATATATCGACGGGCCACCGAGAAGAAGATAAAATATCCTCCGAGTTTGAGTTCACGAGACCAACAATTTCAATGGAGATACTCATTTGCTAGATTTGTTGAAGCTGATCGAATTGAGACGGCGCAATCCAGGTATTGGTGGCTGAATGACAATGTCTAAATTATTTGTGTTTATTTCCAGTTTTTGTGTTTTTCGTTATTCAGTTTTTGAGGTTCAGCTCATTATTGCTACATTTAGTGTTGTTGTTTATTTATGTTAAAAATAAGGTATAGGTTAGGTATATGTTATGTTTACTATATTCCGTTAGAGATAAGATTAAACACTTAGGTTAGGAACATTGTTATAGAATTTTTTTAGTATATGATAAAGTTTGTGATTGTATTTTATTAGAAATAAGTTACAACATATTAGGTGTAGGATCAAAGTTTCACTGTTGTGTTTTAATTATAAATAATTTTAGGATAGTGTTGGTTGGTTTTTTCTCCTTTTTCCAATTAAATTTTAAAAACATGTAATAATCTTAATTAATTGAATTTGCTATAGTTTTTTTTGATGAAATGAGTTAATGATAACGTATAAATTTAGAGAGCCATTTGGGCCATTAAGTTTTTTTTTATTGTTATTGTTGGAATTTGCTTTATATTCTTTTAAAATTTATAACGATTAGTATTAAATAAAGCGCTTTTGACTTTGACTTTGACTTTGAGGACGAAATTTATTATTGATTATACTTATTATATGGGAAAAAGTATGGTATGAAGTATGTAATGCACCATTCTATAATTAACTTAATTAGTTTCTATAACTTTCATAGAAGATAACTTCAGAAATTAGAAAATAAAAATTTGGATACAATTTTTTGGTATTTAAAATAACACAAGTAGCCTCTAGATGTGGAAAGTTCTTGATTTTATTGATCAAACCAAACAGACATTCGTTTTTTCACCACGATATTCTCCAATGATGAGCTCTATCAAAGATTTTTTTCCAAAATCAAATTCAGTTTAAAAAGCAATGTTAACTCTATGTTCACATGGGCCCAAATTATCTAATTTTGTGAAATAATTTTCAAATCAAATGAATGTATTCACACTAAGATAGCCTGATTTTGTTTATCATTCCTTTCGCAATTCAAAACATGTAAAAATGACAAATTTCTTTGAACAGGCGTTAAGTTTCTAAGCAGATTTAACAAATTTTCAAACGCTTCGACAAATTTATTAAAATTTTATCAATGGTCCATTTGTTCAATTTTCAATGTTTTATGGAAACCTGGGGTTGACATAACTTGATTCAATGTAATTTGTTTCAAAGTTAGATTTGAGATAATTTGTGAAGTTTCAATTTATATGGAAGTAATAAGACTAAGTAATTTTGGTTTTGGCATCCCAGCCAAATTAGTCCGTCTTACCAAAATGACAATGACGTCGACAACCTCCCAAGTCCGCATCAATAACCAACTCACCGATGCCTTTGACACAAATATCGGACTAAAGCAGGGAGATGGCCTAGCCCCATTGCTATTCAATTTGGCTCTGGAGTACATCATAAGGCTACCTGTCGATACGCCAGGTACATTACTATACAAGTCGAGCCAAGTAGTAGCCTATGCGGATGACATCAACATTCTGTCACGGTCATTAACAACTACCAAAGAACTCTTCCTGAAACTCGACAGCGAAGCAAAACTAATAGGGCTGTAAATCAACGAAAATAAAACAAAGCTCATGGCGCAGTCGAGGAAAAATACCCTCAAATACACAAAATATCACACTTGGCACAGTATCGAAAATGTTAGCGAATTTGTGTATTTGGGCGCCAAAATAACGAAAACGGGCAATGAAAGAGATGAAATACGCCGAAGAATACGGCTCTCAAATAAAATATTTTATTCAGTATTGACGATCTTGAAGACCAGCTGCATACACAGGAAAACAAAGCTCCAGGTATACAAATCTGTGATAAGACCTGTGTTATGCTATGGGTGTGAAACATGGACCCTAACCCAAGCATCCGCAAATATATTGAACGCCTTTGAGCGATGGGTCCTGAGGCGAATAATCGGAGCGAAGCTAGACGGGGACGAACAGCGAACTCGATACAACCATGAGCTGTATGAAATTTTTGACGAATCGGAGGTCTCAAGGATTGTAAGACTGCGGGTGCTGCAATGGGCTGGACACATGAATTGTATGGACGAACAACGGATACCCAAGAAGGTATACGTTGGGAGAACTGAAGGCCGGAGACCAGTGGCGAAACTGAGGAAACGCTGGTCTGACTCGGGCGACGAAGACAGCTCATCGCTGCTCGGATTTCGGAATTGGATGACGCGGTCAGCGGATCGAGATAGTTGGAGGCGCTGTTTTCAGGAAGCGAAGGTCCGAAAAGGGCTGTAGTGGTAAGAAGGAGAAGAAGAATTTTGAATAATTTTGAGGTTGATGAGTAGGAAATTATCAAACTGACTCAAAATTATACAATAAGTGTGAACGTAGTATAAATCAAAAAATTTAATAGATGTAGTTAATCACTCTGTTGTTACGTTTTGAATATACAATTATAATGTTACCATCAGCTTTTTATAATTAAGAAAAGGAAATACTATGACAACCAATTGATAAGTATAGATGTAAAATGTAAGTCTAGTGAGCAACAAAACAAGACAAGCATACAAGGTAGTGAAAAGCCTGGAATATGGTTATCAGCCCAAAACCACGCTCTGTCGTGATGACATTGGAAATATCATCGCTGATGAAACCAGGATTAAGAAAAGATGGGCATCAAATTTCAAGAACCTCCTTAATCCTCCCCACATTTCCAAAGCATCAGAGGAAATAGATGTTTCTGGACAGCTTCCATTGGCCTCACTTACTCTGGATGAAGTTTATTCCACCATTAAAGCGCAAAAGCATAAAAAAGCGCCAGGCATCGATGAGATTCCAGTGGAGCTCATCAAATATGGTGGCAGCAGTGTTCAGAAAGCTATTCACAAAGCCATCCGGCACATTTGGCAACAAGAACATATGCCGAAAGAGTGGAGCCAATCAATTATATTCCCTATCCACAAAAAAGGTGACAAGCTACAGTGCAAAAACTGTAGAGGCATATCATTAATTTGTACGGCGTACAATATATCTTCAAAGGTCTTACGCCAACAGTATTATTGGGGACTATTAAGCTAGTTTTAGAGCAGGTAGATCGAAAAAAGATCAATTGTTCACAGTCATGCAGGTACTTGAAATATGCTGGGAGTTCAACATAGACGTACACCAAATATTTGTTGACTTTAAAAAGCATATGACAGTATTGATCGTAACGTACTGTACCAAATAATGCTTTGCTTTGTTGTCCCAGCCAAAATGACATTAACAACGAAGCAAACTAGCAGGGCTACAAATCAATGGAAATAAAATAAACCTCATGATTCATTTAATGGAAAATACCTCAAATACCCAAAATATCACACTTTGTGAATACAGTATCGAAATAATGGGGACCAGTAATGAAAGAGACGAAACACACCGGAGAATAAAACTCGCGAATAAAATATTTTTTCAGTTTTGATGATCTTGAAGACGAGCTGCATACGAGTACACAGGAAAACAAAGCTCCAAGTATACAAATCTGTGATAAGCCCAGTGTTATGCTTCGGGTGTGAAACTTGGACCCTAACCCAAACATCTGCAAATATATTGAACACCTTTAAGCGTTGGACCCTGAGGCGAATAAATGGAGTAAAGCTAGATCTAGACCAATGGCGAACTCGATACAACCATGAGCTGCGTGCAATTTTGACGAGCCGGAGGTCTCAACGATTGTAATACTGCGTCATATATTGGCGGCATAAATTGGGTATACCGGTCCCCTAATGGTGGGAGTCTTCCGCACCTGATGATGGAATTGAAAGTAATAACCATTCTGCTGGAATGGAGGTTGGATGACGGGCTAACTCCCCATCCCTGTAAAACACTACATTATTTTGAAACCTGCAGCTGAGCCTTGGAATGGATTCGACTCACGGCAATAACCTCGCAACTGAAAAAAGACTGTGGAATCGGATCATGGAATGTCAGATCACCGAACTACCCTGGCGCTGTAAAGGACCTTTTACAACAAGCCAGTCAATATAAATTAAACATACTGGCAATTCAGGAAACGATATTCAAGATTTGAGATCGCAAAAATATTCAAAAGTGGGAAGCCTGCTGGAAAGTGAGAACTCGGAGTGGCCTTTGTTGTGGATAGCAAATTCAAATCGCATGTTGTTGATGTTAAGCAGTCAATGAAAGGTTGTATGAGATAAGTATAGAAGCGAAATTCTTCAAAATTTGGCTGATATATGTACATGCTCCAACCCAAGAAAAGGATGACGAAACAAAGGAAACGTTCTACAATCACCTGAAAGGACTAGTCAATTCAGGGTAGAGTCACCTTCCACTTGCATGCTCATTTATGTTATAGTATTATGTGATTCCATCACATAAGGCTATCACATAAATTTGCAACGTTGATGGTTTTCATTTGAGGGAAAAGTTCATGCGAACTATATTTGCATGAGTTTTTCATTCAAATGAAAAACATCCAGCCACGTCTACAATGGATATTGAACTGGTTGGGGGAGGGGGGATTTGCGACGGAGCACTGCTTCCACCTAGATGCCCCACTCTTATTCGGGGGCTATAAGTATCGTCAGTAAAGACGAAATATCCCCAAGTCTCTTCTGTTTTTGCCGGGCCCAGTTTGTTGTTTGCTTTGACAATCTCTGAACATAGTAGGTTACCTCGGCCTCCACACCATTAGGCCAAGTCGTGTCATCCGCAAATTCGTAGATGAGCAATTTTTTTGTAGTAGACCCTTGTGCTGGGAAAAAGTACCCTCCCCACGACACCGCAATGCTAGCCTGCCAGTGCATTCACGCGTCCTCAGACAAGAACAATTTCGGCAAGCACCAACATCTTCGCTCGCCGAGGCAGCAGACCATCGCTCGAAGAAGCATCGAAGAAGCAACCAAGAAAAGTAAACGAATTACATCAAAAGCGTGTACTCGAAAGCACAAGAATGGACTTAGTAGATCCACGATCAATATTTGAAAGTAAACAAGTGACGTTACTGCGTGTATTCAGAATTTCTCGAATATCCCAGGTAGTTCTCGTCAGAAGATGCACCAATATTCGAGAAATGGATTGAATGACTAGAGCCCCATTATGAAGCCGAGCTGAATGAATAGGGGATATAGTAAAACTGCGATAAGACTAGAGCGTGGCTTGTAGGCGATATTGATTGATAGTGAAGTAAAAGTTTTTCATGATATATTTGAAAACAATTGATAGTACAAGTAAAAAGTGTATTAAAGTACGATTTGTAAAATAGTGAAATTAATTATTGTGCATTCTTAGTGAATATACTCTTTTAACTTAATTTAAAAGACAGCGCGTTTTCACTTTCCCGGGACAATATAATCTTTCCGTTTCGCCTTACCCACCCACAAAAACGAGCACTTATCGGAGGAGGATTTGGGTAAGTACCCTTATGATATTTTTAAAAGAATTTACATTTATTTTTATTCAAAATCTGAATAAAGCCTCGTTACTTATGGTTTTACTTCGCTAAAGAATACTTGAATAGAAATTAGCGTTT
The DNA here is from genome assembly GCA_963969285.1 of Odontomyia ornata. Taxonomy (NCBI): domain Eukaryota; kingdom Metazoa; phylum Arthropoda; class Insecta; order Diptera; family Stratiomyidae; genus Odontomyia; species Odontomyia ornata. Next base: position 106,656,566 of record OZ017738.1, on the reverse strand, counting down.
TAACATTAAATATTTTAATATGTGAATTAATGTTGAATTGAATTTAGAAAAATTTACGATTCGGACCTAAACTTTGTAGTTTGACTCTGTTTTGTGAAATTGCACATAGTAGTGATAAGGATTATAATTTCAAATATTTTCACACATAATTCTAATGTACTGTTTAAAACTAAATAAATAAATAAAGGTAAAGAGAACCAGAAAAAATGATGAAAAGTGAAAAAGAAGAAAAACTCGGTGTTTCCTTTCATATTGAAACCTTGACCGGGTATGGGACCCACCACATTGGCTAGCCCCTCCACTCATGAGTTAGCCATCGGGTGACCTCAACTCTTATTTTTGCGTTACTGGTGCTCTCGCAGGGTAGAGTTGCCTTCCGCTTGCGTGCTTATTTATGATATAGTATTATGCGATTCCATGATATCAGACTATAACATAAATCTGAAACGTTGATGTTTTTCATTTGAGGGAAAAGTTCATTTGAATTATGTTTGCATGCGTTTTTCATTCAAATGGAAAATATCTGGCCACGCCTACAATGGATCTTGATCCGGATGGGGGGAGAGAGGGATGCGCTTCCATCTGGATGCCCCACTCTTATCTGGGTGCCATAATTATCGTCGGTAAAGACGAAATATTCTCAAGTCTCGTTTGTTTGTTGTTTACTTTAGCAATCTTTTTCTTTAGTAAGTTACCTCGCCCTCCACACCATCGGTCCGAGTCGTGTTATTACCTAATTCATGAAGCGACATTTTTTTCTAGTGGGCCCTTGAGCTGGGGAAAAGAACCCGTCCCAAAACATCGCAATGCTACCCTGCCAGCGTATTCACGCATCCTCAGACAAGGCCAATCTTGGCGATCACCGACATCTTCTCTCACGGAGGCAGCAGATCATCGCTGCAGTCCTTTACGGACATTTCGATTCACCCATTTCACTACAACTTACAAAATTTCAGGTAATTAAAGAGGCGCCAAATCGACAACATAAATACATGAATGAATTGAGGATTAAACTTGAATGGATCAAGATCGGCAGTCCCTCAGTACTGTGCTCACTTATTTTTCTCCACCTTTATCTGTCCAGATAGGTCTTTTAGTAGTAGCTTATAAACTTCTCCGGAATTACTATTCTTTTATTTTCAACAATGTCATCATCATCGCTTCCACCAACTCCATGATACTCAATCGAAAGGGAGGTGAGGAGGTAACTGCCTTTACTAAATGCACGTTTAAGTGGTTTGTTTTGAAATTGGTCACTTGAACCGTTGAAGCTATTCCTAAACGAAATCACATTTATGTGAAAAGTATACGAATTAGTAACAAGTTGGAGGACAGCGAGAGGATGCGCTAGGATGGACGTTGGCCAGAGTCCCTCACAATTAACTTCAGGCAAACCAATTTGAAGTACATCGCACAACTCCAGTTCCACTATGGTGGCCACCGCTATTTAATTGATGCTCATGCTTGCATTATTTCTCGCGTTTATCATAAAAACACCTGCTTAGTTTGTTGTTTTACTAGATTAGAGTCCCCTACCACCATCAAGCTTCCATTATATAGGCAGAAATGAGCGGCTCACTTCAGCCGCTTTAACGTCTTTAGATTTAATATTCCCCTTGAAATTCAACAACCTTCTTCAGGGAAAGTAACGGTGGCTTTTTGTACGGTGTTAGCATTTGTCTCTAGCATCCGTGTCCACTAACTTTAACGCGCCAAAAACCTTGAATTACTGTAGAGTTGTTTAATTGACATATAATAAAACATTCCTAAAGATAATAAAAACTGATCAGAATGTCTTGTAGACTAGAGTACACGTGATGAATGTAAATGTAGTGTAGTTTTGTGTTCTGATAAGAACCCGTTCCATATGATCCCGCAAATAGCTTGTTGACAAGCACGCGTACGTATTTGTAAAGCGAAGCTTGTCAACTGAACTCAGTCTTCAGCTTGCTGACCCATGTGCCGAAAACTCAAGACAAGAATACCATTCAAGAAAACTACTGCGGTCAAGTTTCTTGAAATGAAATTGGTGAAGGCGAGTATAGAAAGACTCTACAGAAACTTGGAAATGATCACCAGGATGGCGTATGAATCTCACTGAAATTTGGCGGAAAAATACCCGCTAGGTATCCCACTGTTTCTAACGAAAGTGAAGGTAGCTGAAGACTGTGAAAGCGAGTGAAAGAAACGAATGTTAGAAAAGAAGTTTCAACAATTACGTCGGCAACAATTGGTGATTACCCGAAGTAACAAGGTACATCCCGTTTGAAAATTAAGTGGTTAACCGATCGTCGCGGGAATTTACCCGAACTCAAATGAACCTCCTGAATATGGGACTGAAACACTCCATCGACACAGAGGCGAAAGCGGAAGAAATCATCATCGAAATCGAAGCAGGGATCAACAGACTCACTTACATGCGGACTGATGGTGGGTGAAAAAGAAAGAATTAGAGCCAGCCCGGCAGATGTACTGAGAAAAGGAAATAGGGGGATCGGAAAGCAAGAGAAAAACATTATCAATGAACTCAAAAGTCCGCCTGTTTTTTTTTCGTAGTTTGGGAGGTGAATGTCATTTACTTACTGAGTATGGGACTTTCATGCTTACAAGTGACTCAACTACTCACTGAACACCTCCCCTGTCAGCCCGAGAACCTACCCTGGAACCATTTGACACATTACATCGGGTCAGGTCTTGTTTTGCTACGTAGTGAGATGCCTTTAAGCTGAGGGATCTAGTGGGAGGGGAGGGGGGAAGGGGAATTTCCAGATAAGCGATCCCCCAGCCCCAACTTCCCCGGCTGCTGTGAGTCCATTCCGTCTTTCAGGTTGCCACATTGGTCCATTTGTCAACTGATTTAAGCATCATAACAATACTATCCGAGGTGAGCTCTCGTGTCTTCCTGTAGAGGTTCCGTCGCAGTTTGTCCCATTTTTCACACGCAAAAAATGTGTAATAGCCATCGTCTTCCTCTCCTGTCAAAGTCAAAAGCGCTTTATTTAATAATATAAAGCTAATTCCAAACAATAACAATAAAAAACTTAATGGCCCAAATGGCTCTCTAAATTTATACGTTATCATTAATCACATTAAAAAAAAACTATAGCAAATTCAAATCAATGAAGATTGTTACATATTATTTCATTCAATTGGAAAAAGGAGAAAAAACCAACCAACACTATCCTAAAATTATTTATAATCTTAACACAACAGTGAACTTTGATCCTACACCTAATATGTTTTAACTTAATTCTAATAAAGTGCAATCTAAAACTTTATCTCATACTAAAAAATACTATAACAATGTTTCTAACCTAAGCGTTTAACCTTATCTCTAACCCAATATAATAAACATAACATATACCTAACCTATACCTAATTTTTAATACAAATAAACAACAATATTAAATGTAGCAATAATGAGCTGAACCTAAAAAACTAAATAACAAAAAACACAAAAACTGGAAATAAACACAAATAATTTAGACATTGTCATTCAGCCACCAATACCTGGATTGCGCCGTCTCAATTCGATCAGCTTCAACAAATCCATTGGAATTGTTGGTCCTGTGAACTCAAACTCGGAGGATATTTTATCTTCTTATCGGTGGCCCGTCGATATATGTGATATATGACTGGGACGCTGTCAGAATCAAAAACGTATCGATTCATGTCCAAATACACGAATGCTTCTGGAGGAATGAAGCCAGTAGTGAAGCAAGTCGCTATATACCCGTCTGTGGAGTGGAACGGCTGTGAAATCCAAGGGTTTTCACTCACAGTCACAGATCTTGCGATATGATTCCGAAGAAGTTTCAATATGAAGATATCGATTCTCGTCACTTTAGCAGTTTGATAAATTCTTCTATTCGATATATAATGTTTCCAGTCCGTCTCAGGCTTTCTGTACAAACCAGTACATGCACGGACATTGCCTTTCGAAAACTCTTAATTTTTCCATAGTACTAGCACTCTGGTTGTACCAGATCTGACATCCATATGTCAAAACTGGTCTAACCAGGGTCTTGTAACAGATAATTTTAACCTTTTGATCAATGTATTTGGAATGAAAGAGTTTTCGTAGGGCCATGACTTAGTGCCTTATTGAGCATGATTTTCACATGTTCAGTATAGTACAGATACTGATCGAGATAAGCACCGAGGTATCGAACACAGGATCTATGTGGAACTCTTTCTAAACTACCTTCGCCAGCCATGATGTGGAAATCTTTCCAATTACGTTTCAGGTCTTGACTGACCTCCTGCAGCGTTGTCCGAAACAAGATTGTTTCACGCTTCTGCGCATTAATTTTCATTCGGAAATTGTCAGTGTATAGCTGCACATCATTGAACATTTTTTTTGAGATTGCTTCGAACTATTGTAGCTTTTCGGTCTGCCATATAGATGATCAGATCATCAGCAAATGCTACCAATGATCGCGTTGGCGAGACTTTAAAATGAAAGCCGTTCAATAGTTTGCGAATGAAGATTGAGAAGAGCAGAGGTGCAGTAACTGTTCCCTGCTGTAGACCATTCAAGACATTGAACTTGCGCATTTTTGTCAGATTTCCATCAGTTACAACAAACGATTTCCCGTATAACATATTGCACATCATGGCGACAAGGTGTCGGGGGAACTTGTCCTGAAGGAGTTTAAAAATTAGTCCCTCTAACCACACCGTATCGAAGACTTTCTCCATATCGATGAGACATGCTCCAACACATACTTTCGTTATTGCATGTGTGATCGAATGCCTGGCACGAAAACCAAATTGGCAATTCGGCATCAACTCATTTTCCTCAATATGGGCGTTTAATGCTCTGTTGAGTATCACTCCAAACACCTTGCTGATGCTAGGCAGCAAGCTGATTGGGCGATAGCTTTTCGGGCACGAAGATTCTTTTCCTTTCTTCAAGATCGGAAATACTTTAGCCTTATTCCACTCATTTGGGAAATATGAATTGCTCAACATGTTGTTGAACAATATGCAGTAATTTCTAATAGAAACCTCAGGCAAATGTCGGAGAACTACATTTGGAATACCATCAGTACCACATGATTTCTTGTTGTTTATCTTGGAAAATATGAAACACAAGTCTTCATAGCTGACAAAATAATCAATAAGATTCAAGCTCGCTATGAGGTCAGATGTTAATGTTTCATTGAAATGAAGAATTGATTGGCCGTTCAGGCTTGATTTGAAGTCGGAAACGTCTTCCTCTTCTGTGCAAAACATACAATCGGGGGACCCCACTCAAAAAATGGGTCAGATAGAGGTCAGTCTCGCCATGCATTCGGTTTAGCCAAGGTCTCACATCCGGGATGAGCGGCACATTCCACCTTCCCCCCTTGCAATTCACCCAAGATTGCTGCCAATGTTCCCTCGTGGGCGACTGTCTCCCTCGTGACCTAATTTCGATGAAGATAAATGGCATGGCGCTCTCTTGCAAGGAGGGCAACAAGTTTCACGCCTGCAATAACTCTCATCGCTAAATCAGAGACTGTCAGATATGAAGATGAAATCCTCAGTGCTCCTCTTCTTTTAACCTGTGCCAAGCATTTTCAGTATAACTCCTTACTGAGAACATCGCCCCATATTTCTGCTCCGTACAGTAGCGCTGACCCAACATCATTTGTCAAGAGGCGTATTCTTGACGTGGTGGGTCCCCCCCCCCCCATCGGCCATAAGACGACTCAGAGCCAATACTCCTAAAGCAGTCTTCTAGCCGTACCACATGATCATGGATTTAGACAACAGAATGCGTGAAAAAATAAACGAGGGGCCATATTTCAAGCTACGAAATAATCTCTTGCTGACTCATTGAAAAGAGTGAATAAAGTGCTAAAGGGATATGAACTATGGATTCAGGACTATAAAAAATTCTTAAAAGCATCTGACTCGATGCTGCCAAGGATCATGGAAATTCCGAAAGAACACAAACCAGGGAACGTCGTTAATGTCGTGGAAAGAAAATGGGTCTTCTCAAACAATTTTGCCACACAGTTCTTTTTGTTCTCATAAGTATTCACATAATTTACTAATTATTTATTTTCACCGTTTTGAGTAAATATTAAACCCGAACTATAATTAAATTATAAAATTTAGTTTAAATTTGCACTCGCGAAAGTCGTTTTGTTACAAGTGACATTTCTCAAACTGTCAAAAGAATTATCAAATTTATCGTGAGTAATTTTGATGTTTGTTTACTTGGAATGAATCAATCATAATTAAGGTGAATCTTTTATATCTTGCACACGTTTAAAAATTTCATCATACTATTTTGTTCCATCACGTTCTCAGCAAATTTACAACTACATAAGTTTTGCAGCATATACATGTAATGATTTAACAATTTACGTCCGAACGCGGAACCGACCTCTCATCGGTTCTAGACGTTAAGTCTGAGTAGTGCCAACGGATGGTGCCAACCGGTCAACCAATCCGTGCACCGTAACCCATTCACGCGGTGGCTGCTTGTCGGCCAGCTAGATCGGAGAGGATTTCGGTCGCGGGTCTCCGAATGGGTTACGCTCATTTACATAATTCAGCCACCTATACACGCCCGTTTTCAAACGCGTTACAAACAAAACCATACGGAGAGGAAACCTATTCTACGTTACTCCGTATTTCTTCTCATAACCAGTCAAAAAGAACAAAATCTAATTTTTATTTCGCGTTCCCGAATTCCCGACGTGGTACCGAAAAGCATACTACGTTAACTCAACCCGACGAATGCTACGTTAAGGAAAAATCAAAAACAACTAAGGTACCGCGTACCGCGTCGGGAATTCGGGAACGCGAAATAAAAATTAAATTTTGTTCTTTTTGACTGGTTATGAGAAGAAATACGGAGTAACGTAGAATAGGTTTCCTCTCCGTATGGTTTTGTTTGTAACGCGTTTGAAAACGGGCGTGTATAGGTGGCTGAATTATGTAAATGAGCGTAACCCATTCGGAGACCCGCGACCGAAATCCTCTCCAATCTAGCTGGCCGACAAGCAGCCACCGCGTGAATGGGTTACGGTGCACGGATTGGTTGACCGGTTGGTACCATCCATTGACACTACTCAGACTTAACGTCTAGAACCGATGAGAGGTCGGTTCCGCGTTCGGACGTAAATTGTTAAATCATTACGAATGGCGCCCAACGTGGGGCATAGCCACATTGGGATTGGGCTCCCAGCCAAGCGGAGTTCTCACGCGGCTGGGTGGTTGGCTCATGGGGAGATTCTGGAGCTTTCCCTCCAAGTTGCCAATCCTCTCCGACATATCTCGCATCAACACCACGAGGGTGTCAATGGAGTGGGCGGAAGGCATGGGGGTCACCTCGGACACGACAACTGCAGCCGGAACTTCACCGCCTACGGCTCCTTGAAGGTCCAATAGTGGTTGGGGCGGTTCGGCCTCTGGAACCCCTTTCGCCACTGCTCCACGCGTTGGGACGGGCGTTCCGAGGGGGACGTCTAGGGCGGTCCGCTCGATGGGTCGCCGGCATAACGGGCAAAGCTCGGACGTAAGGAGGAGCTGTTGGACACAGGCACGATGGAATAGATGTCCACAATCCAATTGCACGCTGTGTACCCCCTCCACTACGTCCTCGAAACAGATCCCGCAGTTAGCTGGTTGGACCGTTTTGGATCTGGTCCAGGGCTTGTCTGGGGTCCGCTTCGTTGCCATTGTCGTGTGGTTCCTATGAGTGTGGGTACGATGTAATACTGAGAAAAAAAAATGTAATTGACTCCTACTGCTATTTTTAAACTATACGTATATATATAAAAATAAACTTATTAATACTTTAGTGGCCGATAGTGGCGAGCTATTTATATCGAATGGGAAAAAAAATGTATTTAATACACACTTTCCTTTCCAGTAGTCGACTCCTCCAAAGGGAAATGAGAGTGCGTGGTAATCTGCCGAAGAAAGGGTGCTTTCGGTCGATTTACAAACTTTATCCCCTAAACCCTCATACATTACAAACCCGTCTCTAAACTACGTTAAATGACTCGACGAGACAAGTGGTAGAGCTACCGTAACGGTTTTGTACGCGGTCAAAATTCCCGACGCGTAGAAGCATTCCGGGCTCCGCAACTCCAGCATACGCCACCGAACGTTGAACCGATACCACTCGTCTATCACGCTTACGAAATAAGTAGAATCCTTCCGCGACATAAAGGCAAGGTAGCCTTCTATTTTCTTGAGAGTCCATGCTGATAGGTAAACCCATCAGGCTGGCAGTTCCATCAAGAAAATAGAAGGTCCTTACAGGGGTTAGCCTGGGACAACACATCGGAAGGATTCTGTCGCGAAAACAAAATCAAACAAAGGAGAGCGAAAGCTACAACTCACGTGAAGCGACTGCTAGAGTGTATCACACAACTCCACTGCTCCTGATAGTGGAACTCGAGTACCAAAGTACCTTACATCCTCCGTAAAGGACCAACTCGTCAGAAGAAGCGAATTTCTTTGTTTTAGGCCCCACGTTGGGCGCCATTTGTAATGATTTTCGAAATACCCGTGTAGGACACGGGTGCCGATGGTCTGGCACAAGTGTCAGCGAGCTATAAACAATACCAAGCTCAGCTAACTAGCTTCGCTTAACGACCGCGTACGCGTGCTTGACGACTAGCATTTGCGGGATCATATGAGGCGGGTTCTTGTCGAGCCACGAAGCTACATTACAAAATACTTATCACGCGTACTCTACAAGACGTACCGATCAATTTTTATTATCTTTAGAAATGTTCTATTAGGTGTCAGTTAAGCTACTCTACGGTAATTTAAAATTTTTTCGCCTCGTTAAAGTTGGCGGACACGGAGGCTTGAGACAAACGCAAATACTACACAAAAAGCAACCGTTACTTTCTCCAAAGAAGGTCGTTGCATTAGAAGGGGAATGTCAAACTTAAAGATGTTAAAGTGGCTGAAGTGAACCACTCATCTCTGCCTAAAGGATGGAAACTTGACAGATGTAGTTTAGTTTTACACCGGTAAAACAACAAACTAAGCAGTTTCGACGGGGTGACCACCTTATCTCTTCAGGAGCAGCCACTCCTGATCACCACGGGGCTGCTCGACTGCTTATGTTTATTACATACATACATTTGTTCCGTAGCACTACAGCCTCTTTCGGGCCTTCGCTTAGAGGTAGTTAGAGTATCTCATTATCATGATCTAATGTGTCGGCACTCCACAAGGTGATATGATCATTATCACGCTTTGGCTGTGTGTCCATCCACCCAGCTGCGATACGTTCTGATTTTAAACCAGCACGTATCACAACTGAACAGGCTTATAGTCCATCCGAAGAACCAATCGAACTAAATCTCGTTGACGCCAACGAAACTTGAACCAGAGACCTTCGGCTTACGGACTTAGTGCTCTAACCACTAAGCCACATGGACTATATATACATACATTTAACTATCATAAATAGATGTAATATTTAATGCTGTAGATTGCTTACCGTAAGAATGGAAAATTGTTCACAGTGCCAGTGCAATTTAGTAAGTATGCTCTGACCTGGTATATTGATGCCAGGTTACCTTCTGTACCACATGTCTGTTTAGACTATTATTTCATCATAAGGTGTGGCAAATCACTATCATTATTTTATATCTGCTTTTAAAAAAAGTTATCCGACAATATAATTATAGTGGGTAATTCTTGATATATAGTGATTTTTTGTTTGGGGAACCATTACACCCAATGCACTGTCGAGTCTATTACCACAATTTTGAATGTTGAAACTGTAATGATTTTTTTTTAAATCCATGTAGGACACGGGTAATGATTGTCTGGCACAAGTATCAACGAGCTATAAAGAAGATCGAACTCAGCAAACTAGTTTCGCTTAGTAACGACGTACGTGTGCTTGTTGACTAGTTATTTGCGGAATCATATGAGGCAAGTTCTTGTCGTGCCATGAAGCCACACTACAAAATATTTATCACGAGTACTCTACTCTACAAGACATACCGATCAATTTTCATCACTGCCGATCATCAGATTAGCTCCCAGAAAAAACTGATGCAATTCCTAGACGTGTATGTGAAAAACCCAGGCACCATAATTTTGTTCAAAATTAGATCTGTCCGACTTTAAACTATATAAAAATATGCAAACATTTCTTCTGGCAACATTCAGGGGTGCAATGCTCTATAACATCACCGGAATGTTCAGGCAGCTAACCCACCACGAATGAAGAATTCCAGAAGATGCTAAAAATCTTACTTCCCAGGAGACAAACAACACAACACCAGAAGAAAGTTTACCGGTGACTCTATCTTTACTTTACAGAACCCTCCAAAATATGTTATGTTAATATTGAATGGTGAAGGAAACAATAAAAATTGAATCAGTTCATCTACTGGCAGGAAAATTAAAAATCTGAGAACGCGGAGGATTGCCTGGCATAAGTGTCAGTAAGCTATTAAGAAGGCCAAGTTCAGTTGACTAGCTTCAGTTAACGACCGCGTAGCATGCTTATTGACTAGCAATTTGCGGAGTCATATGAGGCGAGTTCTTGTCGTACCACGAAGTCCCACTACAAAATATTTATCACGCGTACTCTACAAGACATACCGATATTTTTTTATTATCTTTAGGAATGTTCTATTATGGGTTAATTAAACTACTCTACAGTAATTACTTTCTCCAAAGATGGTCATTGCATAACAAGAAGAATTTCAAACCTAAAGATGTTAAAGTGGCTGTAGTGAACCACTCATCTCTGTCTAAAGGATGGAAACTTGACGGATATAGTTATTTCAACCTAGTAAAACAACAAACTAAGTAGTTTCGACGGGATGACCACCTTCTCTCTTCCGGTGCAGTTACTCCTGATCACCACGGGGCTGCTCGATCACTTATGTTTATTACAAGACGAGTACCTAGAGCCTATACAAACATGCAGCATAGAACGTGAAATGACATCAGTATACCAGGTAACCATGACACAAGGTCGATAATGGCCCTAGCTTCAAGGGGAGATATTTGAAAAGTGGGTTGTAGTGCTGTTTTACCAAATTTTTACCGCTAGACCGATTGGGCAGAAATTATATATTCCGGATCACACATTTTGATTATAAAACTAAAAATTTGAGGAAAAATAAGGTTTAAACATTTTTTCGATTACATTCAATGCAATTTAGTTTTGATATGACAGATAAAAAGTACCACAGTCATTTGTCAGTTTACAGCTGCCAAATTTAATTCCTTGAGGAAGATGTCCTTTTAAGTGAAAGAAGGGTGTCCTTCTAAAGAATAGACGGATGTCCTCTAAAAGCGTAGACCAACATATGGTCATAGAACGAAAACTGGCATCAGTATATTACCTAACCATGCCACGCATACAAGCCTAGCATAAACTTGGTATGAATTGTCAAGTGAAGTTAGATGTCCAAATGAAATAACAGCAAATGATAAATTTATCTGATTTCCAGCTATGTTTTTCAAGCGTTTGCATGCAAAATGGTTCGATCAGCACTAATAATTAATAAACTTGCCGTAAAATGTATGAATATTATCAAAAAATCAATTTATTTTCTTTGATACATGGAAATTTCATTTATGCTAGGAATTTATGTTAGTATTGATAGTAGGTTTATACAAGGTTTCAGAACGTGGTATAGTAATAAAAACATAGTATACTAGGTACCTATACCGCATGTCTGTCTAGGCTATGAAAAAGAATAATTTACACCTAATGTCTCCTCACCTTGACATATTTGCTACTTAAACCCGTCATCGCATCAAATATTTCAGCACTATGGGGCATCTGTTAGTATTGATATTTTCAAACCAATTTAAAACCGAAAATTCACCAAAATATAATTGAATAATTAATTAAAGTCAACAAAAGAATGAATGTAGTGCTTCTTATCTGTTATGTGAAAACTAAAATGCACTAAATGCAATTGAAAAAGTGCTTGAACCTACTTTGTCCTTAACTAATAGGCTTTGTCATTAAAAAGCGCTCTAGAATATAAAATTTCGGTCGTATAATTCCAGCGGTAACAATTCGGTAAAACAGTGCTATAACCACAAAGTGCTAGGAGTGTCATTGGCATTAACTAAGCTTTCATGGGATTTGAACAAGCATATTCAGTTATAATTATCCTACAGACCAGCAATGGACGTCGAATAACAAGTGCACAACACTTCAGGTGGACATTTTTAGTATGATGGTGCTAGTCTCTTAAGTGAAAGGACAGAAGCTTGATGGGCAGTGGTAGCTCCCTATAGGAAGTGCCTATTGACCTCACCTAAACTCAAGCACTTCAGCCATTTCGTGAGATAAATTATCTTAGCAATGTGGAAAGAGAGTCAATTTATTATATAATCACGGTTTTTATGAGGTATTTGAAGTATTTGCCGAGTCATCACAATAAAAAGAATGGAAAAATAGTAATCTGCATTTCAACCCTATAGAAGAAGATAATGCTGGCCATAGTATATGTTATATATATATATATATATATATATATATATATATATATATATATATATATATATATATATATATATATATATATATATACAAATGAAATATATTTGCTCTTTTTACTAATACAGTCATATATCATTATACACATTTGCATCCTAATAGTTCGGGCACTTCTTTCTTAACGTTTTGAGCGGCAACATGTGATATCGCGCGCCAATATCAAGTGTTAAATATCTTGTATTAAATTGTATTAAATGAATTAAATACCTTTTAGTGAATAAACTATTTGAATTATTATAACTCGGTGTGTTTTATAAAACTTAAAGACTATGAACAAAACAGTGCTAAACACACGAAACAAGCAACATTAAAACATGGTGTCAGGTGTGAAAATTTTGAAAAGTGCCCATGAAAACGAGAAAAATGGCCGAAGACGAAAATAAACGAGCACTCGGCGTGCTAAACAGCAGATTACTGGCATTGGAACAACATCTAAACACGCAACAAGCATCAGCCAGCAGAATTCAGGGTTTGGAGCAAACTCTGAATTCGCAACAAGCAACAGTATACGTGAATATCCCTCTACCAGAGCCATTGAACATCAAGGTAGGTAATATTTCTCAGAATTTCAAGCATTTCGAAGAAAGATGGAACAACTATGTCATCGCCAGTGGACTCGATAACAAGCCCGAGGAAAGAAAGCAAGTGATTCTTCTAACTGCGATAAGAAATAACGTTTTTCAAATGTACGGCAATCTACCTCTAACTGAGCAAGAAAAATCGACAGCTGAAGACATACTGAAAGCTATCAAGAAGAATCTAACACCACGAATTAATAAAAGGTATGAGCGAGCGATTTTCAACCTAGCGGCTCAAAACCAAAATGAAACCTATGACGAATACTTTGCGCGTCTACGAGAGTTGAATAAAAATACACAATACGGAGATTTGTCGGATGATATACTACTCGACAAGATAATATGCTCCATAAAAGATATAGGACTCAAGGAAAAACTTTGGCTAGATACAGACATTACTTTGTCAAAAGCAATTGATATTTGCAAATCAAAAGAAAATGCCGCAAAACAATTAGGGGAATTACAATCTCATAGTACGAATAACGTTCACGCAGGCAATACTACCGACGTTGTCAGCAAAGTGCGCAAAATTGCAACCAATAAAGCATATAAGCCAAAAATGGACCAAAATAATAAACAGCTATGCAAATACTGCGGATACCAGTACCATGAAAATCTGAGGGAATGCCCAGTGAGATCTTCGGTGCGTAGAAAATGTAGCAAACATGGACATTACGCATCTGTCTGTATGTCAACTAATACGAGTACAAGCAACAATCGAACACCCAACATTAAACACGTTAAAAGTCTACAAAATGAGCAACAACTAATACTAACACTAAGCGACAACACTAATCTGGTAACAATTGATTTAGACATCAGACAACAGAGTGACATATTCAGAAAAGTCAAATGTATTCTAGATACGGGAGCTACCTGCAATATAATCGGACTAAACAAGTTAAAGCGTGTCACACAACAACGAAAAATAGTAGCAACGCCAACAACAACGAAATCGCCAGCATTCGGGAATAACATAATAGTGCCATTGGTGACCGGAGATCATGCACCACTACTCTCAGCAAGCACCTGCCTGAAGATGAATTTAATCAAACTTTGCTTCAACGTAAACAAAATTCCTTCAGAAGCAGAACGAATTTGCCAGGAGTACGCATCTGTTTTCGAAGGACTCGGAGAATTCAAAGGTGAGGTGAAACTTGAACTACAAGAAAATGTTCTGCCTAGAAAGCAAACGCCGCGACGAGTTCCAATTGCGTTATATAATAACCTCCGTTCAATTTTAAATGAAATGGAAAGCGATGGAGTCATTGAAAAGCAAATTGAACCAACGCCTTGGCTGAACAACATCGTTTTGGTCAAGAGAAACGAAAAATTACGATTGTGCCTAGATCCACGCGAACTCAACAAACATCTGAAAGACGTTCGATTCACATCGAAGACGCTACAAGAAGCTTTACCGAGTCTATCAAACGCTAAAATATTTTCAACAGTTGATGCAAAAAAAGGATTTTGGTTACTGAAACTGGACAAAAGCAGCAGTGATCTAACCTCATTCAGCACACCCTTTGGCAACTACAAGTTTTTAAGGATGCCTTTTGGTATAAAACCAGCAATGGAATTTTTTCAAATTGCACTCACAGAAATTTTAAGTGGATTAAATGGTGTAATTAACATTGCAGATGACATTTTAATATTTGGCTGTGGCCAAACCAATGAAGAAGCGCTAACCGATCACAACAGGAATCTACGCAAGCTTCTTGAACGACTTGAGGCGGAACGCGTTAAACTCAACAAGGAGAAGATAAACCTGTGCATGAAAGAGGTAAAATTCTTTGGCCATATACTAACTAAGAACGGAATAAAGGCAGATGAAACAAAAACGTCAGCGATACGCAACCTACCACGTCCGAGCAACAAAGAGGAACTAGCAAGATTTCTCGGTATGATAACGTACCTTGGAACGTACATCACGAATTTAGCTTCAAATTCACATAACTTAAGAGAATTAACTCACAAATCATCAAATTTTAACTGGACTGAGGTACATGAACACGAATTCACAGAATTAAAAAATATCCTAACAACAATTCCAACGCTTAAATATTTCGATGCTACAAAGCCGGTAACCATACAAACCGATGCATCTTCATTTGGTATCGGAAGCGTTCTTTTGCAAGACAATCAGCCCACAGTTTATGCTTCGAAAACACTATCTAGCACTCAGAAAAACTACGCACAAATAGAGAAAGAGATGCTTGCAATACTCTATGCTTGTAAACGTTTCGACCAATATATCTGTGGCAAATCTGATGTTACTATTGAAACGGATCATAGCCCATTAGTGAAAATCTTCACGAAACCACTGCTAGAAGCCCCAAAGCGACTACAATATATGATACTCATGTTACAGCGATACAAACTTAATATCAAATATAAGAAAGGTAAAGAAATGTATATTGCGGATATCCTTTCAAGAGCTCCCGAAAACATATCGAACGAAGAAAAGCTATATGATATCTAAAGAATCAAAAATATATTCGAAACAATAGAAAATATAAATTGCATTGATAAATTGCCAATAAGTGATAACACGACGAAAAGAATCATAGAAGAAACAAAAAACGATCCGGCAATGATAGAATTATACGAGAAAATACAAAACGGTTGGCCAAATTCTAAGAACAAATTAAATGAAACACTCAAACAATACTTTCCTTATAAAGAACTCCTAACAATACAAGACGGTTTGATCTTAAAATGAAATCGTATTCTCATACCAGATTCTTTACGAAAGACGATCTTAGCCAGATTGCCTACAAGCCATTCCGGAATCGAAAATACTCTCAAATTAGCCAGAGAAACTGTATTTTGGCCAGGAATAAATGGTCATGTAAAATCAATAATCGAAAACTGCAATACTTGCATAAAATATTCGAAACAGCAACAACGAGAGCCAATGATAACGCACGAGATCCCAGCACATCCGTTTGAAATTGTATCAATGGATATTTTTGAAGTTACAATTACGAATCGCGTTCATTGTTTCTTAATCACCGTAGACCATCACTCTGACTATTTTGAAATTGATGAGCTTGCAGACATGACTGCAAAATCTGTAATTCTAATATGCAAACAAAATTTTGCACGGCATGGCGTACCAAAGAAGGTGATATCGGACAATGGTCAACAATTCATTGGACACGAATTTAAACAGTTTTCTAAAGAATGGAACTTCCAACACACGACATCTAGTCCTCATCACCAGCAAGGTAATGGTAAAGCGGAAGCATCTGTGAAAACGGCGAAAACGATGATCACAAAATGTTTAGATTCCAACGAGGACTTCTACAAAGCTCTGTTAGTATGGCGAAACACTCCCAACAAAATTGGATCTAGTCCTGCAAAGCGAATCTTTTGTCGATGGTTGCGATGTAATATTCCTTCTGCTGATTATGAACAACGAATAACGAATAATGTTCAGGAGTCCATAATCAAAAACTGGGAGTATTCGAAGAAATATTACGATCGTGAAACCAAAAATCTTCGTCGTTTAAACGAAGGAGAAAATGTTTTCACCAAAAGATAACATCAAAACCAAACAGTGGGAACCAGGCGTCATCGTGAAGTCTATCAACGCGAGGTCATACATCGTACGTGTGGGACGAAACGAATATGTGCGTTATTCGATCCATATTCGAAGGTTACCAAATCAACATGTCAAGCACTCGGATAATTCCAGCGTTCCAGTACAAGAGAAATTTGCAACAGACCGAGAACCTTTAGCGAGAGATGGCTTCAACGTTTTTAATCAACAGCGACCGATCAGAAAATCATCTAGAATTATAAAGCCCGTAAATAGAAACGAAGCGCCTTATTAAAAGAAAAAAAAGAGGATGTTATATATGTATACAAATGAAATATATTTGCTCTTTTTACTAATACAGTCATATATCATTCTACACATTTGCATCCTAATAGTTCGGGCACTTCTTTCTTAACCTTTTGAGCCGCAACATGTGATATCGCGCGCCAATATCAAGTGTTAAATATCTTGTATTAAATTGTATTAAATGAATTGAATACCTTTTAGTGAATAAACTATTTGAATTATTATAACTCGGTGTATTTTATAAAACTTAAAGCCTATGAACAAAACAGTGCTAAAAACACGAAACGAGCAACATTAAAACAGTATACTCACATAGTATCCACACTCAATCTAGCCTCCGGAAAAAAACCGAACACATGACGAAGAGCAAACCATAAATCTTCAGCAGCAGGTAGGTAGGTAAATGATGACGCGAGGATTGGCGATGATATAAACATGTGCTTCAATGAGAGATTTTAGGATTACCAGATCTCAAAAAATAAATAACAAATTAGTTCTATGCAATCTATTAGTTTTTTGTTAGGATCTAGCAACACTCCCATGTTCTGAAATGCATAAAAGAACACGTGCGTTAGAAATTTTATTTTCTTTTGTTTTTTGAATACGACAGGGCTCAGCTCAGCTGACGTGCCCCGGCTCAGCTGACTGGCCCCCGAAAAAATTCAGAAAGTGTACAACACAGGGTAAGTGTAAGGTGTGGATACCATGCAAATGTACTATGGCGTTGGGCTTCATTAGAATTCAATGAACGGGCGGAACAATGTGTAGGAAGCTCAAGTCCAAAAGTAGCTACTAAAACGATAAAAAATGTTGCCCCTGTTCAACTCATTTGCTCCAATTTAGCATTTTCCATAAAAGCCTGTTAATATTACAAAATAGTTATATCTATAATTAAAACTTTGCATTTCACACAAATAAACAAGCTATAAGCTCTGGGTGGAAGTAAAAGTGGCAATTAAGATCGTGGCATAATAGACGATTGAACATCAAGTCCGGTGCGAAAGAAATGATTGGTTCGATGATGAGTGCTAGAATACGTTAGAAAAAAGAATCAGCCGTATGAACAGTATTTAGGTAGAAAA
Source organism: Odontomyia ornata (assembly GCA_963969285.1). Taxonomy (NCBI): domain Eukaryota; kingdom Metazoa; phylum Arthropoda; class Insecta; order Diptera; family Stratiomyidae; genus Odontomyia; species Odontomyia ornata. The sequence goes on along the minus strand of OZ017738.1, from coordinate 106,638,548 downwards.
ACTAGGACGAAGAAAGAACACTATGAAAATCTCAGAGGAGTAGCGAATAAGATAATTAGAATCAAAAAGAGAAAATACTATGACAACCAATTAAGAATCATCAATGTAGATTTAGCAAGCCACAACACAACACAAGACAAGCATACAAGATAGTGAAAAGCCTGGAGCGAAGCCATCATCCCAAAACCATGCTTTGCCATGATGACATCGGCAACATTATCGCTGATGAAAATAGGATTAAGGAAAGATGGGCATCATATTTCAAGAAGTTACTTAATTCCCGTCAACTCTTCATGAAGTTTGTTCCACCATCAAAGCCCAGACGAATTATAAAGCGCCGGACAGCGCTGAAATTCCAGTGGAGCTCATTAAATATGATGGCAGCGGTGCTCAGAAAGCCATCCATAAAATTATCCAGCACATTTGGCAACAAGAAGATATGTAAAGCCAATCCATTATATTCAATTTCCACAAAAAATGTGACAAGCTACAGTTTGGAAACTATAACGGCATATCACTGCTTTGTACGGTGTACAAAATATTTTCCATCAGATCATAAGCCAACAGCATCATTGGGGAGTATGAGCACTAGACCAATTGTTTACAGTAAGCAGATACTTGAGAAATGCTGGGAATTCAACATAAACGTACACCAAATTTTCATTGACTTTAACTACTCGTCAGCATACGACAGTATTGATCGTAACATACTGTACCAAATAATGCTTTGCTTTGGTATACCAGCCAAAGAAGTCTGTCTTGCCAAAATGACAATTCAAGTTGGCTCTAAAGTACATAATAAGAAAGCTACCTGTTGATACAAAAGGTATGTTACCATAAAAGTCGGGCGAAGTTGGAGCCAGCGCGAATGACATCAAAATTTTGTCACGGTCATTAACAACTGCCAAAGAACTTCTCCTGGCTACAAATCATTGAAAATAAAACAAAGCTCATGACACACTCGAGAAAAAATACTTCAAATACCTAGAGTACTATACTTGGTTCATACAATATCGATACCGTAGGCGATTTATTTATTTAAGCACCAAAATAACGAGAACCAGTAATGAAAAAGACGATACACACCAAAAAATACAGCTCGCATATAAAATGTTTAATTCAGTTTCGGCGATCTTGAAGACCAGCTGCATACACAGGAAAACAAAGCTCCAAGTATACAAATCTGTGATAAGACCTGTACTATTCAGGAGTGTCAAACATGGACCCTAGCCCAAGTATCCGCAAACATATTGAACTCTTTCGAGAGAGGTCCTGAGGCGACTTCGGTACAACCATGAGCTCTATGAAATTTTTGACGAGTCGGAGGTCTCAACGATTGTTAGACTGTGGAAGCTGCAATAGGCTGGCCACGTTAATCGTATGGACCAACAGCGGATACCCAAAAAGGTATTCGTTGGTAGAACTGAGAGGTGGAGACGCTGGTCTGACTCGGTCGAAGAAAACAATTCATTGCTGAGACAGTTGGAGACGCTTGTTGCAGGATAAGGAGGCCCGAGAGGTGCTATCGTGCTACAAAAGAGAAGAAGACAGAAAGCAATTTGTAGACGGCTGTGAATTCAAAGCTCATTTAATGTATCGAGTTTGGTCAGCAAAAGTAAAACGAAATAAGCAACTCAGCTGTGAAAGAATTAAAAAAAATCAAGAATAAACCTCGTCTATTTGAGGATTACGAATATAGATGACTCTGCAAAATACACAGATGTTGAGCTTTGCATATTATTTAAATTCAACCACATAATTTCTGGTATTATCAATTCATTTACGTTATTTTTTTCGTCTGAAACATGTATTTGTATAAGTGCATGCACTCTCACGTATCTTAAGGTTCCCGGGCTTGTTAAGTGGATTTATTTGAATCTTTTCTTCTACATCTATTTTGCGGATGAGCCACCAAATCATTTAAAAGATTATAAAAGTGAAGGCATATACAGATATTTAGTAGCAATCAATAATTTGGAATTTGCCTTATTTCCGAGCAGTACTCAAAGATTGTAACTTCAAATATTTATGCCGCAACAAATACTGTTTAAGGGATTTTTTGATATTTTAGTCACTTATTAAAAAAGTGTCAAATAAAGGGGATTGTTTTAAATGCCTTCTTATATACGTGTTAATTCAGTAATTCACAAGAAATATACAGCAGTGTGTATTGATACAAATAAATATTTGTTTAAAGGTCTTTCGTTTATATTGTCGCGTGTTATTGGTTCGCGGCCAATAATTTTAATGTTCCGGGAAAGTGAAAACGCAATGTCTTTTAATTTAAGTTAAAAGTGTTTATTTAATTAAATAAAATGCACAATAATCAGTTAACACTTTCACTAATTTTAATTGTCACTATTAAAAAAAAATCTAACACTTGTCCATAAATTTATTATCGCAATTGTCTTCTAAATTACTTCACTATTACGAAACACACTTCCCACACACAATCACAGTTCTTATCGCGGTCGAATGAATGATTCTCCCCATTCATTCAGCTCGCCTTTATATAGGGTCTCTACCTATTCACCCATTTCTCGCACATTGGCGAATGTTCTACCGAGAGGTACCTGGTAGGTTCGAGCAAGTTCATGAATGGAGTGACGTCACTTGCAGATGTTGATCATGCTTGTTGGATTCTCGTGGGTTCGAGTAAATTCATTCGTTGACGTTCTTAATGATGATGAAAACAATTGCGACAGTAGCTCGCAGAATTATTTGTACATGTAATTATTTGTACATGTAACACTGCCCCCACCTCAGTTCTTTTCGCCCCGAAAAGATGTGTCGCTATTTGTAGTCAATTCTCCCTGGGTGTAATATGGGGCAAGACGGTCCAGATGCACGATTTTCATTTTAGCTCTCGGCTTACGATGTTCCTGTATTCGGTATACGACGTCGTTGATTCGCTTTGTAACTTGGTATGGTCCCTCCCAATTATGTTGCAACTTTGGAGACCTACCCTTTCGCCGTTGCGGGTTATATAGCCACACCAAGTCATCTTGCTGGAAGCCAGTAGAATTAGCCTTTAGATCATACCTGGTCTTCATGCGGTCAGTAGCCGATTCGAGGTGTTTTCGCACTGTCCGATGTATCTGGTTCAACCGTTGTCTTAGATCACTTGCGTACTCCGAGACCGTTTGGGGTTTCTCAGGGGTTGTTCCGAACTTTATATCGGCTGGCAAATGAATAGTCTTTCCAAAAATGACTTTGGCTGGGGCTTGGCCCGTCGATGCATGTTCAGCGGCCCTATACGCCATTAAAAATAGTGGGATATGTCGGTCCCAGTTCCTTTGGTTCTCGTCAACCATTTTGGCCAAGTGTTTATTGAGCGTGCCGTTGAAACGTTCGACCATTCCATCGGATTGGGGATGCAGCGGTGTTGTCCTCGTTTTCCGTATTCCCAGCTGCTCGCACATTTCGCCAAAAACTAGTGACTCAAAGTTTCGGCCTTGATCCGAATGTAGTTCACAAGGCACGCCGTACCTGCTGACCCAATTTAACACTAGCTGTTCGGCTACAGTAGTTGCTTCCTGGTTGGGAATGGGGTAGACCTCAGGCCACTTGCTGAAATAATCAGCTACAACCAGCGTGTATCGATTTCCCCATTCAGATTCAGGAAAGGGTCCAGCGATGTCAACAGCAATCCTTTCGAATGGCACGCCTACGTTATAGGTTTGCATTTGTCCTCTCAGTCGTCGCTTTGGGCCTTTGACGGAAGCGCAAATTGTGCATCTGCGGCACCAGTCCTCTACGTCTTCTCGAGCGTGGAGCCAGTAGAATCTTTCCCGCAATTTCGCTAAGGTTTTGTTAACACCAAGATGGCCTCCCGAGGATCCTTCATGCATTTCCTTAGCTACATCGTGGATTCGGCTTTTGGGTAGTAAAGTTTGCATCCTATAGGAGCTGCCATCCGCCGTTTCCCATTTCCGCTGGAGTACGCCACCCTCCACCTGTAGGGAGTTCCATTGTGCCCAATAGCTTTTCAGGGTTGCGCCATGCATCGAAACGTCCTTCCACTCCGGTCGCCCAGTCGTCTCCTTCCATACGAGCAATGGTCCGATGTCTTCATCGGCTAGCTGGGCATTTCGAATCTCCTCCGATGACCAACCTTCATCGAATTCAGCCGTTATCACTCGCAGATCAACGGGCGGCTCCTTTTCCTCAATCCGTTGGCAATGTTTGCAGTTAGCTGGACATGGATGACGAGATAGGGCGTCAGCAATTCCATGAACTCTGCCCTTGTGGAGCAGTTGGGGCCTCACTAGGTTTGGTCGGATTGTCGATCGGGTTGCACCAGTGTCGTTTGTTAGGGTGCATTGTTCTTCATCAACTTGACCAGGAAGGCATAAGTCCACTTCTCCACGATGTTGCCTTGGCACGGTGCTGGGGATGTCGATACTCGTGGCCAACGTTCGCCCCACGAAGTTGGCCCTTGCTGTTTGATGGGCCTCCATTCTAGGCTCCTGACACGGTCTGGATCTCCACCACCCTGGACAATAGCTCGGTCTTCTTCCCTTCTTGCAGTCTCTTTGCAGGTGCCCTTTTTCCCCGCAATTCCAGCATCTAGGCGCACCATTCACCTGCAGCTCTCGCACATTTCCCACGCGCTCACACCTGGATTTATCTGTCACTACCTCGCGAACCCGGACAGTGGTGCGGGTCACATTTTTGGCTGCCTCAAAATTTAAACTATAAGCCAATGCTTCCTTGACTGTTTGCTTTTGAGCTAACCGCACGGCTTGTTGCAATTCCTTGTCCTGTAAGGCGCTGATGAATGCTTCTGCTGCTACGTCATCTCGATGTTCTGGGTCGTACGCTGGGTAAGCCAAAAAAGCCAATCGCTCAATGTCTTGTGCTAGCTGCTGCAAGGTTTCGCCAGACTTCTGCATCCGATGCCGTAGCTGCGCCCGGTAAATCTGCTTCAGATGATCGTCTCCATAACGCATGTCCAGCGCATTCATTATAGCAGCCGGGTTTGAATGCAGCTCAACGGGGATAGTCTGCAAAAGCTCGGCAGCTGGGCCTCTTAGAGCCAGAATTAACGCAGTTGCTCGTTCCTGCTCATTCCAGTGATTTATCCTAGCGGCGGCTTCAAACTGGATTTTGTAAATACTCCAGACCGTTTGCCCATCGAATATTGGTGCTTGCACATTTTTGGATGTGCTTTGCGCTGCGGTTATAAGCGGGGCTGGTGAGGTGGTTACTACTGCCTTCGCTGTTTCCAATTCTTTTTTCACTTTTTCCATCTCATGGTTCATTCTCTCTTCAACCTGGCTGATCTCATAGTTGATTTTCTCCTCAACTTGGCTGACCTTCTCCTCGACCTGGTAAACCTTTTCCTCGACGCATTTAATTTGATTGTTCAGGCTACCGAGCTCCACTTTTATTTCGGTTGACTGTTTTTGCACTTCCTTGATTACGATCGCTTGTTGGTCCATCTTCGCCGATTGTTCATTTAACTTCGCTGATTGTTCATTTAACTTCGCTGATTGTTCATCTAGCTTCGTCGTTAAGTTGGATGACTGTTGTCGCTGCTCTTGCTGCATCAGCATCAACATTTGCATCAGCGCATTTTCTGGTTCCTTTGGTTTTGGTGTGTCTACTTCTCCACCTTCTGCGCCTTTTTCCGCATCTGAGAGCTCACCCGAATCCAGATTCACGCCTTCCGACTCGATCGCGTCACGCAAGCGTGCAATCAGTATGGCCTTTGTACCTTGTGTGGCCAGATTCCGCTGTTCCAACTCCTCCTTGAGCTCCGATATGGTCAATTGATTAATTTTCAGATTTAAATTTCCTGGCATTTTTATTGTTTCGGCTATTTTTCCACGTTAACTTTCACAATTGTGCACTTCAAAAATGTTTAATCGTTTTCACTTCCAAAATTTTCTTTCTCACTTCTGACACCATTGTCGCGTGTTATTGGTTCGCGGCCAATAATTTTAATGTTCCGGGAAAGTGAAAACGCAATGTCTTTTAATTTAAGTTAAAGTGTTTATTTAATTAAATAAAATGCACAATAATCAGTTAACACTTTCACTAATTTTAATTGTCACTATTAAAAAAAAATCTAACACTTGTCCATAAATTTATTATCGCAATTGTCTTCTAAATTACTTCACTATTACGAAACACACTTCCCACACACAATCACAGTTCTTATCGCGGTCGAATGAATGATTCTCCCCATTCATTCAGTTCGCCTTTATATAGGGTCTCTACCTATTCACCCATTTCTCGCACATTGGCGAATGTTCTACCGAGAGGTACCTGGTAGGTTCGAGCAAGTTCATGAATGGAGTGACGTCACTTGCAGATGTTGATCATGCTTGTTGGATTCTCGTGGGTTCGAGTAAATTCATTCGTTGACGTCCTTAATGATGATGAAAACAATTGCGACAGTAGCTCGCAGAATTATTTGTACATGTAATTATTTGTACATGTAACAATATGATGAGAAATATTACAGAAAAAAGTAGAATAACATTCTATCAAATCTTTGCTAAACTTTAAATTGATCATTTCACATGTTTACATCAATTTAATGTAAATCTATACGATAATTTTTTGCTCTACAGTGAGCTTTTATTGCTTCGTGTGGGTATCGATCTTGTTTAATATTAAATAAGAATTAAATAAGCAACTCAATCATGTAGCTACACACTAAGAATTAAGCGCTTTATTTTTGGTCGAGAGCACTTGAGATGGTGTATTTGAATCAATAAAGTTTGTTTTAGGCTATAAAGCCATTGACAAAGAAAATTAGGTAAGGGTATTTCAAAGCTTTGAAAAAAATTTAACTTAACATTGATACATTGCCGACAACTATGCTGCATACAAGGAGGCCTATGATTCAACCAGCATGCACCTCAAAGTAAAAATTCTATGAGTTCTGGAGTTGGCTATACCTATTTCTCTCATTTTTACAATGGAATAAATTATATGGGCACAAATGTGCGATAGATTTGTAGAAGTAAATTGGGTGTGAATTCTGAATGTACTCTCGTATTTAGCATTTCAAATCAACTTCTGGAGAAGAGCATTTTTCCAAATAAAACTCTATATATGTACATTTTAAATGAAAAATATATATTTTGGGAGTAAGTATGCTCTCGAAATATATATTTCAATTTAAGAAAAACTACTTGCCTTATTATAAATTGATTCATCTTTTGTTTCTGTTTTACTAATTATATCTACTTTAAGAAACGTTCGGCTTCAATGTTTATCCTTACATAGAATATTGGCAAGCATTCCAATAATATCAATTATTCATAAACCAGCCATGTCGTTAGAGAATGATACAATATAAGCATATGATGAATAGAAGTTAAATTGGTTTACCTTTGAAACTCGACCTTTTGTGAATTTTTCTTCCATATCCATGCTACGCCCTTTCACAATATATTCGCGTTTAATCTTAATTTAACAATTAGAAATGCTGATTATCACTAATCTGTTTAAAAAGCATTTGTTCAGGTTCAGCTATAAAAGAAAAGAAAAAATTTGTAACGATGGAAGATTTCAGAGCTTAAAAGTGCTCTCAGAAAAAGCGAACATATCACATCTCGAAATTGTCCGTTCAGGGAAATTTCGGCCTGAATTCCCATTTCATATTGTACTCTGTAACAGCATCACTCTGGCAGCACTATTCACTAAGAGTCAAAATCAGATTAGAAATAGGCAAATTTTAGGATTTAGTTGGCCCGAAACGTAAGATTGTAGCAACTAAATGGCTGTAATGCGGACCGTGAGTGAAAAGTAAAGGTGCGGGAATAAGATGCTGGAGTGGATTCGCATTGGCGAGGGCGAGCACATAACCGAATTGCATAACATTTGTGCGACGGTGACGGGACATTGATTCCGATTCCGAATCCGCAGTGTGCTTTGGCTCGGGGCTCGAGGCATCGCGGGATATGGCCGTGTTTCTGATCAACATCTGTAAATTTAATGGCTGCGGAATCACGTTTCCTAGTTTGGGCGACCTCATTCAACACATCGAGGATACTCATATTGGTGCGTGTGCCATTTCCAAAACGTTTTTAATAGAAAATGATACATGAAGAAGGCAAGTTTTAAATATAGAATGCATATGTCAAGAGGCTATCGGGTTCGCTTGTCGTTCGTTCGCTTGCGTAGCGTTGACATGAACCATATTTGGCCTCTATCGATCTGACGCCTGGCCAGCGAATCAGCTGTGTTCCCATCAAGTTTGTTTACATTTGGAAATGGTTGCATTTTGGCCACAAATTATGAATGATAAATTTTCCGAATAGAAAATTATGTTGATTTAAGAATTGTCTTTCGAACTTTTTTCAGATTATGACCCAAAAGTCATAGAGCAGAAGGAGCAGGCTCAACCTGCGTGCTTGCCACTCAGCTATGTACTCCGCTTTATTACGGATGCAGCCTCACGCAAGGAAGCGCCCTTTCTTTCCAATAATACAACTGGTGTGGAGCTGAAACGAAAGTTGGCTATCAAACATCATAGCTATAGTATGTCATCTTCAAACCGGAGCAACACACCAACAGGTAAATTGTGACTAAAGTTATTTATATACTGGGAAAGTAATATGCTGGTTCATTTAAATTACTAGGCATGTTTACTACTTAATGTAAATAATTGCAGTCTCATTATTAATTCTTTAATTTTATCCTAGACCCGTGTTAAATATGCTTTTGAAATTAACATTAAAATGCCGAACAAGTTTTCAATATTGCATCCCATCCAATGCACATTCAAGAATTTCTTATATGAAACTCAAAAAAACTGAAAAACGAAATTAGAACCAAAGTTGTATTTAAAAAAATCCATATAATACAGCCAACAAGGGAATTAAATTTTCATATAAAGCAAATAAAAGCGCACTCGGGCCTTTTTCATAAATTGCTGGATGGAAGGCTCTGGCCAATCTAAGTTGGAGATATGGAATATAAGAAATATCAAAATTAATTTCAGAAATGGTCTTTATTAAAATTAAAAAATTTATTAGGCAGTGGGATTTTATCTTATTATGAAAAGCATAGATATTTAAGAACGATATATTGTACCTTGCTTTCGCAAAAAATCACAGACTGGGTTGAAAACATGTGAATTCTTTTCAAACATTCAGCTCATAGTATGAAACATGTTTTAATTCCTAAATATGAATCTTAATAGTTTTTTATAAGGTAAGGTTTCTGACCTACGAGTATCTGATGATTTTAATCTACTTGTAAAATACATATTTTCTTATTGCTTGATACTAATTTTTATGTTTATGTCTAAAATTGTACCTTTCGCCGAATAAAATCGAATCATCGTAATACCACAGCCCCTCTGGGGCTTTCGCTTCCTGCAACAAGTGCCACCAACTGTCTCGGTTCATTGACCGCGTCCTCCAATGAAATCCGAGCAGCGATGAACTGTCTTCGTTGTCTAAGTCTCAGACCAGCGTTCCCCAACTGGTCTCCGCCCCTCCCAACGAATACCTTTTTGGGCATCCGTTATTCGTTCATACGATTCACGTGGACGGCCCATTACAGCTTCCGAAGTCTTACAATCGCTGTGACCTCCGGCTCGTCAAAAATTTCGTAGAGCTCATGTTTCTATCAAATTCGCCATTGCTTATTTACATCAAGGCATTCAATATGTTTGCGGATGCTTAAGCGAAGGTACATGTTTCACAGCCGTACCAAAACACATAATTGTAGCCAAACTAGACGGGGACCAATGGCGAATTCGATACAAGAATAAAACCGAATGTGTTTACCTTAATTTCAATGACATTCGCATTAACATTATAATAAGTAGTTTCAAAATATCCTGTAATTCTGACTATATTCAACGAAGTTATAGGTATTTGTAGTTCCAACGACTAAATTAGCAACAAGATGAGAATTTTTCTTAATATGCGTTTTCTATCTAATCTGAAATTACAGTTCTATCGGTGTTTTATCAAATCCTCGGGAAAATGTATCTTTAACAGCTTACAAATTAAGAAAATCATTTTTTGATGCCATATTAAGCAGTCGTCATTACGTTTTAGTGATGACGACTGCTTTAAATGGGATTAAAAAATTGTGCACGCACGCTCCCTCATTAGGATTAAATGAGTTTATTTGTTTGGTTATATAATTTCCAGGATGTCGGATCATCATATACGTATACGCAGTTGCATGAAGCCTCATTATAGAGAGATGTGATTGTGACGCCTACGATTTGTGTAAAGGATGTATACATAGTTTAAATCGTTTTGTCAAAAGATGGAATCGTAATTTTACCTATATTCTCTACTTTATCCTTCAGATAAACAAGTTTTGTAATAAATAATTGAAGTCGAATTTCGAGAAGTAAAAATATTGGTTTATAAATAATGTAGATTTGTTTTCAATATAAATGACGAAAAGGAAATATTCCCATGAACTTGTTCGCTCCAAATACTAAGCATTAGAGAGAAGTTATTTGCATGCGTAAGAGAAAGAGAAAATTTTAAAAATTCTATCGATAGTGGCTTTAGGTCTGATTCGCACGTGGTGCTCATCTTTACCTTTTAATTTGATTAGTTTGCTAAGTTAAGCTACATTGGCTTAAGATAGTACGGCTTTATTATTTGCTTATTCATTTTTGATAGCTTTTTCTTTCCTGCGGCTGATGGAAGAAATCACAGACCTCAAAACCAAAAAACAATAAACTATGTTTAAAATAATATGTATGAATCTAACGTTTTTCAGTACGAAATCACAAAAATAACCTTCAATTTATTCTCAGAAAACAAGCAGAGACCATTAAAGAATCCCACCTAGTTTTCACGAAAAGCTCACGGAAGAGAAATTATTATATATGTACATGCATTAATTTCAAAATAAACTCTATTGAAATTTAATATTAAGGCTTCATTAAGACACTGAAGTAAATATATTCGTGAGGGATATACAAGTTAAATTATCAACTTTTTGGAGTTGATTTAGAGCAACACAATTTTAATTTTTTCGGGAATCAGTTTAGTTGTTACGGAAACAAGAGAATATTGTCGCGTGTTTTGGTTCGCGGCCAATAATTTTAATGTTCCGGGAAAGTGAAAACGCAATGTTTTTTAATTTAAGTTAAAAGAGTTTATTTAATTACAAAAGTGCACAATGATCAATTGAACAATTTAACACAAGCGTGCAATCAGTATGGCCTTTGTACCTTGCGTGGCCAGATTTCGCTGTTCCAACTCCTCTTTGAGCTCCGATATGCTCAATTGATTAATTTTTAGATGTAAGTTTCCTGGCATTTTTATTGTTTTGGCTATTTTTCCACCAGTTTTCACGCTAATTTACACTATTGTGCACTTTAAAAATGTTTAATCGTTTTCACTTCCAAAATTTTCTTTCTCACTTCTTGACACCATTGTCGCGTGTTTTGGTTCGCGGCCAATAATTTTAATGTTCCGGGAAAGTGAAAACGCAATGTCTTTTAATTTAAGTTAAAAGAGTTTATTTAATTACAAAAGTGCACAATGATCAATTTAACACTTTCACTAATTTTAATTTTCACTATGAAAAAAATCTAACACTTGTCCATAAATTTCTTTTCGCAATTGTCTTCTAAATCACTTCACTATTGCGAAACACACTTTTCTACTACTCGAATAATATCGCTTCCCACATACTATCGCAGTTCTTATCGCGGTCGAATGAATGAATCCCCCCATTCATTCAGCTCGCCTTTATATAGGGTCTCTACCTATTCACCCATTTCTCGTACATTGGCGAATGTTCTACCGAGAGGTACCTGGTAGATTCGAGCAAATTAATGAATGTGGTGACGTCACTTGCAGATGTTGATCATGCTTGTTGGGTTCTCGTGGGTTCGAGTAAATTCATTTGTTGACGTTCTTAATGATTATGAAAACAATTGCGACAGTAGCTCGCAGAATTATTTGTACATGTAACACTGCCCCCTCCTCAGTTCTTTTCGTCCCGAAAAGATGTGTCGCTATTTGTAGTCAATTCTCCCTGGGTGTAATATGGGGCAAGACGGTCCAGATGCACGATTTTCATTTTAGCTCTCGGCTTACGATGTTCCTGTATTCGGTATACGACGTCGTTGATTCGCTTTGTAACTCGGTATGGTCCCTCCCAATTATGTTGCAACTTTGGAGACCTACCCTTTCGCCGTTGCGGGTTATATAGCCACACCAAGTCATCTTGCTGGAAGCCAGTAGAATTAGCCTTTAGATCATACCTGGTCTTCATGCGGTCAGTAGCCGATTCGAGGTGTTTTCGCACTGTCCGATGTATCTGGTTCAACCGTTGTCTTAGATCACTTGCGTACTCCGAGATCGTTTGGGGTTTCTCAGGGGGTGTTCCGAACTTTATATCGGCTGGCAAACGAATAGTCTTTCCAAAAATGACTTTGGCTGGAGCTTGGCCCGTCGATGCATGTTCGGCAGCTCTGTACGCCATCAAAAATAGTGGGATATGTCGGTCCCAGTCCCTTTGGTTCTCGTCAACCATCTTGGCAAGGTGTTTATTGAGCGTGCCGTTGAAACGTTCGACCATTCCATCGGATTGGGGATGCAGCGGTGTTGTCCTCGTTTTCCGTATTCCAAGCAGTTCGCACATTTCGCCAAAAACTAGTGACTCGAAGTTTCGGCCTTGATCCGAATGTAGTTCACAAGGCACGCCGTACCTGCTGACCCAATTTAACACTAGCTGTTCGGCTACAGTAGTTGCTTCCTGGTTGGGAATGGGGTAGACCTCGGGCCACTTGCTGAAATAATCAGCTACGACCAGCGCGTATCGATTTCCCCATTCAGATTCAGGAAAGGGTCCAGCGATGTCAACAGCAATCCTTTCAAACGGTACCCCCACGTTATAGGTTTGCAGTTGTCCTTTCAGTCGTCGTTTTGGACCTTTGACGGAAGCACAAATTGTGCATCTGCGACACCAGTCCTCTACGTCTTCTCGAGCGTGGAGCCAGTAGAATCTTTCCCGCAATTTCGCTAAGGTCTTGTTAACACCGAGGTGGCCTCCCGAGGATCCTTCATGCATTTCCTTAGCCACATCGTGGATTCGGCTTTTGGGTAGTAAAGTTTGCATCCTATAGGAGCTGCCATCCGCCGTTTCCCATTTCCGCTTGAGTACGCCACGCTCCACCTGAAGGGAGTTCCATTGTGCCCAATAGCTTTTTAGGGTTGCGCCATGCATCGAAACGTCCTTCCACTCAGGCCGCCCAGTCGTCTCCTTCCATACGAGCAATGGTCCGATGTCTTCATCGGCTAACTGGGCATTTCGAATCTCCTCCAGTGACCAACCGTCATCGAATTCGGCCGTTATCAATCGCAGATCAACGGGCGCCCCTTTTCCTCAATCCGTCGGCAATGCTTGCAGTTATCTGGACATGGACGGCGGGATAGGGCGTCAGCATTTCCATGAACTCCGCCCTTCCGATGAACAATTTCGTAGTCGTATGACTGCAATCTTTCGATCCATCTCGCAACTTGTCCCTCGGGGTTTTTAAAGTTGAGCAGCCATTTCAGTGATGCATGGTCCGTTCGAAGAACAAATTTCTGGCCATAGATACTTGTGGAACTGCTTGGTGGCCTCTATTATAGCCAATAGCTCCTTCCTGGTAACGCAGTAGTTCCTCTCACTTTTTGAGAGAACTCGACTGTAATAAGAGAGGACTCTTTCTTCGCCATTGATCTGCTGGGAGAGTACAGCTCCAATACCGCCGTTGCTTGCATCGGTGTCAACTACAAACATTTTTCCGGGTTTCGGATACGCCAGCACGGGTGATTCACATAGCTTTTCCTTCAGGGTCTCAAAGGCTGTCCGGCATTGTTCGTTCCAGACATACGGACGATTTTTCTCGGTTAGCTGATGGAGACACTTAGCTATTTTGGCAAAGTCTTTGACGAATCTTCGGTAGTAGGTTGCCAGACCCAGGAAACTTCGTAGTTGGCGCTTGTTGTTTGGTGTTGGCCAGCTTTTCACGGCTTCAATTTTCTCAGGGGCTGTTTTGACCCCTTCTGCTGATACGACGTGTCCCAGGTATTTTACTTCAGCTGCGAAAAGGGTACACTTGTCGGGACTAAGTTTCAAATTTGCCAGTCGCAGTCTGTAGAAAACCTCTTCTAAGTTCTGCACATGCTCTTCGAACGTTCTCCCGATGACGATGATGTCATCTAGGTACACCAAGCAGGTTTTCCAGGTTAGACCACGCAGCACGTATTCCAAGCCCAAATGGCATTACCACAAACTGCCACAATCCGGTCCCAACTGAAAATGCGGTCTTCTCTCGGTCCTTCTTGTCGATTTCTACCTGCCAGTAGCCACTCTTGAGATCGAGTGTAGAAAACCATTTTGCGTCGGCTAAAGTGTCCATGATGTCATCGATGCGTGGGAGCGGGTAACTATCTTTCTTAGTGACGTCGTTAAGCTGCCTATAGTCGACACAAAAACGAGTGCTACCATCCTTTTTCTTTACTAGAACTACAGGCGCGGCCCATGGACTGACAGAAGGTTCAATAACGCCTTGTTTTTCCATGTCCGAGATCAGCGCGCTCACTTCTCCTTGTTTGGCTATAGGGAGGCGTCTGGGTGCTTGTCGAATCGGCTTGGCTCCCTGTGTATCTATGACGTGAGTTACCAGGCTCGTTCGGCCTTGGTCATCCGGGCTTGTTGAGAAGATGTCACTGTACTTGGTGACCAGATCAGAGGCTCGTTTGAATAGCTGTACTGTCAATTTGACCTGCTTCAATATTGCAGACGTTGATTCCCGGGCTTTGTCTGTGTCTTGCCTCCTTTTGCAATGATGGTCGGGAGTAGCTTCCAAAGAGGTGATGGTGGAAACAGGCTGGCAGCTGCCGATGACTTCTCCCGCTTTGATGCTCGTGGTTGAATCTGCGGTGTTGACTCTAACCGGCACATATCCGTTCCTCAAAGATCTTACAAGGCTTCGTCCTACAATCAAACTGCGCAATGCGGACGTCTTCGTTGGCTCTATCAGATAAGATCGGTGGTCTCCAGAATCACCATCAAGCTTGGCCCATACAATGCTTTCGGAAGAATTCGGTACATCAGTGTCAGTACATACCACTACATTCATCTTGGGAATTTGGACGCTGGGATCCTCCATTAGTACTTCGACATTCTGCCATTTCAATACACGTTTGCCCAAATCCAACGTGATTCCATGTGGTCGCAGAAAATCCATTCCGAGAATGCAGTCATCCATAATGTTCGCGACCAGAAAATTATGTCGGAACACAAGGTCTCCCAACTGTATCTGGAGGTTGACCTCTCCATGAACAGGTGCAGTTTCTCCCGTAGCTGTCCGTAGTGAGACAATTCTGCCCTTGTGAAGTTGTTGCTGTCTAACTAGGTCTGGTCGGATAATCGATCGGGTTGCACCAGTGTCGATTGTTATGGTGCAGTGTTCTCCGTCAACTTGACCCGGAAGGCATAAGTCCGCTTCTCCACGATGTAGTCTTGACACGGTAATGGTGGTGCTGGGGACGTCGATCCTCCTAGCCAACTTCTGCCCCACGAAGTTGGCCGTTGCAGTTTGATGGGCCTCCATTCTAGGCTCCTGACTCGATCTGGATCTCCACCATCCTGGACAATACCTCCATTTTCTTCGATTCCTGCAGTCTCTTTGCTGGTGCCCCTTCTCACCGCAATCTCAGCATCTAGGCGCACCATTTACCTGCGGCTCTCGCTCATTTTCCACGCGCTCACACCTGCACTCGTTTGCCATTACCTCATGGAGCCAGGCTGTGCTACGAGTCGCATTTTTCGCTGCCTCATAGTTCAGACTATAAACCAATGCGGCCTTAACCGTTTGCTTTTGAGCTAATCGCACAGCTTGTTGCAATTCCTGGTCCTTTAAGGCACTGATGAATGCTTCTGTCGCTGCATCATCTCGATGTTCTGGGTCGTAAGCTGGATAAGCCAAAAGTGCCAGTCACTCAATGTCTTGGGCTAGCTGCTGTAAGGTTTCGCCAGACTTCTGCATCCGATTCCGTAGCTGTGCCCGATAAATCTGCTTCAGATGGTCGCCTCCATAAGGCATGTCGAGCGCGTTCAATATAGCAGCCGGGTTTGAGTGTAAATCAACGGGGATCGTCTGCAAAAGCTCGGCAGCTGGGCCTCTTAGAGCAAGAATCAATGCAGTTGCGCGTTCCTGGTCATTCCAGCGATTCGCCCTTGCGGCTGCTTCAAACTGGGTCTTGTAAATACTCCAGACCGTTTGCCCATCGAATATTGGTGCTTGCACATTTCTAGACGAGCCTTGCACTGCGGTTGTAAGCGGGGCTGGTGAGGCGGTTACTACTGCCTTTGCTGCTTCCAATTCCTTTTTCATGTTTTCCATCTCATTGTTGATTCTCTCCTCGACCTGGCTGACCTTTTCCTCGACCTGGTAAACCTTTTCCTCGACCTGGTCAACCTTTTCCTCGACGTCTTTAATTTGTTTGTTGAGACTACCGAGCTCCGCTTTTATTTCGGTTGACTGTTTCTCCAGCTTCTGTGTGATGTCTGCCTTGATGTCTGCTTTGATTTCGATTGCTTGTTGGTCCAGCTTCGCTGATTGTTCATTTAGCTTCGTTGATTGTTCATTTAGCTGCGCTGATTGTTCATCTAGCTTCGCAGTCAGACTCGATGACATCAGCATTAACATTTGCATTAGCGCATTTTCTGGCTCCTTTGATTTTGGTGTTTCTACTTCTCCACCTTCTGCGCCTTTTTCCGCATCTGAGAACTCACCCGAATCCAGATTCCCGCCTTTCGACTCGATCGCGTCACGCAAGCGTGCAATCAGTATGGCCTTTGTACCTTGCGTGGCCAGATTTCGCTGTTCCAACTCCTCTTTGAGCTCCGATATGCTCAATTGATTAATTTTTAGATGTAAGTTTCCTGGCATTTTTATTGTTTTGGCTATTTTTCCACCAGTTTTCACGCTAATTTACACTATTGTGCACTTTAAAAATGTTTAATCGTTTTCACTTCCAAAATTTTCTTTCTCACTTCTTGACACCATTGTCGCGTGTTTTGGTTCGCGGCCAATAATTTTAATGTTCCGGGAAAGTGAAAACGCAATGTCCTTTAATTTAAGTTAAAAGAGTTTATTTAATTACAAAAGTGCACAATGATCAATTTAACACTTTCACTAATTTTAATTTTCACTATGAAAAAAATCTAACACTTGTCCATAAATTTCTTTTCGCAATTGTCTTCTAAATCACTTCACTATTGCGAAACACACTTTTCTACTACTCGAATAATATCGCTTCCCACATACTATCGCAGTTCTTATCGCGGTCGAATGAATGAATCCCCCCATTCATTCAGCTCGCCTTTATATAGGGTCTCTACCTATTCACCCATTTCTCGTACATTGGCGAATGTTCTACCGAGAGGTACCTGGTAGATTCGAGCAAATTAATGAATGGGGTGACGTCACTTGCAGATGTTGATCATGCTTGTTGGGTTCTCGTGGGTTCGAGTAAATTCATTTGTTGACGTTCTTAATGATTATGAAAACAATTGCGACAGTAGCTCGCAGAATTATTTGTACATGTAATTATATGTGCATGTAACAATGCATCGTCAAATGAAACTTGTTCACAATGTAAAAGACGCTGCAATATAGTTGATTGAAGTTTCCCACTCTCCAAATAAGAAAATTAGAATTTCGATCTTCCAATGGTTGGAGCAACCAAAAATCCAATTTTCCTCGTTCTAGACTTTAAAATTCAATGCATAGAAAAATTACTTTATGAACTATTAAAATGAGTTTCAGAAGATTATTACAATGATGTGTTATTGCTGTGTATGATTTGGTATACTGTCTATGAACACCTATGTACGGTGGTTATAACCATGGAACAGCTACTAATAAAAGTTGCTGCCTTTGCAGCTTTTTAAAATTCTCTAAACGAGGAATGTCTCGTTGCTTTGTGGTGTCGAGGTCAAGGATCATTTTATCAGTATATACAGCTGTATCTTTTCTTCAAGCCAAGTAGTTACAGTATTGTCACTTCTATAGCTGGCGGATTTTCACCATGCTTCAGATTGTTGTTTGAGTCAAAATCCAGCGGGTTGCTGATTATTGTTTGAAATTTTGGTTGCAATATCTAAGTTGGTTGGTATCAGTGGCTGGCAAAAGTTTGGAGCCCCAAAGAGCAAACACTAGTACCGATTTGATATCACATCTCGATTGACCTAGCAATTGGCACTGGAGTCTCTAGAGTTTCAAATATAACACAATAGTTCAGGAAGGAGATTAAGTCTCCAATCTTCTTTTTTCAATAAAGAAGAAGGTACTACCTAGTGCTCGTTCCCTACATCTAGATAGGACCTCTTTATCTACGTCTTTACAACTACGGCAATATGCGTTTATGTAATACCCTCCCTGAATGCAGGGGGTTTAATCAGCCAGGCCTGTATTCACAGCCGTGATTCTGAATATTACTTCACGAGATTTACTTGGGTCCACCCGTCCTGGAGCTGCAGTAAGTTGGCCATAGCTTCCTCTATACAGCGAATGTGCTATCCGGAACTTGCTTCAGAAAAAAGTCTTAGGAGATTGCTCCTAGCGGTATACTAACCGCCCCCGCAAAAGAGGCATCAATAACTGAACATGTCTAGCAAGTTGATCAGCGCGTTCATTCCGTCTACTTTCTGGAAACCCAGAGAAGATTTAATGTAAACCGCCTGTCAACGGAGGCCAACTCCCCCCGACACTTTTCTACAAGCTTAGAGAATGTGATAGCTTTGCTGTTCGAGTCAATAGCAATTCAATTCAATGTTTCTGAAAAAACTGCTGCGCCTCCGCATTCCATCTTCATCTTCATCGGTAAAGATTTGTATCTTCTTCTTCGTAGCACTACAGCCCCTCTCGGGCTTTCTCTTCCTGCAAATAACGCCTCCAACTGCCTCGGTCCGTTGGCCGCGTCCTCCAATTTTGAAACCCGACCATCGATGAACTGTTCGTCGACCGAGTCAGACCAAGGTTTCCTCGGTTTCCCCACTGGTTTTCGCCCTTCAGTTCTCCCAACAAATACCTTTTTGGGTATCCGTTGTTCGTCCATGCGATACACGTGGTCAGCCCATTGCACCTTCCGCAGTCTTTCAATTGTTGAGACCTCCGGCTTGTCAAAAATTTCATATAGCTCATGGTTGTATCGCATTCGCCATTTGTCCCCGTCTAGCTTCGCTCCGATTATTCACCTCAGGACCCGACGCTCAGAAGGCGTTCAATATGTTTGCGGATGCTAGGGTTAGTGTTCATGTTTCGCACCCATAGCATAACACACGTCTTATCACAGATTTGTATACTTGGAGCTTTGTTTTCCTGTGTATGCAGCTGGCCTTCAAAATCGCCGAAACTGAATAAAAAATTTTATTTGCGAGCCGTATTCTTCGGCGTATTTCGCCTCTTTCATTGCTGGTTCTCGTTATTTTGTCGCCTAAATACACAAATTCGCTCTCATTTTCGATACTGTATTCGCCAAGTGTGATATATTGTGTATGTGAGGTATTTTTCCCCGACTGTGTCATGAGGTTTGTTTTATTTTCATTGATTTGTAGGCCTACAAGCTTTGCTGCGCTGTCGAGTTTCAGGAAGAGTTCTTTGGCGATTGTTAATGACCGTGACAAAATGGTGATGTCCGCATATGCTACTACTTGGCTCGGCTAATATAGTAATGTACCTCATGTGTCGACAGATAGCTTTCTTATGACGTGTTTCAGGGCCAAATTGAATAGCAATGGGGCCAGTCCATTTCCGATATTTGTGTCAAAGAATCGGTGATTTGCTTATTGATGCGGACTTGGGAGGTGGGCGACGTCATTGTCATTTTGGTAAGAACGACTAATGTGGCTGGGATACCAAAGCAAAGCATTATTATGTACAGTATTTTACGATCAATACTGTCGTATGCTTGCTTAAAGTCAACGAAAATTTGGTGTACGTCTATGTTGAACTCCCAGCATTTCTCATGTACCTTCTGGACAGTGAACAATGGGTAAATTGTCGATCCCTGCTCTAAAACCACATTGATACTCTCCAATAATACTGTTGGCGTATGGTCCGACCTTATTTTCTAAGATCTTCGAAAATATTTTGTACGCCGTGCAAAGTAGTGTTATGCCTCTATAGTTTTCGCACTGTAGCTTGTAACCTTTTTCGTGGATAAGGAATATAATTGATTAGCGCCACTCTTTGGGCATATGTTCTTGTTGCCAAATGTGCTGGATGATTTTGTGAATAGCTTTCTGAACACTGCTGCTGCTGAGCTCCACTGGAATCTCATTGATGTCCGGCGCTTTATAATTCTTCGGGGCTTTGATGGCGGAGCAAACCTGCATGAGGTTTGCTCCGCCATCAAAGCCCCGAAGAAGTTCTTTCTTTCTTTCTTGCTGCTGCTGCTTCGCCTAGATGCTCCTTGATTCGCGTGCCGATGAGCCTCCTCGTTTGACCTATGTACACTTCTTCACAAGTGGGACATTCGATGCGATAGATACCAGATTTCTCGTGTGGTTCGCGCTTGTCTTTCGTTGATCCGAGAACATTTTTGAGCTGGTTCTTGCTGCTTGATTCGATTAACCGTACAGAATTGAGCTGATTTATTCGCCGCTTGATCCGATTGCTGATGCCTTCGTGATAAGTTAGAGCCTTCCAGTACGTTCTTTCGGTATTCGCATTTGATTATCGCATCGAATGTCCCACTTGTGAAGAAGTGTACATAGGTCAAACGAGGAGGCTCATCGGCACGCGAATCAAGGAGCATCTAGGCGAAGCAGCAGCAGCAAGAAAGAAAGAAAGAACTTCGAATTTCAAGTCAGCGGTAGCGGAACATATTATCACGAAGGGACACGAGATAACAATGGAGGACGCTGTAGTCATCAAGGAAGCTAGAGATACACGTGAATTGGATGTGATGGAAAGCCTGGCAATTACCCGGGAAAGGAAAAAGTTGATGAATCAGGATGACGGAAACTGCAGATCATGGCTATTTAAATTAATTAAATAATAATATCTTTTCTGAATCATGTAAAAATAATATTTTGATAACTACCCCTTTTTAAATTACCTTTCCTACCTTTTATTAGCTTAAGCAAATTTCCCTAATTACTTTTTAATGATCTAGAGTAAATTTCCTTAAACATAGCTAGTATATAAGCAGGAATGTGAGTAAAAATAAATTAATCGCTGAAGAAGACCGAACGATTACGGTCGAAAATCGATTTCGAGAATAAAAATAAATAAAATACACAAAATTAAAAGGAAGAGGTCTTATTGCCTACGCACTCGCTGTGCTAATAACGTTCGGGAACATACCCGACAACAAAATTACTAGGTTGTCACGCAACCACCTTTACCCCGTCCCTGTTTAAAATCGGCAGAATATTGCTCAATACAAGTATCTAGAGTAGGCGAGATATTACTCCACACTGAGTTGTACTCCATTCTACTCATTGATCTCGAAATGTGTTAGCTGATTCCGACTGCACGACTCTAGTTCGTAACATTGAAGATAAACAATTACTAAAACACCTCCCCACATCTACTTGCATGAGTGATTCGGGCATTATTTAAAGTTCCCTCTATAAAAGTAACTAACGTGCATTGTTTGCAATAGCATGCACCACCAGATGAAGATAAATATCCAGACTTTCCTTGAAATACGCATGTTGAAATATAGATAATGATAAGTTTTCTAGAATCTTTCGTAAATGAATATCTTAAACGCGCTTAAGTGTTTTAAGGACGGAAGATTTAAAGCTTAGGCGTCTGACGTCCTTTCGCTTGGCAACTTATGGCTACATTTGCCCACCTTCGGGATGAATATTAGAACTCGTCTCAAAGACTTGGTGACTTGATTCTTTAGTAAACAACCTCTGAAACTCCTAACCATCTATAAAACCACTAAGTCACGCAGCTTCTGTAGCTGTGTCCCGTTAAGGCAAGGAGATTTAGATAGAGAGAACTCATGGTTCATTCTTCAGTAATGATTCCCTCGATGTCATGCGCTTAGCTACTCCCTACGTTATTCATCGCGCGGCTGTTATTGCATATTGGAAAATGGGTATTCATTAGCAGCTCCAGATTTCCGCTGAAGTTTTCACATGCTAAGTCTCATACGACTTTAAAAAAAAGAAGAGGTATTGGAATGTTTTTTGGGCAAAATCTTGCTGACTCTAGCTGAATCTATGATTTTTCCTATATATTGGGTATTATCTACCCAAGCCTTTTTTTGGCTGATTTGATAAGTTTGTTCGCTTGATTGCGGCTTAAAAATCCTCATTCCACCACGGCGGTTCCCATAGCTTTTCCAAATGTCGATATCCTGTTATTCAGTTATTCAATAGTTTCAATGTTAATATTGGGTATGATTGACATTCTAGCTTTATTGGTTTATTGTCTGCATTAGTACTATAATGGCGGTAAGTATTCGTGCGTATTTCATGATTCTAGGGGATTCATTCAGAGTGATTTTATCTTCTATGTATTGATGCTTAACATAGATTTTCAGTTCGTTGAGTACTAGGCATGCAAACATCATTATCTTCCCAGAGTCTGGTGTCATCATACTAACCCTTAGACGATAATTATATAGCGTAAATTTGAACTATTTCTCTAACAATTCCAATCTGTAAGTGTGAATATGAAATTCGGGATTCCATATAAAACAGGCGTATTCAAAAATGCGCGGTACTAATGAAGTTCACGGAGATTTTTTTTATTATCCATGTTCTTGCAATTTTTTTCTACTTAGAGATTCTTTCCCAATGAAAATCGAAACGTCTCCTAACGTTAATGGAGGTTGTCTGAAAATGTGTTTTGTTAACGTCATTCTACACATAACAGTTGATAAGTCAAATTCGTAAGACGACCACTATAACCATTAGAAATAGTATGCTCTTTCGTCAACCTGTGATTTTTTATGGTAATCGAAAAAGAACAATCACATTGTTCGATTGTATATCAAAAAGAGCTACGATTGAAATAAACCGCACAAATAGCAAAAATCACATCACATTGACAACTTGCTACCGACGATCAGTGCTCGCAATTTCGCTGGCTGCATGATGTGTGTTTATGAGTAGTGCTGTGATTGCAATTTTAACTGGATAGCGCGCGATCGCTGTGATTGCAATGTCTTGCTCAGTACAGGGCACGGCATTCGCAGTCCCTGCTTTTGGATACTAACACTGCGACCAAAGTATAGATTTTGTATGGTTTATCATGAAGAAAAAATTTACACACTTTTCAGGAAAACCAAATACTGTTTCCTTTTTTCGACTGCACTTTATTTCGTCTCGCATATGCGCATTTCGGCCGATATATGCAGTCTTCTTCAGTGCACTGAAGAAGTTAATATTGGGCAATTGTTAGTAATTTTTTTTGAAAAATTGAGTCGAATGTTAAACAATCGAGTGATAAAGTATCTGTATTCGAAAGCCAAATAATCTTACGCATACGGAAATTTATGCAGTTTAAACTAGTCAATTTATCTTCTTGATTATTTGAAAATACTGAGCACCTCAGCAAGAAAACTGAGAATTTAATTGTTTGCAAAGGGATCGTAACTTCAACTTGTTAATGGCTTACTTTTTACGAAAAAATCACTCTGATGAAAAGCGCTGCTATTTGTCACAAATATTGTAAATGAGCCATCGTAGCGAATCTGATATTGAAAAAAAGCAGTGCTTGCCATCTAATAACCATTCAATCAAATGTCTTTTCTGATACAGAACAGCACATCAGGCATTTTGGGATTTCCTAATGCACAATATATGTAGTTTCCTATGGCAGCCTCCGAGGAACGCATTTGTTATTTTAGTCTGAATAACTCCAGCACTTGTTGCGTTGGGTAATTTCTATCAATAGCCTGCATCCTGGAGCGAATAATGCTTTCATTGATGATTTCCCCACCAGTAGATGTGTATGCCCGTTGCACTTAATCCTTGCACGGCCATTACGCCTGGTACCAAGAAAGTTTGTCATTTCTTCAGTTTTGCACATGCTTTGACTCTGTTTAACACTGTTTAAATTGTTTTTTAAAATTAATTTTATAGTGTTAACTATTGTCTGCTCCAATTTTCCATCGCGTATAAGTTAAGTTTAGAAATATACTTCTACCTATAAAATTAAATAGCAGTCCCAGAATTGTACCCCTTAAAATTCCAAAAAAATCAATTTTTAAAATTGACTTATTGATATAGGAAAAAAACATTTCAATTAATCAACTACAGGGTGAGGAAGAATGAATCAAGGAAAATGAGAGTTATTAAAAAAATCAGAGATTTAGAGAGAATGTCCTCAAGATGTCGACCATCGGTTGCAATACATTTTTGGAGGCTATCTGTGAAGTTTTGAACAGCTCCTGTACACGTATTGTAGGGTCTAGCGTTCACTTTATTAGCCGTGGTGTTTGAGAACAACCTTTTAATACGTCTTTCTTCAGATAGTCCCAAAGAACGAAGTCGCAAACGCCCAAACCTGGTGACCTTTTCTGCAAGCCACCCCTAGACGTCCCGAAAACAGTCAACAGAGTCAGACCAGCGTTTCCTCGGTTACCCCACTGGTCCGCCTTCAGTTCTCCCAGCGAATACCATTTTGGGTATTCATTGTTCGTCCATACGATTCATGTGGCCAGCCCATTGCAGCTTCCGCAGTCTTATAATCGTTGAGACCTCCGCTTCGTCAAAAATTTCATACAGCTCATGGTTGTATCGAATTCGGCATTCGTCCCCGTCTAGCTTCGCTCCGATTATTCGCCTCAGGACCCATCGCTCAAAGGCGCTCCATATATTTGCGGATGCTTGGGTTAGGGTCCATGTTTCACACCCATAGCATAACACAGGTCTTATCACAGATTTGTATGCTTGGAGCTTTGTTTTCCTGTGTATGCAGCTGGTCTTCAAGATCGTCAATACTGAATAAAATATTAAAAATAATTTTTTATGAGGCTGCTGTAATAATGTTTCAATATGGCAATTGTAGATTCCAAAGAAAGAAAGAAATCTTAAGTAAAGTTTTTCGCTGAATGAAGTATAAATCTAATCCCTTCTAACATTCATACTATTAAAATTGTTATTATACCACATTAATATTAGCAATTCACAAAATGTTTACCCCTTTATAATTTAGTATTTATTTTTCATCTATATTTGGCATTTGCGAATGTTATTGAAAACCACTAAATACAGATTTTATGTGTTACAAATTAAAAAATACATATATGTAAATAAAATTTAACACGAGCAATAAGAATTCCCAAAACAAAATTCAGGAAGTGAATTGGATGAGGACGAAATCATCATCTCTGAGTCCGAAGATAGTAATGACTCGTGGACGACAGAAGAATTCAGCTCGGAATTCATAATGCGTTATGGGAGTAGGTAGGATAGCTCCAATACTTATTTAAACTGTCCATGCATTTCATCCTTTATTATTGCAGACATTCTGGGACGGGCAGTGGTGGTGCAGCAAACGAGAAGCCGTTCGCATGTCCTGTTCCAGGGTGTAAAAAACGTTATAAAAATGTCAATGGTATCAAGTATCATTCGAAGAATGGTCATAAAAAGGACGGAAAGTAAGTTGATATTGAAAGGGTATATTTAAGTGGATGATAAAAATTATTTCAATTTCAGAGTGCGGAAAGGTTACAAATGTCATTGTGGCAAAAGCTATAAAACAGCGCAGGGTTTAAAAAGCCATGCTTTAAGCGCCCATAATACTACTACGCCGGAAAACGTAGCGGGTATGAATGTGACTAACATAACGACACGTAGTACGTCTCCGTCTCAATCAGTGGGTTCGCTCAGTCCTTCAAGTATAAGTAATTTGTCAGGAAGTAGTAACAGTGGTAACAATTTAAACAACTGCTTGGGCCAAAATCAACAGTCGCCAACTTCCAATTTAGCATCTGCAGCCAATCAGCTTAGTAGCAGCCTTATGCGAAGTAACATTGGTTTGATATCGATAAAATCGACATCGAAGCCAAACTTAGTGGCAGCTACAACTGCGGGCAGTGTTAATAAAATTTTAAAACTAACTACAGATACACAACATGTTCAACAACATGAAAATACGAAAATTCAATTCGACAATTCCTCAAAGATATCGCTGCCCGGTCTAGTAAATTTGAGCATTTTGACGCCAACCTCACCAAAAATTCAGCAACACACCTTTCAACAACAGAATCATTTAAATAATAATAATGGTAATAGCGGTAACAATCAGGGTAATCAAGATAATCTTCCCCTTACGCCCATCAGTCCAAATGTAACCAAATCAGGTAATATCAGTTATCTCACAACCGCGACTGGGACAGCTGGTGGCGGAACTGATAGCTTAAATAACGATGAAACGTAGCCTATACTCAAAACGCTGCTTATGAGGAAAAAGTAGCATTCGCCGCACATATAAAGAAAACTATTTACATATATTAAGAATTTCAATTGAAAATGCTTTACTATCCCTTGTTAAATAGTTGATAGCTCTTCGATTGTTCAACTCCTTGGACGATTTCTTCATACCTGTTGCTTTTGTTCAATTTTCCTTTTCGATGCAAACGATGCTAGTGCCAATATTCATGTTCCTAATAACACACTGTCTTTCCGAATTGATTAGCTAAGTGATCACATTACATTTTTTCTTTTTTCAAAACGCTCATACTGTATTGAAAAGCTAAATTAATCTTTTCTTATTTTTACTTTTCATTCTCAAATGTCCATTGACATTAGCATCGTTTCGTGCAACAAATACGTAACTCTATCATTGCAGTTGTTGAATTAACTTCCTTTTGATTTCAGGCAATTGTTTTTTGTAAATATATTTTTAATGTTGGTCTTTGGTTCGATATCTGAAGAAAAATTACTGCGCTATTGAATTATCATTCAAGGAAAAATAAGGTTGTTAAATGTTTTTAGAAATGTCCACACGCTATATACTACCATTAGAACTTTGTATCAAATTCATGATAACGATTCATTCAACTGTTCACACCCATAGAAGCATGTCAAATGCAACATTTAAACCTATCTACAATGAATATACCACAATAATCATCAATAATCACTCCACAATAATACATACATTTAACGTGGTATGAAAATAATTTCAGACAATTCTTTTTTATTAGCAGATTATGCTTTAAAATTGTTCTCATATACGTTTATTAAAGTATTGTATGTTTTTGATATTGTTAACCTGTTGAGACAATCGCTCTCTTAATCATGTAAAGGTGCGATTGAAATCTTTCCTATAAAAACCTGCATTTGCAGAGCTTTGTTAGTCATTTTAATTAAATTTTTTTAAGGCTGGCACTTTTATCATGAGGTGAGACACAAACCATCTAGAAAAAATCGGAATACTTTTGAAATAACATTTTCAAAATTTAATTGATCATTCATAAAAATCGCTCAAGTTTTATAAACGTGGATTGGACAATGCCGATAAAGCGTCAGCGCCCTTTGGTATCACTCGAAAGTAAATTATTATTTTGCCTTGATAATCAATTTATGCAACAGATATTCTTCGTTTTCCGTCTCATGACAATTTGGCCAGTGAATTAAAATAGTTTTCTTTGTATTAGTATTTCAAAGCACAAACGAAGCTAAAAGCTTATTAGAAATTGAAAGTGAACCCTTGTGCAATATTGAAAAAAAAAATATCGTTATATCTTGATAATATTCTATTTATTGAAAATGCAAAACGTTTTGTACATATTATTAATAAGTTCTCTCCTTAAACGTTTTCGTTGAACAACATGAAAAAGATGATTAAGCCCAAAAATAGGTATCGTCGGAATCCTAGTAAAATTTTATAAATAGCAAACTAGTAAGAAGTACATGAGGTAAATTAAAAAGTTGATATCTAAAAACAAATACCGTGTTGTGGCGCTTGAATATTGAAAACTAAACATTTTAGACAAATTGGATAATGAAATCAAACAAAATGTGAAAGAAAAAACTGCAATATGTATTCGTTTTTGCATGAATGTATAGTTAATGTGTGTCTCTCAGAAGTAAAGAAAAATTAGAACGTTGTCTTTACTAATTAGTAAGTAAACAAATGGAAAAAATTGCATGTGTAAAAAAGATCGAATCAGTGTTTCTAATGGACACAATATTTTAAGATGAAACATAACAAGAGATTTTAACGGTTAATGCAAATACGGATAGCTGAGTCACACAACAATATAACTGGTAAATGAACTTATTGTGAAATGATTTCACTTTCTTGATTGTGTTACAACTTTTTTTTAATGAAATGTACGTAGCGAGATTATACTCCACCGAACAATATAGTTTGTTTGATCCCTGTAATTGAAACTTTGCGCTTAACCCACTTACGATGCGCATCGATATGTGCGTTAGATAAGTATCGAGATAGCGATAGATTCAACTTTAATTTACTCGCTACGGCAAATTTAATTTAATGTATACTGAAAGTATTAAAACTGGGAGATTATTAAATTAACTAGGGGAGCAATACCTTAGCACTATCATTTTCCTGGTATAAATTAGTTTATTGCATTTTAGAGATTTGATTACTTTTATTGGTTGATTCAAAACCAAATTTGTCATTCATTTTAATATTTGTTTTAGTTCTTCACCGTTCATCGTTTCTTCATCTCATTTTGATCATCCTATTGATTTATAAATAAGCTGAATACAAACCAATAAAAATACTCGAATAATTTCTTCTTCTCTAATATTAAATTCCGTATTTCGCGTAACCTTATTAATATTAGTTCTCATCTCAAACATCACCAGAAACCAAAAAAATTTAAGTGATAAAATTCAGCGACTTTGTTTGAATAAAACTGCATTAGGTTCAAATCGGCAGTAAAGTCATTGATTCAATGGATAAATTAATGTTCTGTTTTTTTTCTTTCAATGCAAAGGCTTAGTTATCGTTAGCAAAACGATCTAGATTTCAGTCTGAATTTCATACAAACTTATCACCATTTGAACAATTTAACAAGTGGAATGATTAGCGAATGAGGACAATGTAGTTGATGTGTAATGTGATTGGAGCTTCTTTATTTGCATACAAGAATTATGAACTGAAACCTAGTTCCATTTGGCTGATAAAAATGTTAAACGCTGAATTCCCATGAAAACTGGGTAAATTTTTAATCATAAAAACAAACGAATGCAGACTTCGATAAATGCACGTTGCAGCTTTCTCTGCTGTTATTTTTTGAAGACTTCTTCTTCGCCTAGTCACTATTGTAGGTAAAAATAATGTTAATTAAACGAAATTGAGAGAAAAACATTATTGATTCTATTTGTAACCACCATGCATTGTTTAATGACTAAAACCTCTAATTTTCACTTCTATTATTTTTTGATTCCAGTCTACTAAATTGATGAATAACCAAGCTTTTATTTCATACTTGCAACGATTAAAATTGTGAAAAACATTCTCTTAAAATCATGAAAATAATTTACCCTGGTTTTCAATTAAATTCGCTTGCGTGTAAACGAAAATTTGGGTAGATTCTGAATTTGGTATTTTGATTATCAATAACATGCACATTTGAATTTGATGAATTCTAATTTTATCCAGAGTAATACATCCAACAGTAATAAAATATGTGTATTGATCATGTCGTTGTTGTAACAGAAACAAAATAATGCAAATACATACTTTATCAATAAGAAAAAAATATAAAAAGGCTTAAATGAAAAATATTAAACAATAGTAGTCATTTTTCTCTTATCAAATTGGAAAAGTCGTATGAAACTTTCATGGAAAATACACAGAAAAAAAAACAATTTTAATCTTATATAAGACTGCTGTATTGTTCGTAATAAAATATCTTATTATATTTAAATTATTTAATTTAATTAAATAAATGGAATATGTAAAACTAAATTCGCAATTTTCACTTTTTTATTTTGATATTCGGAAGTTTCGCCGAGAACTACGAGATATATTTAGCAAACCAACGGACATCTTTGTTAGATTTTTTAATTTAATATACATTTTATGTTCTTTGTCCTTTTCAAAGTATTCCTCTCGATCCACACACTTTAGCGTTGTTTTCACTTTTCCACACAGTCTTGGTTAGCACCCTTTAGAATATTAGTCTTGATTTTGATTCAATTCTAGGAAAGCTGTCCTTTAGGCACTGATTATAATTGTAGTGATTGGAGGAAATCGCAAGATGCAACGTTTGGGGAATATTGCTAAAATTATTGACTAAGCCGAATCTTAAATGTATTTTTGTTCTTCATTTTATTCGAAAGCTGTGAGAAATTGCAATCAAAAGTGTAGTGTTCGGTTCGATGGAAAGCCCATGTAGTAGAAAAACCGTGTATAATTCAAATTCAAACGACTAGAACTTTTTACTAATACTGTTTTACTGGCGAAAATATTAAATTTATTAATCCTACTATTATTAGCAAAGATCAACAAATTTCAACCAGCGGTATTTGTTATCATTATTATACCTCCATAATTTTTTCATATATAGATCTTAGGTGCTCATCTTCAGCTATTCATTAATCAATTCAATCAAGTGTTAATGGCATTTGAAAAATTTAAAATTGTAGCACTACAGCCTCTTTCTGGCTTTTGTTTAGAGATAGTTAGAGTATCTCATTATCATGATCGAATGCGTCGGCTCTCCACAAGGTGATATGGGCAGTATCACGCTTTAGCCGTGTGTCCGTGCACAACTGCGATACGTTCTGCTTTTTAAACCAGTACGTAGCATAACTGAGCGGGCTTATAGTCCATCCGAAGAATCACTCGAACTTAATCTCGTTGCCGCCAATGAGAGTTGAACCAGGGACCTTCGGCTTACAGAATGAGTGCGCTAACCACTCGGCTTATGGGATGAGTGCCAGTATACTCGAGAAATCGTTAGCAAAGTAATGAAAAAATTAACAAAGTGTACAACGAAAAACAATATAGGTATTAAATTATTTTTTACAAGCTAGATTTACTCCAAATGATTTGCCAATCAATCAGCCACATTACCAAGAATGAGGGTTTAGTCTTATCTCTTGCAACACTGCATCGACGAGTAAATCTTTTCAATTATCTCTTCTCTTTTTGGCATTCCATGGCATTCAATGATTTTGAGTTGGCCACAAACGAAAGAATAAATGCTTACGGAGGAAGCAATTTGAATATATTGGTTAGAAGCCTATTTTGTTTACAAATCATTGATAAAGTTGAACTCAAAAACGTTGAATGTCTTGAAGTGTCCGTTATCAAAATGCTGCAGGACGAAGAAACCCTCTTCGTTATTCCAGCCAATGCTTCTAGCAGGAGGGTTTTCTTTGCCTGAAATACTTGAACTAACATAATTATTGCATTAAGATCGCAACGTTCGGCACAAATCATGGTTAAACGCCCTAATATTCCGAGGAGTGTAATATGGATAACTTAAAACCATATTGAATTTAGAAGTACATTATGTGAGTTGGAGTTTCAATACATCCAAGGGCAAACCACATTTAGACTTGTGCATTACTGAAGCAAGGCTGGAATTCAAATTGCTCAGTCCCTCTCGGAAACTGTTGGTTTCCTATAATAGTGACCATGGCGCTATTGTAATAATACGAGTATAACGCGTACAAGACATATGTTTCACATCTTATGTGACTTTTGTTTCAACAAGAAATTAAGTGGTATTGACGGCATTCCTAATCTTGCCCTCCGACATTTGCGAGAGAGATTACTATTAGGAAATATATTGTTTAAAAATATGCTGAACAAATCATATTTCCTAATTCAGTGGTAAAGTGCAAAAGTCTTCCCAATTTTAATGAAAGGAAATAATTTTTTATAGCTACTTAAAAGTTTCAATTTGCTTGCTGCTTAGCATCAGCAAAATTTCTAAAGTCATACTGAGCTCCTATATTGTGAAATTAGAGTACGCACCGAATTGCCGGTTAAAGTTTTAAACCAAACATTCGACAATACATGCGATAAAGAAGTAACCCCAAAGATTTGTTGGAAAGTAAACAATAGAAAATACTTCGAAACACGTTTAATTGGTTCAGAAGGCTATCCATAAAATCATCCAGCACATTTTGCAACAAAAACATATGCCAAACGAGTGGAGCCAATAAATTATATTCCCTATCCACAAAAAAGAGAAGAAGCTACAGTGTGAAAAACATAGAGGCATATCACGACTTTGTGCGCCGTACAAAATATTTTCAAAGATGTTAGAAAATAAAATCAGGTCATACGCCAACAGTATTATTGGGAATTATCAAGGTGGTTTGTTTACAGTCATGCAGGTACTTGAGAAATGCTGGGAATTCCATACAGACGTACGAGTACATCAATTTTTTTTGTTTTTATTTTAAACAAGCAGACGATAGTATAGATCGTAACGTACTGTACCAAATAATGCTTTGCTTTGGTATTCCAGCCAATTTACTCCGTCTTACCAAAATGATAATGATATCGACGACTTCTCATGTCTGCATCAATAACCAACTCTCTGATGCGTTTGCACAACCATCGGACTAAAGCAGGAAAATAGGCTGGCCCATTATTTTTCGATTTGGCTCTGGTATACGACAAAAGGAAGCTACTTGTCGATAGATGAGGTAAGTTATTAGACAAATCAAGCCAAGTGGTAGCATATGCGAACGATATCAGCATTTTGCCATGATCGCTAACAACTGGCGAAGAGCTTTCCCTACAAATCAGGAAAAATATCTAAAATACCCAAAATATCACACTTGGCGAATATAGTATCGAAAATGTGAGCGGATTTATGTATATTTAGGCCTCAAAATAACCAGAACCAGTAATGAAAGAGACAAAAAACGCCGAGGAATATAGCTTGCAAATAAAATATTTTATTCATTTTTGACGATATTGAAGACCAGCTGCATACACAGGAAAACAACGCTCCAATCATAGAAATCTGTGATAAGACCTGTCCTATGCTATAGGCGTCAAACATAGAACTTAACCCAAGCATCCGTAAACATATTGAACGCCTTCCGTGCGTCGTGTCCTGAGGCGAATAATTGGAGTGAAATTAGATGGGGACCAATGGCGAATTCGATACAACCATGAGCTGTATGGAATTTTTGGAGCGAGAGATCGCAATGATTCTAAGACGGTGGAAGTTGTAATGGGCGGGCCATATGAATCGTATAGACGAACAACGGATACCCAAAAAGGTATCCGTTGGGAGAACTGAAGTGCGGAGACCAGTGGGAAGCCGAGGAAACTCTGGTCTGGCCCGGTCGATGAAGACAGCTCATCGCTGTTCGGATTTCAAAATTGGAGGACAAAGTCAATGGACCGAGACAGTTGGAGGCAGATTTGCAGGAAGCAAACGCCCGAGAGGGGCTGTAGTGCTACGAAGAAGAAAGTGCATTTACCGTCAAAAGAAGAAATATATGAGAACTTATTGGACTAAAATGTATTAATTAAAGCCTTCGGGCAGTGATGAGGGGACATGGTTCGGCCATTGACATCCAAACAGAAGATAAATGACTTTGAAGTTAAAAGAGTAAATGCAGGTACAATCACTTTTAAAACAAAATCAGTGGTTGACGTCAAGTTAGCCGCACTACACATACACCCCAAAAACAAAAAGAATCAGTCCTTTCTGGTGAAGGATCTGGACTGCGAAAAGAATACGGGTGATCTCCCTCAGATGCTAAAGGAATTGATTTTATTTCTCTAATGAACTTCGCCACAAGGGGGTCGAAAGTTGGAAATAAAAGTTTGTCTTTCTATTTTGTACAAAATTTAAACAATTCAATTTCAGGGCGATGAGGTAGGAGCGCCTCCAGAAAAGAGGTCCACCAGTTTTACCGATGTAAACGATTTGGCCATTCTGGTGTTAACTGTATCATAAACCACCGATGCGATAAATGCAATGATGTTCAAGCCCCTGGTGAGAACAAATTGGCTAAGACGGAGCCTAAAGAAAAATTATTCTGCGTCAACTGCCGTGTATTTGGTCACCCTGCACCATATCGAGAATGTCCCCGATATCAGGATGCTAAAGTCAATACCAACCCAAGTATACCGCAATATTATACCTTCTATCATTTGCACTCGACAATACTGAAAATAATGTGATAATGTAAGCAGTACCAATGAGCTACTTCTCAAATCTACCAACAACTTGATTCTTTATCTGAAAAAAGCAATAAACAATATTCGAAAATTAACTTTATTTTTCGCCGCTTTGAGCTTTCAAATGCCTCAAAATAACTTGCCATTCAGAATGGGCGTCGTCTCATCTCTATTGGCGTCAACTCCATCGTTACTCTACCTCGACGTGAGTATCTCCTTGAATTGATTGCTAAGCGAAAACCGGAAATTGTGCTTCACTGAAACCCACCTTAATTCATAGCACTCAATGACTTTTAATAAGAAACGATAGGCTAAACGGTAATGGAGAAGGTGGTATTAGTTAAAAGACCCTATCATTTAAAATATACTAATAAATTCGAGTTCATAAACTTTGCATTCCTTGACGTGTGCGTCATCATCGCCCTGCTAGTTTTGCTTGGCTGTCGAGTTTCAGGAAAACTTCATTTGATAATATTTGTTATTGGTTTTTAACTAATTTTTTCGTGATAGTATATTATTTAAATTCAGAGTGCCTTGTGAGCCATTAAGTTTTTGAGTACTTTAATTTTCTAAACCTTGAATCATATTTTTAAAAAATTTATAGCGATTTAATCAATAAAGCGTATTTGATATGAGGAAATTTTCGTGACGTGACTTTTTGCATAACGTTGAGGCATGGATTTCAATTATTGAAGTCAGAATAAGAACCAACATTTCGAACTAATACGCAAAGGAACGGAATGATGATACACCGGTGGATTGTGCTGACATGAGTATTAACGTAAGGAGCCTCAGTGTGAAAAATCGAGCTTTAGCGTATTCTTAAATCTTTATTTTACGAATTTCATTGCTTACTAATTTGTGTATATTGTTAAAAGTCAATGTCCTGAATATTGTATAATAAATATCCATTCTTTTCAAATAGGGTGCCATGGTTTGTAACAGCTAACATGCATAAATTTTAAGATGATAAAACTAAACTTTGACAAAACACTTTGAATCCATAGCTTGACCCCCCTTCTTTCTTACATATTTAAAAATATTACAGCGACAGTTTTTAAAAAAATTTCCCGTAGATATTAAATCAAAGTGCAAAATAAGAAACCTCAAGAAAAACAATATTATCCGACTTCAAAATGCGCTAAAAAGAGTGAAATAAATTTCATGCAATCCATCCCAAATCAATTTTCCCGTCTTGAAATCATAATTTGGAGCATCTTCAACGATGTGAATAAACGGGGAAAATTGATTTAGCATTGATTCCATGAAATTTATAACACCCTTTTCAGGGCACTTTGAAGTTGGGTTATATATTTTTTCTAAATGCGTTTATTAAATGTATTTTATATATTTAAAATAAATATTCATTACCCTTCGTTATGCCGTTCTCCTATAATATCGGCAGATAACTAACAACTCTAATCGAATTCCGGACACAAAAGTAAGAAGAAAACCGTAAATATTTTCACGTTTAATCTTAAAAAGGATTTATTTTTTATCACATGTGGTTATAGAGTACTGAATAAGATATATGGAAAGAATAATAATGCGTTTATATTAATTGCACATTTATCTTCCAATAGACACTTGGCTAATGTAAGAACTTAATTTCTCGACAAGAATGTTATTATCTGCTCTGTTTGCAATCATTTGGATAGTAGAGAGACTCTGAAGATCACGCTGTTCAAAAGCAACAGATGCTGCATCATCCAGTAAGCTGCAATTAATAAAATTTGGTTGAAATCTGATTGATGTTTGATGATTATTAATTACCCAGCTCTTATCAACCACTTTACTTTTTTATCTTCCCGACACTTTGCAATATACTTGGAGGCCTCCTGCACATTATTTTGTTTTAAGCAAACCTCCACAAATGGTTCATAGCCAATGGGGCTCTTCTTTGATTTGGACAATTTGTCTAATTCATCCCATCGATATTGTGACGACAAAATCTCTATTCTTGCCCACCAGAATCTGCAATTACCAAAGTGAAACAATTGACTTTTACTTGTTTCATAATCATTACCTCTTGTCAGGAATTTTGTATTCATTTTTAAATTTTTCTGCTAATTTCATATCTCCGATCTTGAGTAAAACCTTGAGCGTATCGTTAATTGATAGTCCGTAGAATTGTGAGTTTTCACCAGTTCTGTACCTACAAAATAGCTCATGAAAATCTTTAATTCGACTAAAGGGTCCTGTAGATGTGCTTACTTCTCAGAAAGAACTTTCTGCTGCCCTAAAACCTTTCGCATCTCTGAACATAGTGAAGATTCCACTTCCCTGTGTGCTTTTGTATATAGTGCTGATGTTGTTAATAGAGATGATTCTA
The DNA here is from genome assembly GCA_963969285.1 of Odontomyia ornata. NCBI lineage: Eukaryota > Metazoa > Arthropoda > Insecta > Diptera > Stratiomyidae > Odontomyia > Odontomyia ornata. Next base: position 106,602,147 of record OZ017738.1, on the reverse strand, counting down.
AACTTGAATTATCGATAGCTTCACGTAAAGAAAACTCTGCCTGCGACATGTAATCATCTTCCATATTGTACAGCTCTTGGAGAGCTGTTTTGCTGTACATTTGACAATATTTTTTATACAAATTGTGTGCCATGGAAAACTTACGGATAATCATCTGTAATTAGCAATATATCAGATCGTTTTGACTTGAAATGCGAGTAGATAAAACTTTACTTGAAATTTAGCGAGTTGAGTTGTTTCTTTAAGCTTTAAGAGTACCATAAATATGAGGTCTGTGTCACCAGATTCTGTAGCACTTGACAGGGCTTTTTCATCTTTGCCAAGTTTTAAAAGCAAGGGAACCTGCAAAGACCGCTTTGGCTCCTGTTCAAGCAGCTAAAAAAATAAATCCTAATTAACACTTAATTTATTTTATTCATATATTACCTTTATTGCTAAAGTGTCTCGACCAACTTCGTGAGCTTTTGCAGCAATATTACAAAATGAAACACCTTGGACAGTTGGATTTTTGAACTTTTCTGTTATCTTTCGAGCCACCTCAATGTCATCTTTAAATTAATTTTAAGAACATAAAAGCATGATCATATATTTGGTTTTTCTTATAAATTAAATAATCATTCGAATTTAATATTTTCAACATAGATTTTATATGGACATTAAATATCTCAAATGAAGGGTTCTAGGAGGCCAAGAAATAAATGTTACTTTCATTCAATACTTGCTTTTATCATGAAGAACTTTATGTATAGCCCAATGTTCAAGTATTCTGGATTCTGCTAATTTTAGATATTTTGCTACTTGGATCGCAATTGCATAATGTTTACGAAATACCAAGCGATCCAAAACAACATTTGGTGTTAGTTCAATAAACCTGTATAATAGTGACTTTAGCATAACCAATACAATATTGTGTAATAACTTACTGTTTATAGGTAAGAGGCAACCCCACTCGAGGGTGTCTAAGAGCATTTAAAACACGAAGAACTCTACACATTTTTATGTAAACATCCGGCACATACGAGCTTATAAATCCTTTTCCAAAATATGCAGTCTTTAAAAATAAATTACTCATCAATCATATGTTAAGCCAATATTATAATGATCCCTAAGCTGAGGCTAGCATACCTTGATCAACATTTTTTGTGTTTCTGGATCAAACTCGTAACCTGCTGCTTCTATGCATTCGGCAACTGCAATGTCTATTTTATCCCGAGCTAGCCCCAAATACTCGTCTGCTTGATGACTTCTTTCCATAAACTTCTTATGTGCTTCGAAAATATAACTTGACGGCTCTTGACTATTGATAGCGAATATATTTTGAACCGGATTCGGAACTTTTTGTAAAATTTCGTGTGATAGGTTAGAAACTATTCGAACGCCATCCATTTCCGGGATGAGAAATATTGCTGGGTCATATGTATACATATTTTGATCTCCCTTTGTATTCACAATAAGTAATAGCGATGAATACGTTACGGCAATTGCATCCGATTGCCTACAGTTTTCAGAATCTAAAATCCATTCAATCTGCTTTGGACGTTCAGTGCGCCGCGTATCAAATTCACAAAATTTCGTTTTCATGTCAGTGGTTCCCAGCCATATAATGCCAGTATTTGTGCAAAGTGCCATATAGCGATGGTTATATGATATAGAAATGTGTACAATGTTACTGTATGGTTTCTCAATTTGTGGCAATTTAACATCATAAACATTATGCCCAAGGGCTAATTTGATTAATTCCCTTTCATTTCCAACTAAACAATATGTGTTCCGCTCCTCGGAAACTACCTCCCAACATTCAGGTTTCAAAACGGATTCTGAAAAGAACGAAAACTCGAACATGGTCTTATTCACATATTTTCATAACAAAATTTACTCGGAATTTCAGGTAATTGTCTATTCTTGGGCTCTTTAATATTATTAATGAGAAAAACACGAAAGCTTGTTGTCATTACTGCAACTCCAGTGCCTGCACTCGATGCAAATACTTTAGCGTCAAGAACCTGGTTTAAACGTATTGTTGACAATTATCTGTTAATTATTTACTGGTTACCTTTGTGTGACTGGCTTCCTGGCCCATACTAAGAGTTTGCTTTTCTTCTCCAAACATATCATAGATGATTATATTTCCTTCATCTTGCACACATACTAGCTCTTCAGCGTTCGACCAACCCATGGTGAGGAGCTTTCCATGGTTCCACTGCAATTTCAAAATTCATTCATTCTTTCAATGTAGGCTGAACTAAAAATTAGAATAAATGTACATAAAAAATATACAAATAGGGTAAACCGCAGTGAGGGCTTTGTCATCATTCTAGAGTTCAGTACTATTTTTCTGAAATAAATTGATGACTTCCAACTATAATTCCGTTGCATATAAATAGAACCGTTTAGCAGAAAGATCGAGTAGTCCTTCCATCAGAAAATGTACAATCCTTTTTGCCTCGATCTAGATTATTTTGCTGAACACTCGTATTTAAATTAAACACTATTCCTGGTAGCATACTTGACAGTGACTTATTTATGAATGAAGCTTGAAAAGAAATAAAATCGCATCTGATAACAACGAATCGTAATCTGACTTCTCCGATAACTTTTAATCTCGCCGAAATCAACATCAAATAATCCCAAACACAAAACTAAATCAAACATTTAATGATTTGTTTTGCAAATTGCCTGTTTATGTTTATATATCAATGAAACATACTGTGATTGTTGATATTAACGATCCAGCCGAATTTATAATCCTTATAAGTGGCTTGGTTGATCCTTTTATGGGAATAATTTGTTTATAGTCCCTGACTATCGCGATTGGTCCTCCAAAAGGTGCACCCACGACATACATCTGCTCAAGATTTATGTCCAGTGGCCAGTCCAAACCATACAGCTCAAACTTCCTGAAAATCGGAGGCTACATTCATTAATAAGGAATATTTTAACGTAGCTAAATAGCAACCTGTAAACATTGCCTGGACGCAAGCTGAACCAGTCTCCTGTATTATACATAACTGGCATTTTCAGTATTTTAACTAACACCGTAAATTCGCACAAAACTGGTCATCCACACAACACAAAACTTGACGCCCCTCAGCTGATTTTGACACTGACAAATGAATTTGTCAAATAAGGGACTTTGAGGAACGGAACAAATGGAGTGGCTATGCTCATATAAGCTCCATAGAAAATGATGCGACCACCTTCTGAGCATGATTGTCATTTCATTTCCAATAATTTCCACAATTTCTCCTCTCGAGAGCCAGATTGTCAATTTGACGACTAAACATGGACGCGAAATTTACCTGGCGGGTGAGATACAATTCGGAATTTAGTCGTTTTTTCGGTTCGAGAACGTGTCCGGAGGTACATATTGGCTGTAGTGAAAATAATATTACACCCGGTTTAGGGATAACAACATTTTAAGGAGTGACATTGTAAATCGGAGCGAGGAACTCAATTAAAAGTGTAATGTGCGTTAATGCTAGAAAACGATGGGTTATCGATACGAAAGTGTTTTCTATCCTAAGTGGCCATAATGCTTTATTTGTATTTAATGCTATTTTCTTGTTCTGTGAAGTGTTATTTGCAATAAAACCATATTTACGAGTGCATAAGCGTTTGTTTACTTTCTTGTGACAATCCATTGGGTTCCCCTTAACTAGCTTTAGAATCACGGTCGCAGGGGTAGGTGCAAAAAGACACGTAGTTAGGCAGGCTTAAACCAAGGGTAGTCTCAGAAAAGCAGGGGCAAATTTAATCAAATGGCGGGAAAATTCAAATTGAAAGCACCATGATATAAATATTTAACTCAAAATGAATTTGTATATTTTACAAGTTCCTCATTTAAAGTGCCTCAGGCAAATTTGAGAATTAACTTAACTTTAGATTAAATGCAATCAATGATCGAATGACAACTGTTTAATTTTCTTTGGAATATTTTTTAACAGACTCAAATCGCCTTCATGCTAATTATTGAGTATTAATCTGATAATATATTGACATACAGGTTAAATTTGTAACTGGTCCACCTACTCCTTAGCCAAATCAAAATGCTATGTAAGACATTGTGAGTTGTTTCCAGGAACTACCACGTGGAGGTTGGAGTTAGGAGATTTAGACACAAACAACGTGAAACAAATATTGAAATAAGTAAATCAGATAAAAAAATCACGTTGTGTGTATCTCATTTAGTCCCCAGGTCTGGAAGACCGTTTTAATTTATGGCGATTTTTTTTGATGTAATAATAATCATGGCAATAGTTTTTCTGTTAAATATCCTTACATACCGCAAAAATGAATTGTCTTATTTAGTTTTTGGCGAATAGAGCATCTTTCTGACTTTTTCTTAGATATAAAATAATACCGGGTGTTGAGGTACTTTTTAATTATCAAACTCAAAAGGGAGCAATAGTGACCACTTCCAATCATATGTTGTTTGTAGTCACTGAATAAATCCTTTTCTAAAAAGTACTTTTGAACTTCTATTATAATTTTAAAATATTGTTTTCTGTCCAGTATCTTTTCATTATTTGTCATTAGTTTTATATTTCGTCTACGGATGCTTTCCGTCTTTTGGCAAATTTGCTTTATACTTTCCGAAGGTGATTTTAAGTAGCCTTTTGTTTTGTAGGCCATGAGTGATCTCTTCACAAATTCGCCTTCGATGGAAGCTAAACACTCCATGCATTTTAGCGTTTTTTCTATTTTGAAAACAACAAACCCAGCGATATAATCGACGACGTAGGAAACATATTCTGTCAATTTTGTTGGATAATTAGCGTAGCTATGTTCCATTATGAATTGCTCACCAAGATTTTCACAGATAGTGTTGTTGAAATTCAAAATATTGCTATCATCTATGCTTTCACTACCATCCAATAGTTGTCTCCTTCCAACATTGCAATTGATTGCATGTTCTGGATCATCTGCTAACGACTGTGTTTCAAATATTTTGAGATAGTGAAGCTGTTCTAAAGGTTCGCAGTTCCCCAAACCTCCTTCACGAATTGCACACCGAACCAAGAGCTTTTTGTAAGTATGCATGAATTGTCGTACGGTCAGGTTGTTGTTTCGTCCCAAATTTGAACGAATCGACCAGAAGAATAGCTCTATATGGTCCTGATTTATTTTATATAAGGGGATATACTTGAGGATACCCGTTGAAATGAATCGATCGTAAATTGGTTCGATGTTTTTAAGACAGGTTATCATACCTACAAATCCTGATTTTTGCGGGGACCTGATGATGTTCGTTCCGCATTTCAATTTCAGTTCTGAGAGGTAAACTATGAATGAATTCGCAAGCTCTTTAATTTCATTGATGTTGCCTTCACAAAGAGCTTGTTTGGTGGTTTCAGGTTCATTTATCTTTCGACTATTCAATATGTCAAAGCTGTCGTTGATAACTCGAATAAACTTTGACAATGGCTCACTACCTTTGAATTCTGGAAGCTTTAGTACCTCTTTGCAAAAATCAAGGGCATCTGCTACCGATTTGCTAAATAGTTGCACTGCCAATTTCACCTTCATTTTTTGCTGTTCACCCAGGTGTAACGATTCTCTATTTTGGAGTTTGTGTAATCGTTCTAAATAGCACCATTTGATTTTATTTTTACCATGCATAAATACTTTTGAACGTGCCAAAGAATTACGGATGAGTTTGATCATGTGACATGGGTCAGGGTGAATCAAACAATCATGATCAATATCTTCAAACTGAAGTTTATGCCTGTGATCAATTTTCGCTATGTCACATCCTAGTAGCTTGAAAGATCTGAAATTGACAGCTGCCGCATCACAAGTAACACCAATGACTTTAGCGCCTGTGCTTAGTAGATGATTGGAGCAAATGCTAATTAGGTTCGCTTTTTGTTCCGCACTCAACGAAGCTATCGGGAAAAATCCAAGTGGTATCTTCCAAGACCTATTTACCGCTACAGCCATGAAGACAAGAATTTGGGTGGCAATCTCTTGTTCACTGCTACCATCACCAATTTCCACGTACCCATACGGTTTCTCGTTTGCCCACTCAATTTGCTTCCGTATGAACATTTCATCAAAGCTTAAATGAAGCACCAAAGTTTGTTGTATTTTTCTCGCTTCTTCACATGCTTTTTCAATAGCCGTAAAAGATTGCTTAGTGAATCCAGGTGCACAATAAATGTTGAAATACCAATTGCCCAATGTTTGTGGATGAGGTAGACAATTGTCGAAATTTTCTCGGACATATTTGTAAGCATTTGGCGACAGAAAATTTAAATTTAAAGCAAACGTTCTGAGTTGCTCGTCATATTTTTTGGGCGCAGCTCCTTTGCGCTTTAGTATTAGTCTTTCGACTAGTTTATTCTTTGACGAAATTTCACAGAGTTTTTCGCTGGCTTGTTCGTTCAAAAGACTCTTCTTCTTCAACAACTTTAGCAAGGAACTCATTTTGCTAACTCTTTGTCGCTTGTACCTAAGTCTATCTTGCAATAATTTAACTTTTCTGCCGCGCTCAATGACAACTTCTCTCAACTTCTTCAGCTTCATATACGTCCTGCTTTCCTTTATTAGATCCTGAACGCTTGGATCCTCATCTGAGCTTTCGAAGCAATCTTTGATTGATATTTTATTCGCCTTTTTGAAAAAAAATTAAGCATCAAATTATCATCCTAATTGAAAAGAAGGAATTACACACGACGTTCACGTAGCATACTTTGGCAAAATACTATTTGTTAAGTTTTAAACAAGCAAAAGTCTTTACCCCAAAAGATGAACATTCCGAAAGTATACCGATTTTTCTCATATATAAATTTAAATCCTGTGACAAAGTTTTCTTGCGTTTGTCGAAACTGGAAAGTGAATCCTAGTAATTATATCAGATAAAAGTCATATTTGATTGTTTTGATTGAATAACTTATATTGTATTGCATATGGCAGTATTAAAAGAATGAACTGGTACTTCTTACTTCTTTATTTTAGTTTATAATATTCGATTTTAAGTTTATATGATAATTAAAGAATAAATTTTGAAGAAAATACATTTGTTCCCAATACGATTTTAGAACAAAGCTTTTGACGTCCAAACATTTACCTAAGACTACACATAAATGTTAATACTAACATAAAGCTACGACAGGACTTTGAATTCAAGTCTAAGATAAATCGTTTATCATGCCGAAAACGAAAAAACTTACAGTTCTAGAAGGGAAATTTATTTGATCGGTTGTATTAATAGAATTGCCTTCTGTGGCAGCTTCGGAATCGACCATCATAACGCAGTCAGCTTCAATGGTAATCTAGAACGAAAATTATTAAATTGGTATTCAAATATAATGCAGGAAAACACTTACCCTCCCTAAATTCGGGCTTACAGCCATCATCATATTGGGGGTAGCATTCAATAGAGTTAAATCCTGAAACAAAAAAATGCCAAAATCAACGAAGCATGAAATATAATAGAAATTTACGCTCTCGAAACTGTCCGCAAACAATGGAGCCGGGTTCAAATTTTGATGGGCGATGCACTGTAAAAAGTTTCAAATATAATTAAATCAAAATTCAAACTCAAATCTTACATTTTCCATATTGGATTCATACATTGCTTCTATTTTCTTAGTCGCTAAGTCCACCTTGAACAAGTCCTACAAACCACGGTGTTTATAATTTACAAAATAATAGATAAAATATACCTACATTTCCGGAATCTGGTCTTAGCACCATACAATTTGACGAGTCATCAATGGCTGCTTGAACCGTATTTGCTGTATACAAATCCTAAAATCAAATATTAGATACAAAATAGACCCAAAATTTTCATAAAGCCATTACATACATCGCCTGAATCTGGCATCACATCAATACTGCAAGCTGCATGATTTACCTCTCGTTGATTTGAAATCTGAACGAAAAATGTTATAATTGATGTTACATAGCATATACTCGTATTAAAACTTACCCTCTCTAGGCCTTCCACACACATCGCTGTAGCTGAAGAGCTTGAATCAACACTAATCTATAATTGTAGAGTTAATAATGATGACATTATGCAAAAAATTAAGAGGTACCTCCTCGCAAATAATTTCATTTATCATGGGCTTCGGTAAAAGCATGTTCTAAAATAGAGAGGATTAAAATTGCACTAAAATTTAATGTAAGGAATTCATACGTCCTCCAGATCCGTTTTAGAGCTCACTAAACTATTCGAATGGCTCAGGTTCGCAATTTCGTTGTTTCTGGTCCAAGAGTCCTGAAATTGAGCGTGCTAAATGTAATGTTTAGGTAGCTAAATACCACTTACACTTTCCAGGACAATTATCTTGTTCGCGGAAACCGAAGAAATCGTTTGAGAATCGCACTAAAATTAGATGCTTAGAAATGAAAATGACAAACACATGTAAACTTACACATCCTGAATTGAATTCGGAATTTGAACAAAAATTTGTTCTTTTCGTAGTTGAATTCTAAAATGAAAAAATATGAAATTGGCATTTCAATCAATTATGAAATTTACTTACATGTTCAATAGTAGGTGTAAGGGTGCTGCCTTCAGTTTCTCGTCGAGTCTAAAACATGAAATACTTAAATTCTATGCAAATATTAATTTAAGGATAGATATCTTACATTTTTAGCTTTTTTGCAATTGTAGCATGCTTCAAATGAGTGCTGCGGCTTTGCATCATGTGATAATCGTACCCTTTCATTCAAATAAATTATGTCGTCATACTTGAAATGATCTTCGCAAATTAGCGAACGTTTCATTTCCGGGTTTATTCCGAGAATTTGGCACTATTCCATTTTAGTATTAATGTTATTCGGAATTCTAAAATGATAAAAAATTACAATGAATTATAACCCCCTTAAAAAGTGCCACAATTTTGAGCCGCTTCTGCTTTAAGCCACGGAATTTGCGGCAAAATATTGAGCAATCAAAACAAAACATTGCAAATATTTTTGAGCAGTTTTCTTTTGATTCACAACTCAAAATGATTAAAACTAAACTTTCTCACGATTTTAAATGCATGAAACTATCAATTTTTACCTAAAGTAGGACTTTCTGCTCGAGCCACTGCTGAAATTTGGGCAACACGGTACCGAACAGCGCATTGTCGTTTTCTAAAGTTTAAGTCACTTGATTTAATCAAATTTCACTATATTACGTGTGAAACTAACCGAAACAGTACTTATTACGTTCACCACTTAAATATTCACTACCGTTTTCAAGAAAATCACGAGAAAATGAAATTTTCCGCACATTTACCACGATGAATACGCGAAGACGTAAACAAAATTTTGACGTTTGGAATGACTTCCCCTTTCCTCGTAAAAACCGCCGCCAGAAGCAAAATATCGGAGTTCACATACAGGGTTTTACACATAATACAATCACTAACAAGTACGGTCAGTTCATACAAATTTCCGAATAACGGGACTTGCCGACGCGTGAGATAGTATTTGTGACAGCGTGCACAGACAGGGCATGGGGAACATGTCACAAATTAGACGAAAGTAAAACAGGAAAGAACAGTCATCAGCTGACTGGTAAATACATCGCATTGAAAGAAAAGAGAAGTCCGATAAACAACTGAACGATTTCTACGTTCAATTAAACGAATGTTGTCAAAAGACAAACGTCAAAAGCTGACGCTTTCATTAACTCAAGTTCCTGCAGTATTAGGATGGATTTTAATCGCTTCAGCGGACAGAGTTGAATTAATTTATGCCGGCCGATTCCTAACTGGACTTGGATCGAGCATGGTTGGCGAACCAGCTCGAGTTTATACATCAGAAGTAACGCAACCACATCTGCGAGGCATGTTAAGTGCGCTGGCAGCGGTGTTTATCAGTTTCGGTGTACTTGTGCAGTATACCCTAGGATCCTTCATAATGTGGAAAATTCTAGCAATAACTTCGACCATGGTCCCAGCTGCTACATTTCTGTTACTGTTCTTCACACCCGAAACCATAATACAATAACTAACAAGTATGGTCACTCTTGGATGTCAATAATTACAACAACAAAAATTGATGGGGCAATGTATAATGGAGACAAGAAAGGACTGAAAATAAATGGCTTTTGCCCTTTAGCGAAAGAGAGTTAGGTAGAGCTGCGGCCCATATGTGAAATTGTGTTAGTAAGTTTGCCCGCGCTTGCGTTTGTATGGGTTTGTACGTGAAGCGGGGAATTATAGTTGTGTGCGTTGGAATTTAGCCATTTTCGTGTTACCAGATTAGCAAATTTTGTTGCTTAACGAAAGATATTATTGCCAGATTGATAACACAGCTGAGGTTTTTGGCGGGAATGTGATTTTGAAATCTGTTCATTTAAGAGCAATGGAAAATAAAGAGTGCATTGTGATTAAAATGAATACAGAAAATTGTTCGGGCTTCCATCGGACCATACCACGTAACACCTTGCGACTACTTTCAATGGGGCCACGTGAAAGAGAAGGTATACACCAACAGCCTAGCGGTGATTCATGACCTCAAAGATGGAATTCGTGAGGCTATCGAGGACATAGGGCAGCCACTTTGTGATTTGGTTATGGAAAATTTCATGAAAAGGATATGGTCCTGTAAGCGTGGTCGGCATTTGCCTGATATTATTTTCCATTATTAACGGCATACTTAGCCCTTCATAATGAAATAAACATCCGATCATTGATATTAAAAAATTGAATTTTTCTTTTAATATCAAAATAACACCTCTTATTGGAAAACCCTGTATTTGCGGTGCCCTCGATTCGAAGCCGTTAACTCAAATAGGTGGTTTGGCTGTCTTTTTTTGTAATGAGGCTTATTTATTAAGTTTTAACTTCATAGAGACTTGGTAGTGCATTGATTAGCATGAAAAGGAGGATCGTACTTGAAGAAATAAACACATTGAATTTTTTGATTTTATTTTGATACAAAGGGAAATAGTTTCTTATATTTCTAGAAAAAGGTTCCCCTAACTGTTAACGCATTCTTTCAACAAGCTACAATTATCGATAATATTACTTTTATAAGTGGCACATTAAAGTGAGGTGCTTCAGAAGCTTTCATTCTTTGACGGCTGACTCAATTTCATAATATTTCATATACATATTTACCTATGTATTGTAACATTTGTGTATCATTTTAATACTGTCTTTAAGAACCTTATCTAGTTTTCATTTAACAATTAGCTATAAACAATATATAACGCTATTATTTGCCCCTTTAAGAGTGTCACAAGAGAACTGAGTGAATTTGCTTTCACTAACAACGAGTTTAAATAAGAAAACTTGTGTCTTTATTATACAAAGATAAACATTTAAGAAGATATCACATGGAATTTTCGCTTAAGTTTTAACATTACAAGGTACTTAAGTGTTCTCTTAGATTCCTAACTGAATGTATGTTAATTTTCTCATTTACATAATTTACTTCTTTTCTAGTAGAGGAGGAGCACTTTCACCTTTCTTTGGCTTCGATTTCTTGTAGAGTGTGTCCCTTGGTCTCTGGCAGGCAGAAGTAGAACAATATCATTCCTTAAAGTTAAAGACAATTTTTAATGAATTCCGCTTTTTGTTTTCATTATTCATGATGACTTACCATGGCGATATATAGCTTCAACAACTTTACCACGCACTACCAAATAGTTGGGAGTTTCGGGCATAATACAATCACTAACAAGTACGGTCAGTTCATACAAATTTCCGAATAACGGGACTTGCCGGCGCGTGAGATAGTATTTGTAACAGCGTGCACAGACAGGGCATGGGGAACATGTCACAAATTCGACGAAAGTAAAACAGGAAAGAACAGTCATCAGCTGACTGGTAAATACATCGCATTGAAAGAAAAGAGAAGTCCGATAAACAACTGAACGATTTCTACGTTCAATTAAACGAATGTTGTCAAAAGACAAACGTCAAAAGCTGACGCTTTCATTAACTCAAGTTCCTGCAGTATTAGGATGGATTTTAATCGCTTCAGCGGACAGAGTTGAATTAATTTATGCCGGCCGATTCCTAACTGGACTTGGATCGAGCATGGTTGGCGAACCAGCTCGAGTTTATACATCAGAAGTAACGCAACCACATCTGCGAGGCATGTTAAGTGCGCTGGCAGCGGTGTTTATCAGTTTCGGTGTCTTGTGCAGTATACCCTAGGATCCTTCATAATGTGGAAAATTCTAGCAATAACTTTGACCATGGTCCCAGCTGCTACATTTCTGTTACTGTTCTTCACACCCGAAACTCCCAACTATTTGGTAGTGCGTGGTAAAGTTGTTGAAGCTAGAAAAAGTTTGGAAAAACTTCGAGGATCTACGTGGAACGTGAATTCAATCGGAAGGCAAATGCTAATAAGTAAGCGAAAATATCAAATAATATGAAGATGATAAATTAATTCAATTTAAATGTTACAGCAAAGTGACGGCTAAGGACAAGATTGCCAGTTTCTTCAGTCCAGTTACGCTAGTCCTTTTGGGATTTTAGTTCTTCATTTCATGATGTACCAATTCAGTGGTGTGAACGTTATCACATTCTACGCGGTTGAAATTTTCCGCAATTCTGGAACCACAATGAAAACATACACGTGTACCATAATGCTTCGAGCTATTCGTCTAGCATTTACCATAGTTGCTTGCATTCCTCTGCGAAGAATGGGACGAAGGCCGCTAACATTCATTTCGGGTAAGTGTCAATTAAATCAACACGAGGACATTATTTAATATTTTCGAATAACCTTACAGGAATCGGCTGTGGACTTTCAATGTTAGGGTTACTTGTGCATGAAACATAAGTGGGATACTGCTGATCCACCAGAACTCCCAACTGCAACCAGGTTCCCTGTAGCTTGTATCTTCATTTTCACAATCGCGTGCACACTCGGCTTCTTGGTCGTTCCATGGGTGATGATTGGAGAAATTTACCCACAAAATTTCGGGGCATTGTTGGTGGCTTCACTACGTGCAGTGCACATATCTTTATATTCGTCGTTGTCAAAACATATCCTTTCTTAAGTCATCATGAATAATGAAAACAAAAAGCGGAATTCATTAAAAATTGTCTTTAACTTTTAGGAATGATATTGTTCTACTTCTGCCTGCCAGAGACCAAGGGACCCACTCTACAAGAAATCGAAGATTACTTCTCCGGTCAAATTAAAACTCTCAAGAAGGAGAAGCCAAAGAAAGGTGAAAGTGCTCCTCCTCTACTAGAAAAGAAGTAAATTATGTAAATGAGAAAATTAACATACTGTTACATGTACAAATAATTACATGTACAAATAATTCTGCGAGCTACTGTCGCAATTGTTTTCACAACAATGAAGAACACGAATTCACTCGAAACTACGAGAACCCAACAAACATGATCAACATCTGCAAGTGACGTCACTCCATTGATGAATTTGCTCGAATCTACCAGGTAGAACGTTCGCCAATGTGCGAGAAATGGGTGAATAGGTAGAGACCCTATATAAAGGCGAGCTGAATGAATGGGGGGGAACCATTCATTTCGACCGCGATAAGAACTGCGAAAGTGTGTAGGAAGTGTGTTTCGTAATAGTGAAGTGATTTAGAAGACAATTGCGATAAGAAATTTATGGACAAGTGTTAGATTTTATTTTAATAGTGAAAATTAAAATTAGTGAAAGTGTTAAACTGATTATTGTGCATTTTCTTGAATTAAATAAACTCTTTTAACTTAAATTAAAAGACATTGCGTTTTCACTTTCCCGGAACGTTAAAATTATAGGCCGCGAACCAATAACACGCGACAGTGGTGTCGAGAAGTGCGATTGAAATTGTGAAGTGAAAACGTTTAAACAATTTTAAAGTGCACAATTGTGAAAAGTAACTTAAAAAATAGCCGAAACAATAAAAAAAATGCCAGGAAATTTACATCTTAAAATTAATCAATTGAGCATATCGGAGCTCAAAGAGGAGTTGGAACAACGAAATCTGGCTACACAAGGTACAAAGGCCATACTGATTGCACGCTTGCGTGATGCGATCGAGTCGGAAGGCGTGAATCTGGATTTGGGTGAGCTCTCAGATGCAGAAAAAGGTGCAGAAGGTGGTGAAGCCGGAACACCAAAACCAAAGGAACCAGAAAATGCGCTGATGCAGATGTTGATGCTGATGCAGCAAGAGCAGCGACAACAGTCATCCAATTTAACAGCGAAGTTAAATGAACAATCAGCGAAGCTAAGCGAACAATCAGCGCAGCTAAATGAACAGACATCCAGTTTAGCTGCGAAGCTAAATGAACAATCAGCGAAGCTAGACCAACAAGCGTTCGAAATCAAGGTGGACATCGCACAGAAGCTGGAAAAACAGTCAACCGAAATAAAAGCGGAGCTCAGTAGTCTCAACAGCCAAATTAAATGCGTCGAGGAGAAGGTATACCAGGTCGAGGAGAGAATCAACCTTGAGATCAGCCAGGTCAACCATGAGATGGAAAAAGTGAAAAAGGATTTGGAAGCAGCGAAGGCAATAGTAACCGCCTCACCAGCCCCAATTATAACAGCAGCGCAAAGCTCATCTAGAAATGTGCAAGCACCAATATTCGATGGGCAAACGGTCTGGACTATTTACAAAACCCAGTTCGAAGCAGCCGCTCGCATAAATCACTGGAATGAACAGGAACGAGCAACTGCATTGATTCTTGCTCTAAGAGGCCCAGCTGCCGAGCTGTTGCAGACGATCCCCGTTGAATTGCACTCAAACCCGAATGCTATAATGAATGCGCTCGACATGCGTTATGGAGACGATCATCTAAAGCAGATTTATCGGTCACAGCTAAGGCATCGAATGCAGAAGTCTGGTGAAACCCTACAGCAGCTAGCCCAAGATATTGAGCGACTGGCACTTTTGGCTTATCCAGCCTACGACCCAGAACATCGAGATGATGCAGCGACAGAAGCATTCATCAGCGCACTAAAGGACCCGGAATTGCAACAAGCCGTGCGTTTAGCTCAAAAGCAAACGGTTAAGGACGCATTGGCTTATAGTCTGAACTTTGAGGCAGCGAAAAATGTGACTCGTACCACTGCCCGGGTTCGTGAGGTAGTGACAGACGAGTGCAGGTGTGAGCGCGTGGAAATTGAGCGAGACCGGCATGCAAATGGTGCGCCTAGATGCTGGAATTGCGGAGAGAAGGGGCACCTGCAAAGAGACTGCAAGAAGCGAAGAAAACCGAGCTATTGTCCAGGGTGTGCAGCTAGGAGGAGATCCAGACCGAGTCAGGAGCCCAGAATGGAAGCCCTTCAAACAGAGGGGTCGGGAAACATGTAAGAGCCAACTTCGTGGGGCAGAGGTTGGCTAGGAGGATCGACGTCCCCAGCACCACCATCACCGTGTCAAGACTACATCGTGGAGAAGCGGACTTATGCCTTCCGGGTCAAGTTGACGGAGAACACTGCACCATAACAATCGACACTGGTGCAACCCGATCGATTATCCGACCAGACCTAGTTAGACAGCAACAGCTTCACAAGGGCAGAATTTTCTCACTACGGACAGCTACGGGAGAAACTGCACCTGTTCATGGAGAGGTCAACCTCCAGATACAGTTGGGAGACCTTGTGTTCCGACATAATTTTCTGGTCGCGAACATTATGGATGACTGCATTCTCGGAATGGATTTTCTGCGACCACATGGAATCACGTTGGACTTGGGAAAACGTGTCTTGAAATGGCAGAATGTCGAAGTACTGATGGAGGATCCCAGCGTCCAAATCCCCAAGATGAATGTAGTGGTATGTACTGACACTGATGTACCGAATTCTTCCGAAAGCATTGTATGGGCCAAGCTTGATGGTGATTCTGGAGACCACCGATCTTATCTGATAGAGCCAACGAAGACATCCGCATTGCGCAGTTTGATTGTAGGACGAAGCCTTGTAAAATCTTTAAGGAACGGATATGTGCCGGTTAGAGTCCTTAACACCGCAGACTCAACCACGAGCATCAAAGCGGGAG
The DNA here is from genome assembly GCA_963969285.1 of Odontomyia ornata. NCBI lineage: Eukaryota > Metazoa > Arthropoda > Insecta > Diptera > Stratiomyidae > Odontomyia > Odontomyia ornata. The sequence goes on along the minus strand of OZ017738.1, from coordinate 106,586,219 downwards.
AAGTCATCGGCAGCTGCCAGCCTGTTTCCACCATCACCTCTTTGGAAGCTACTCACAACCATCATTGGAAAAGGAGGCAAGACACAGACAAGGCCCGGGAATCCACGTCTGCAATATTGAAGCAAGTCAAATTGCCGGTGCAACTATTCAAACGAGCCTCTGATCTGGTCACCAAGTACAGTGACATCTTCTCAACAAGCCCGGATGACCAAGGCCGAACGAGTTTGGTAACTCACGTCATAGATACACAGGGAGCCAAGCCGATTCGACAAGCACCAAGACGTCTCCCTATAGCCAAACAAGGAGAAGTGAGCGCGCTGATCTCGGACATGGAAAAGCAAGGCATTATCGAACCTTCTGTAAGTCCATGGGCCGCGCCTGTAGTTCTAGTAAAGAAAAAGGATGGTAGCACTCGCTTTTGTGTCGACTATAGGCAGCTTAACGACGTCACTAAGAAAGATAGTTACCCGCTCCCACGCATCGATGACATCATGGACACTTTAGCCGACGCAAAATGGTTTTCTACACTCGATCTCAAGAGTGGCTACTGGCAGGTAGAAATTGACAAGAAGGACCGAGAGAAGACCGCATTTTCAGTTGGGACCGGATTGTGGCAATTTGTGGTGATGCCGTTTGGGCTTTGCAATGCTCCAGCCACTTTCGAACGCTTGATGGAATACGTGCTACGTGGTCTAACCTGGAAAACCTGCTTGGTGTACCTAGATGACATCATCGTCATCGGGAGAACGTTCGAAGAGCATGTGCGGAACTTAGAAGAGGTCTTCTCCCGACTGCGACTGGCAAATTTGAAACTTAGTCCCGACAAGTGTACCCTTTTCGCAGCTGAAGTAAAATACCTGGGACATGTCGTATCAGCTGAAGGGGTCAAAACAGACCCTGAGAAAATTGAAGCCGTGAAAAGCTGGCCAACACCAAACAACAAGCGCCAACTACGAAGTTTCCTGGGCCTGGCAACCTACTATCGAAGATTCGTCAAAGACTTTGCCAAAATAGCTAAGTGTCTTCATCAGCTAACCGAGAAAAATCGTCCGTATGTCTGGAATGAACAATGCCAGACAGCCTTTGAGACCCTGAAGGAAAAGCTATGTGAATCACCCGTACTGGCGTATCCGAAACCCGGAAAAATGTTTGTGGTTGACACCGATGCAAGCAACGGCGGTATTGGAGCTGTACTCTCCCAGCAGATCAATGGCGAAGAAAGAGTCCTCTCGTACTACAGTCGAGTTCTTTCAAAAAGTGAGAGGAACTACTGTGTGACCAGGAAGGAGCTATTGGCTATAATAGAGGCCACCAAGCAGTTCCACAAGTACCTATATGGCCAGAAATTTGTTCTTCGAACGGACCATGCATCATTGAGATGGCTACTTAACTTCAAAAACCCCGAGGGACAAGTTGCGAGATGGATCGAAAGATTGCAGTCATACGACTACGAAATTGTTCATCGAAAGGGCGGAGTTCATGGAAATGCTGACGCCCTATCTCGTCGCCCATGTCCAGCTAACTGCAAGCATTGCCGACGGATTGAGGAAAAGGAACCGCCCGTTGATCTGCGACTGATAACGGCCGAATTCGATGAAGGTTGGTCATCGGAGGAGATTCGAAATGCCCAGCTAGCCGATGAAGACATCGGACCATTGCTCGTATGGAAGGAGACGACTGGGCGACCTGAGTGGAAGGACGTTTCAACGCATGGCGCAACCCTGAAAAGCTATTGGGCACAATGGAACTCCCTTCAGGTGGAGGGTGGTGTACTCAAGCGGAAATGGGAAACGGCAGATGGCAGCTCCTATAGGATGCAAACTATACTACCCAAAAGCCGAATCCACGATGTGGTAAAGGAAATGCATGAAGGATCCTCGGGAGGCCACCTTGGTGTTAACAAGACCTTAGCGAAATTGCGGGAAAGGTTCTACTGGCTCCACGCTCGAGAAGACGTAGAGGACTGGTGTCGCAGATGCACAATTTGCGCTTCCGTCAAAGGCCCAAAGCGACGACTGAGAGGACAAATGCAAACCTATAACGTGGGGGTACCGTTTGAGAGGATTGCTGTTGACATCGCAGGACCCTTTCCTGAAACCGATTGGGGAAATCGATATACGCTGGTTGTAGCCGATTATTTCAGCAAGTGGCCCGAGGTCTACCCCATTCCCAACCAGGAAGCAACTACCGTAGCTGAACAGCTAGTGTTAAATTGGGTCAGTAGGTACGGCGTACCTTGCGAATTACATTCGGATCAAGGCCGAAACTTTGAGTCACTAGTTTTTGGCGAAATGTGCGAGCTGCTCGGAATACGGAAAACGAGGACAACACCGCTGCATCCCCAATCCGATGGAATGGTCGAACGTTTCAACGGCACGCTCAATAAACACCTTGCCAAGATGGTTGACGAGAACCAAAGGGACTGGGACCGACACATCCCATTATTTTTGATGGCGTACAGAGCTGCCGAACATGCATCGACGGGCCAAGCCCCAGCCAAAGTCATTTTTGGAAAGACTATTCGTCTGCCAGCCGATATAAAGTTCGGAACACCCCCTGAGAAACCCCAAACGGTCTCGGAGTACGCAAGTGATCTAAGACAACGGTTGAACCAGATACATCGGACAGTGCGAAAACACCTCGAATCGGCTGCTGACCGCATGAAGACCAGGTATGATCTAAAGGCTAATTCTACTGGCTTCCAGCAAGATGACCTGGTGTGGCTTTATAACCCGCAACGGCGAAAGGGTAGGTCTCCAAAGTTGCAACATAATTGGGAGGGACCATACCGAGTTACAAAGCGAATCAACGACGTCGTATACCGAATACAGGAACATCGTAAGCCGAGAGCTAAAATGAAAATCGTGCATCTGGACCGTCTTGCCCCATATTACACCCAGGGAGAATTGACTACAAATAGCGACACATCTTTTCGGGGCGAAAAGAACTGAGGTGGGGGCAGTGTTACATGTACAAATAATTACATGTACAAATAATTCTGCGAGCTACTGTCGCAATTGTTTTCACAACAATGAAGAACACGAATTCACTCGAAACTACGAGAACCCAACAAACATGATCAACATCTGCAAGTGACGTCACTCCATTGATGAATTTGCTCGAATCTACCAGGTAGAACGTTCGCCAATGTGCGAGAAATGGGTGAATAGGTAGAGACCCTATATAAAGGCGAGCTGAATGAATGGGGGGGAACCATTCATTTCGACCGCGATAAGAACTGCGAAAGTGTGTAGGAAGTGTGTTTCGTAATAGTGAAGTGATTTAGAAGACAATTGCGATAAGAAATTTATGGACAAGTGTTAGATTTTATTTTAATAGTGAAAATTAAAATTAGTGAAAGTGTTAAACTGATTATTGTGCATTTTCTTGAATTAAATAAACTCTTTTAACTTAAATTAAAAGACATTGCGTTTTCACTTTCCCGGAACGTTAAAATTATAGGCCGCGAACCAATAACACGCGACAATACATTCAGTTAGGAATCTAAGAGAACACTTAAGTACCTTGCAATGTTAAAACTTAAGCGAAAATTCCATGTGATATCTTCTTAAATGTTTATCTTTGTATAATAAAGACACAAGTTTTCTTATTTAAACTCGTTGTTAGTGAAAGCAAATTCACTCAGTTCTCTTGTGACACTCTTAAAGGGGCAAATAATAGCGTTATATATTGTTTATAGCTAATTGTTAAATGAAAACTAGATAAGGTTCTTAAAGACAGTATTAAAATGATACACAAATGTTACAATACATAGGTAAATATGTATATGAAATATTATGAAATTGAGTCAGCCGTCAAAGAATGAAAGCTTCTGAAGCACCTCACTTTAATGTGCCACTTATAAAAGTAATATTATCGATAATTATAGCTTGTTGAAAGAATGCGTTAACAGTTAGGGGAACCTTTTTCTAGAAATATAAGAAACTATTTCCCTTTGTATCAAAATAAAATCAAAAAATTCAATGTGTTTATTTCTTCAAGTACGATCCTCCTTTTCATGCTAATCAATGCACTACCAAGTCTCTATGAAGTTAAAACTTAATAAATAAGCCTCATTACAAAAAAAGACAGCCAAACCACCTATTTGAGTTAACGGCTTCGAATCGAGGGCACCGCAAATACAGGGTTTTCCAATAAGAGGTGTTATTTTGATATTAAAAGAAAAATTCAATTTTTTAATATAAATGATCGGATGTTTATTTCATTATGAAGGGCTAGGTATGCCGTTAATAGTGGAAGATAATATCAGGCAAATGCCGACCACGCTTACAGGACCATATCCTTTTCATGAAATTTTCCATAACCAAATCACAAAGTGGCTGCCCTATGTCCTCGATAGCCTCACGAATTCACGAATGAATCACCGCTAGGCTGTTGGCGTATACCTTCTCTTTCACGTGGCCCCATTGAAAGTAGTCGCAAGGTGTTACGTGGTATGGTCCGATGGAAGCCCGAACAATTTTCTGTATTCATTTTAATCACAATGCACTCTTTATTTTCCATTGCTCTTAAATGAACAGATTTCAAAATCACATTCCCGCCAAAAACCTCAGCTGTGTTATCAATCTGGCAATAATATCTTTCGTTAAGCAACAAAATTTGCTAATCTGGTAACACGAAAATGGCTAAATTCCAACGCACACAACTATAATTCCCCGCTTCACGTACAAACCCATACAAACGCAAGCGCGGGCAAACTTACTAACACAATTTCACATATGGGCCGCAGCTCTACCTAACTCTCTTTCGCTAAAGGGCAAAAGCCATTTATTTTCAGTCCTTTCTTGTCTCCATTTTACATTGCCCCATCAATTTTTGTTGTTGTAATTATTGACATCCAAGAGTGACCATACTTGTTAGTTATTGTATTATGATTTACATCCCGGTTTTATCATACCGCCAAAACCAACGTAAGATAAAAGCCATATGGCAGTAATTTTACATAGGATCAAAACTGACGTAAGATAAGAAGCCATATGGTTGCAATTTGTATATGGATTAGTTGGCCTACTATGGACAAGCATCCGTGAGCTGTCAGCAAAGTACGACATAAGCAAATGCTTATATCGCGTAATATGTACAATTTTCCCGAATGAAAACGTACACTGCCCACTGCACTTCTACACTTTTCAAGACGAGCAAATTAAGCACACGTTTTGCACCTTCGACTGTTAGCTCAGCGTTGAGAAGTAAACAAACTCATATTTATTCAATTTGGAAGGCGATAAAAATTAAACGGTTGTAAGAACTGAAATAATTTTTACTGCACAAGGAGCGTAATTGTGTTCTCCGTGGACCATCTGGATTTCACTGTAGAAATCCGTCTCTAAGTCGTACAAAATGTAATGATTTTCAACCTTTTACGTTCGAACGCGAAACCGACCTCTCATCGGTTCTAGACGTTAAGTCTGAGTAGTGCCAACGGATGGTACCAACAGGTCAACCAATCCGTGCACCGTAACCCATTCACGCGGTGGCTGCTTGTCGGCCAGCTAGTTCGGAGAGGATTTCGGTCGCGGGTCTCCGAATGGGTTACGCTCAATTACAATATGTTCAGCCACCTGAACATGCCCGTTTTCCAAACGCGTTGCAAAACAAAACCATACGGAGAAGAACCCTACTTTACGTTACTCCGTATTTCTTCTTATAACCAGACAAGAATACAAAATCTAATTTTTATTTCGCGTTCCCGAAGTTTCGGCGCGGTACCGAAAAGTATGCTACTCTAAATTAACACGACGAAGACTACTCTAATAAAATGTCAAAACTACAAAGGTACCGCGTACCGCGCGCGACGCGAAACCGACCTCAGCGGATTTGTCGAAACCCTACCCTCGCGACGGCATACCTACCATGGACTCATTTTCCCGCTGAAACAGGAAGAACCACTGAAAAGGAAAGTCGTTAAGTAGTTAGCAATTCATGATTTGTTTATTTCTTTTTCTTTTAAACCCATCATATAACTGCTTTCTTACGTAAAAAATACAATATAAACACTTTATTATTGACCTTAAATATTTAAATGAAATGATAACCTTACGGGATCACAAATATGGTACAAGAGATTTACAGAATTAAATTAATTGTATATAACCAAACTGTATAATAAAAATATTCAATATAAGTGAATTCAACCAAATATGAACTGTAAAAAAAAAATTTATAGAATGTAGTATCCTTTCATAAATAGGATGTAAAAACTATCAAGTTATGCTATTTCTAACAAGGAATAAGTAAAAAAAAAACATCCATACAAAATGCAATTTCTAATCTCTTCAGTGATAATGAAAATAAATTTCAATTGTGAATACTTATAAACCTAGCCTGTTTTGTAATATTTTATTTACAGTATTGTTCAATTGTACTTTCAAGTAAATTCCTTTATCAATTTTAAAAACGATTTTTCATTGCAAACTCAGAAGGCTTGTACACAACATCATGTACATTATAAGGCATACTAACTATAAATAATTCACTTGTGAATTTGCAAATAACTATTTGCAATAAGAGAGGAAAATATAAATGGCATCACTAGATAAGACATTTCTCACAATTATTATTAAATAGTGTACATATAATGTAGTTGCTGCATGAGGGACCTGACATTCACTTGTAATGTTTCTGCAGATTTCCTAATTCTATAATTAACTCATTATCAAATAAAGCTTGACAATAGATACGAATTAAAGCGCCACCTAAACCAACTGCACAAATCGGGAGCAGAACTACCAAAGAAGACCGTAACGTTTCAAGAGGAACCTGTTCATGAAAATCCAAGACTAGAAGAGGTACTCATAGAGCGAAGTGTTGCCAACCAAAGAGATGAAACAGTTTTTGAACCACAGTGGACACCCCAAGCAGTAGAGAACCAAGAATCCAGCTTAAGAAGATCTAACAGGATTAGGAGATTACCTGCTCATCTAAGCGACCATTTACTCCATTAAGCATGGGAGACTGTAATGTATTAATTATAATGGTTCTGGCAACCCTAGTTAAATCTGACATTCCATTCCATGTATTCTAATTCAACCTTCTTCTTGTGCAAGTGACAGCTGAATTTAGTCCTTCCTTAATAAAGACTAATTTTCGTGATTGAACACGAGTATCAAAATGCGTGCCTTTTTATGTAATACACAACAATAATTAACTCTAACTCATGCTCAACATTTCTCTTAATTTTTCTTTTCAACCCTTTTTCAATTGCAATAAATCGACTCGCTTACAATTCCTTTTGAATTCAGGCCTTTAAGACTTCGACTAGCTAATAGAAAGGACCAAATAAAGTAGTAGATCGCTTCAAAATACGTTTGCTGCATTTTTCTCTTTTTCATTCGATTTTCCCACCACAATTCCTTGAATTTATACTGGTTGCAAATCATCTAACCTTATTCACCGTCCACCTTTACTTAGAAACACCTCCGATTGTCTTTAATTTTTTTTTCCTTTTCTTTACTTTAGACTTTTAATAATCTTTGATAAAAAATAATAAATTTACAAATATGAGGAGCAAAAACACATTTTGTCCTTTTTATCTTAATACCCTCATTAATAATTTAGTTATCTCCAACCTTTCATAGCATCTCTCTTTCATTTATATTTTCCTTTCCTATTTGTTTTTATTTTCCGACCTAGTATATCAATCAATCAATACCAATTTTTCTTTTTTTTCATTTCCCAGCATAAAACTTAAAATTTTCTCTTGTCCATCAAATGTCTCATTTTTTCTTTTAAACAACTAGAAAAGTAATATTAGATCTTGTACAATGGGTTGTTTGCTTTCCATTTAATTTTTTTAATTCTTTTCTAAATGGTATTCATTAATTGTTACTCTAAATATTTGCTTTACAAAGTTTCAGTATGGGTTTTATTTCCTTCCTTTTTAAGTAGGTTTTGAAAGTAGTTGAGTTGAATTTCTACATTCTTATTTTGGATATTTAATATAGATTTCCTAGGACGCAGAGTACATTAACTAAACACATTTCTCCTGATTTGCCAGGTCCTTTCAATTGTAAGGTTCAATAGCGATTAGGTTTACATAAACTGGCAGCGTTCGTTGATCGGAGGAAAACCGTTTGTTGTTTAAGTTATGAAGATTTCTATTTTTTTTTTTGACAAAATTGCAGATGTTACAATTACGAGAGTGGTAAACATTACGTGCTATACTGGTGTAACGACACTTGTATTAAAAATATCCAAGGCTTTATTCAAATAGTTCATTTGCACAGCGCTACACATATCTGTCGCTAGGATTAAGATCCAAGGAAGTCATGTTCCAAAGTCATTCGATTTTCCTAATATGGTATCCCGAATAGAAGGCCCTAACACTTTGCAAAACATCACAGTTAAGCCACCGATTGAAGAGCATAGAATAATGTAAACGGCCACATTCACTCGACAAATTTTGGTGCAACGTAAAAGGCGATAAAATTAGCTACCGATACAATCAATTACAAGGACATATGTAATAAACACCGTATCTTGGAGTTCCTCGGTTGACACATCTAGCTCGTCAAGTTCTTTTTGCATAATCTAACCTAACTTTCGGAAACAGCTCCCAAAACTAGGTTTAATCTGTCGTACGACATTAATGGCGAGATTGTGCGCAACTTATATTTAGCTCCGGAACTTATTCCGTCAAATGAATGACGTGGGCACTGCTGATATTTTTATCGTGAAACTTACTTGCTAGCCTCCAAATATCCGACTGTATATTTATCCATAAATAGGTTACCTTCCTCGACAAGACATGCTTCAAAACAGTCACAGGAACTCTAAATAGAGCTGGGCCTTTTTTCCTTATCATCTGCCGTAAGTTGATCCGCGCTGGTAGATCATGTCATTCCCTCGGACAAGGTTTTGTGCTTTCTTTAATACGTTGGTGTTCCCTCTCAATTCTGGTTTTCGGATCGGTTTGATCAAGGCTCGAATCTGGCCACATGTATTAACCCCTTCCAAAACGGAAATATCGATTTATAATTTATTTTCTGTGTGGCATCATTGCACCTACCTTCCAAAACGGAGAAGCAACCAGCCCTCCGTTTGCTGCAGCACCGCTAACACGCCCGAAAAAGCCCTCTAAAGGACATCAGCACGACACTCCAATGATATCGGAGGTTATCCTTCACACGTTTTTCCTCCACCTGTTGCGTCGGACTGTCACTTCGACAACCACCGACAAAACAGATGTGTGTGGAATGGCACGCCACATGGCGGCAATGTGCATCTCCATTTGTTGCCAGTGGCATAGTTTTTCGATGGCCACGGTGGAGGGGCAATCCCAAATGGATATGTCTCGAAATGCGTCGGGGTTTAGTTCAATATTCTGTTGCACATATTTAAATCCACAGATCTAAATATTTGGGAAAAAAAAAAATATTTTCTGCGCAAGATATCCGCACGAAAGATGACGTCCGCTTGCATTTCGAGATCATACCCACCTGGCCGAGTGCAAGGGTTCGGGATCGGAATCACTTCGATTCCCGGGCGTAGGCGTCACATTACAAAAACATCGAATATTCGTTGGCGCCTCCACAATTCTTCATATACCGCCATGTAAGTTAGCCAGCAAAGTTGGCCTACTGATGGTTATGTGTGTGGTAGTAAGCGCTGCTGCCATATGGCTTCCTATCTAACGTCAGTTTTGTATAGGATAGTCAGAGCATATCTACTAAATAGCAGCTGCAATTAGAACAAATTTTATTTCTTACGGTACTTATGGAGTAGAGAGAATTCGGCTAAAAGTGCGTATGTATGGTAACAAAAACTTGAATTTGCTTGCATTTTCACAAGGTAAACTTTAATCCATCTTTTACACGTTTATTTGCCTCTCTTTTCATTTTGACAGCTCCTCGATTGCAGGTGCTAGTTAGCATATATGCTCTGGGCAGAGCATATCAACTAAATAGCAGCTGCAATTAGAACAAATTTTATTTCGTACGGTACTTATAGAGTAGAGAGAATTAGACTAAAAGTGCATATGTATGGTAAACAAAAACTTGAATTTGCAAGCAATTGAACCAACACATGGTTAACTTTAATCCATCTTTTATACGTTTATTTGCCTCTCTTTTCATTTTGACAGCTCCTCGATTGCAGTTGCTAGTTAGTATATATGCTCTGGCCAGAGCATATCTACTAAATAGCAGCTGCAATTAGAACAAATTTTCTTTCTTACGGTACTTATGGAGTAGAGAGAATTAGACTAAAAGTGCGTATGTATGGTAAACAAAAACTTGAATTTGCATGCAATTTTACCAACACAAGGTAAACTTTAATCCATCTTTTACACGTTTATTTGCCTCTCTTTTCATTTTGACAGCTCCTCGAATGCAGTTGCTAGTTAGTATATATGCTCTGCTCTGGCTCTGGGATAGTTTAGACAGAGCATATATCAAATGCTTACATGCAAAACTGACGTAAGATAGGAAGCCATATGGTAGCAATTTGTATACGTATTAGTCGGCCTACTATGGACAAGCTTCCGTGAGCTGTCATCCAACTGCGGCATTAGCAAATGCTTATATTGCGTAATATGTACTATTTTCCAAATGAAAACATACGAAACGCATTCTGTGTATATTATAAATTCACCTTGTACTGTCCACTGTACTCCTAAACTTTTCAAGACGAGCAAATGAAGCACATGTTTTGCACCTTCCACTGATAGCTCAGTGTTGAGAAGTAAACAAACTCCTATACATTCACTTTGGAGGGCGATAAAAATTAAACGGGTATAAGAACTGAAATAATTTTCATTTCACTAGGAGCGCTATATTGTTCTCCGCGGATCATCTGGATTTCGCTGTAGAAATCCGATTCAAAACCATGCAAAACCTCGAATTTTCGTTGGCATCTCCATAATTCTTCATATACCGCCATGTAAGTTAGCCAGCAAAGTCGGCCTACTAATGGTCATGTGTGTGGTAGCGGTGCTGCCATATGGCTTCCTATCTAACATCAGTTTCGCTTGCATGGCGTAATATACACTAAGTTTCGCAAAAAAGTACAAAAAACATTCCTTATTTTTCTTCTCTCCTGTTCTACTACCAGAATCCACGGATGGGTACTGTGGAAGTTGATTGGTCTATCCAGTCGGAACTTAAACCAGTGTTTAGCGATCTTGTCCACTTTTGGGACCAGTGGTGACGGGTAATTTCAGTGACTCAAGACTGATAGGTAATATTGTCCCTCAAGGGGTGCTTAGTTGAATTAACAAGGGGGGGAGTGTTACTATTTTACTTGGAGGATAATTGATAGGGACGGACCACATGACCCGTAATTTATAGCTTAAGCTTTTAATCTACCGGCCATTGTAGTGATATGTCAGTGGTGTCGCAAGATTTAATGACATTTAATTTCAAAATGAATAAAATTCGAAAATAATTCGTGCTTCGTATAAGTGTATCCAACTTACATTTTTGAAAGGTGTAATTTCGGAGATTTTGGAGTTTTGGTATGGTAGAAAACACTTTAACATTAATTTATCGATGCACCAAGTACTCGGTTGTGGTTCCTTAGTAGCCTTTTCTTGTCTTTGGATTTAGCCTGAATAAGGTATTCGGACAAGCCTTCTAGTAAATTCATGTCGATTTCTTGAAAATCCTACAACGCCATAGACGAGAGGTTTCTTTGTAATTTGGGAACTACTTTTCCAATATCTGATATTTAGAGGGGATTGCTAGTTACAGGTTTGATAGGGAATTCGCAGTTTTCCACAGTTGGAAAATCATTTTGTTTCTTTTGGTTGCTTCTTATGTTAGTTTTCTCCCACTTGAGCATATGTATGTTCATTAAACTTTCCTCACATCTCTTATCAGGTTTCTTTTATTCTTAAATTTGTCCCTCTTCAATTGAGGGAAATCCATTTAAGCCATGTCCCCGAAGTCTAGCCCTTTATATCTGTTTTCATTTATAATTAAACTTGCTTCTCTGTTTGGTACATTTAATATAGAGCTGACTTCTACTTTATACTTATATTTAACCCATTTGAGGCATTTTTGGTCCGTATATACATGCTCCTTGCTGTTGCATAGCAGACATTTTTGTCGCCGCAAGTTCCATTGCATTCGGTTGAACTGCATTTCAGACATCTCGGTATCTTGTCTTTGCAAATAGTAGTGGAATGTCCCAACCTGCCGCAGTTTCTACACTGTCTGGGTTGAAATTTAAAATATTCGACTTTAGCATTAAAAAGTGCGATTGTTAGGAAGTCAGGGTGAATTCAAACTCGTTTGATGCATTTTTACTAATGAAATATTTATTTTACTACAGGTGAATTTATACATACTTTTCTACTTACATTGCTAGTTTGAATAAATCGTGGGAACGTACATGAATGTATGGAATGTGGTGGGAACCAGCATTGTTTTGGTTAGAATAATAACATGACAATAATTTTACGGTAGAGTTTTATGAGAATATGAAAACGTACGTTTTGGATTATAATTGTGAGGTTCTATGAAGTAAATTGGAATTAGAACTATAAGGTTTAGGACTTCAATTTCAGGTATGAGGTAAGTTAAAATGTGATTAGAATAATAAATACTGGAAGAATATTGCCCGAGAATATTATCTTGGTTGGTTTTGTCGAAACAAAGTTGTCTGCCTTTTCAGGGTCTCTCCTGTTAAGTTATGTGGCGTTGGTTAACTTAATGTCACTCAGTAATATACATATTTTGTTGCAGGGCCTAGCTATTTCTACTAGCTCCTTCAGGCCAAAATTTAATTCAGCATCCCGAATCACACCATATCTGCAGGTGAAACTACCTGGAATGAAGGCATTTATGTTTTTTCCTTAAGGGCATTATTTTCCGTTGCACCGTAAGCTTCCTTGGGTGTATCGAAGAAAACTTTTAGTCTTAGTCCATAATTTTTTACGTTGGTAACATCGCATTTTGATTCTTTGTTGAGCATAAAGAATCTCATTGGCATTAACCTGACGGGTTTAATTCTATGATAAGTGAAAAAATTTTTTCTTTAAAATCTCGTTCGTATCTCTTCGATTTGCCCTGGACAAGTGGAACTGACTATTCGTTGGGTAGATTTGCCTCCATATTGTTGGAAACGTTGTTTTTATCCATTAGCACAGGTGGTGTAAATTTTAAAGTTATGTCAGTCACTGTGGTGTTGATTCTAGTCTTTTTTCTGCTTTGCTCGGGACTAGTTCGTGCCCAGCATTTTCCTTCTTCTTTTTTCATTTTAGTTGATTTCATTCCCAGTTGAATTCACTTCTTATTTCCAGGTCAGAAAAGCGGTCGTGGGCACCCTATTCCATTTTGGAACATTTCAAAAAATAAATGAGGGTACTCATCTGTCTCTCTTCACACTTGAGGACAAGCACTTCAGAAATACTATTCCTAAAGACCTGATGTCTTGGGATTAAACTTAATCGAAATCTACTTTTTATGCAAAGTGAAAATGGGGGCAAAAAAACTAAAAAAAACCACTATCGTCTAAGAGGGGATGTGACCTCTAGGGTGTTAAGAATAGGAATGGATATACACCTTGCATGCTAAAAATTCACCTTGGACTGTCCACCGTATACCTATACCAGAGCATACATACTAACTAGGACTTGCAATCGATGAGCTGCCAAAATGAAAAGAGAGGCAAATAAACGTGTAATATATGGGTTGAAGTTTAAAATGTGTTGGATTAATTGCTTGCAAATTCAAGTTTTTGTTTAAAATACATATTCAGTTTTAATCCATTTCTCTTTACTCTATAAGAACCGTGAGAAATAAAATTTGTTCTGATTACGCTGCCTATACCTTTTAAGAAAATGAAGCTCATCTTCTGCACCTTCTACTGATAGCTAATCTTGAGAAGAAAAAACCTTGGAAGGCAATGAAATAAAACTTTTTAGTTTCCCGACTGTTTTCATCTCAAAGTCAAAGTCAGTGTTATAAGCGCTTTATTCAATACCAATCGTTATAAATTTTCAAAAAATGTAAAGAAAATCCCAATCAATAAAAATACTAAAACTTAATGGCCCAAATGTTACGTTATGAATCAAAAGCGTTTAACCAAAAAAAAAAAGCAGCAAGTTCAAACTTATTTCATTATTGCATATTTTATGGTTCAATTAGAAAAAGGATCAAAAACTAACCAACACTATTCAAAAATTATTTATAATTTCAACACAACAGTGAACTTACATCCTACACCTAATATTTATTACCTACTTGTAATAAAATTCAAGCAAAACCGTTATCTTATACTAAAAAAACGCTATCACAATACTCCTGACCTAAGCATTAAACCTTATCTCTAAGTCTAATATGATAAACATAACATATCTATTCCAAGTATTGAGACCTATCCTTAACTTTTTTTAACTTTTTAACAAATAACAACAACGACACTAAATGTAGCAATAATAAGCTGAAACTCCGCAAAACTAAGTAACGAAAAACACAAAAATAGAAAATAAACATGAATAATTTAGATATTGTTATTCAGCCACCTATACCTAGATTGCTCCGTCTTAGCTCGACTAGCGTCCACAAATCTCGGGAACTCAAATTCAGAGGGTATTTTATCTTCTCATCGGTGGCCCGTCTATGTATGTGATATATAATTGGGACAAATCAAATACATGAATCCTTCTAGAGAAATGAAGCCAGTAGCTAGGCAAGTCGCAATATACCCGTGTGTATGGTAGAACGGCTGTAAAATTCAGGGATTTGCATATCTTCCGATATCGTCACTTTAGCAGTTTGATAAATCCTTCTTTTCGATATAAAGTGTTTCAAAAATTAAGAAAAACTGATCAACAAAAAAAAGAAATCTATAGTTTACTCCGTTTAACACGATGCAGAGTTTACTGTATTTAATATTTTCATTTCATAATCGTTCATATCAAATACACGATACCCATTATTTGAAGAGTTTCATGAGTTTTATGTATATTCTTTTTTAATTATAAACCAGAAAAAATATACAAAAAAATAATGTGAAATTTGATGGGGTTCCCAGATTCATGCACTTATATAAGTTAAATTATACAATTTTTAATAAATAAATTTAAAAAAATAGGGGTATTCACCAACATCCTTGACGAGCGCCTGTTGATGAATGTGGATGATGCCTGAAACTTTAAGAAGTGAACGAATGGATACACCAAAAGTTCAAATATTTCACGAGTTTGTGATGCGATACCGAGAATAATGTTGAGGGGTCACAAAGGCGTACTAGAATTTGACCAATACATTTGAGAAATTCGTCAACAACATTCTGATAAATATTTCGGAATTTTCTTTTCATAGAGCAACAGCATAACGTTAATGTAAAAAAAATCCAATGCAATTTCTCGATTTTGTTTGTCAACATTGATATACCATCTTTTGTGGTATCATTGGCTGGGGAGTATCTCCAACGCTTCTAATAGTCCTTTCAATAAGCAATCATGCACGCTAGAATTCCATTCATCTTCGACTAGGGAAAATTTTGCACGAAATGCGGTTATTATATCAAGTGCATCTGATAATTATTCTTTGTTCATTGAATTAGTTAACTGAAACGAAAAATGATCAATGAAATTTCCTCAGTTTTCTATATATTGAACCTAACCAAACCGTCTACATTGGAATCGGAAATAAGAGCTTCCTTTAACAATCGCATAAGTTGAACTAAAATTACGGTATCGGCAATCAAGTGTAGGAGCGCTTATTTCCGCACTTTTATGCAAATCATTGGATATTTACGAGTGTGTACATTTTACGCATGCACTCGTGAAGATAAAGAGAACACTTTCACTCACCCGAACGACACATTTGAATAATAGAAAGATTACATGGGTTTTCGCTTAATCGCACCATTTAAATTCCAACACTCCGAACAATGTTCTTCATGCATTCAGCGGCTTTATTCATACTTGCATTCCTTTGCTGAGATGCCAACTCGATTTTGTATTCTTTCATATCATCTTCACATGCTGATGGTTTTTGAATGCTCATATTTATTCGTGGAGTACATACTAAAACTTGAGCCTTGAGATATTTTCACGTAATTGCTAATTTAATAGCGCCTGCCCCCATCTTCCTTGGTTGTATAGAATTCGGTCATGAACACGCGGATAGATTGATGATTAGGAATGAAAGCGTGTTGAAGAAGATATCGAGTTATTAGCCACCGAAACACCGAAGGCGCGCTAATGCTGTGAGAATATAAAGTATGTAATTAACAGGATTGCGAATAATACTGTTTGCTTTTTTGTCGTTGATCACCAAAGCAAACTCAACTCGAGAAAATGTTGGCGTCGACATTAATGTTGGTTTTTGATTTAGGGTGGCAAGCTCCACGATTTGGACAGGTTGAAATTGCACTGGAACGTTTTCCCGCACTGGGTAGCATTGAAGGCTACTGACTATGATTAAATTTTGAATTGAAACGCGAAATTTAACGCTAATTTCGTCACATCACACTGTGGAAGGGAGATTAAAATTGCGATTTTTTTCCGAATCACCCGCGGAAGGCTAAAGATCGCGACCAATTCCACTTCAAGACTCCCCGATCAAAAGCAGACTCTCACCTTGTGTGTCGCAACGATGGATTCTTGCCCAAGTCCACTCATCCGTCAACTCCGTATCACCCATCCCGTGGCATTGAAATTCATTTTCGTAAATTGTGTTGCAAAGGGGTTGTCGTGATCGAATTTTAACTGTAAATTCAAAATATATAATAATAATATAATATTTGCAATTAAAATTGGATCAAGTATTATATTGTTTTTCTAGCAGTTTTCCTAGACGACTGCTCGATTACTACAAATCTCCAGTGCATACCAAGGCTGATAAGATTTGCATTTACTACCTGATTCTTTTAAGTAAAAGAAACTTTTTCATGTCAACCATAATACAATGACTAACAAGTAGGGTCAGTTTCTACAAATTTCCGAATAACGGGACTTGCCGGCGCGTGAGATAGTATGTGTGACAGCGTGCACAGACAGGGCATGGTAAATATGTAACAAATTCGATGAAAGTAAAACAGGAAAGAACAGTCATCAGCTGACTGGTAAATACTTTGCATTGAAAGAAAAGAGAAGTCCGAGTAACAACTGAACGATTTCTTCGTTCAATTAACCGAATGTTGTCAAAAGACAAATGTCATATTTTTCTCTCTTGCGGCGCAAGTATAGTAAGTCGATCGAACTCATTTAGCATAAAGTGAGTGTGAGAATGACTAAAGATGGGAACAGACTACGACAAGATAGGCGCGTGACTATCATAATTTAAATGGGAGCCCACACCATACGACTTCGCGCCTTCTCTCGTCAGAATTTTTTGTCGCAAGGTTCCTAGATTTTTTCTAAAAAATTGGTTTTTTAAACATAATAATTTTTCCGTCACACATTCTTGTGGTACTCGCGGATAATTCCTGATAAGGGCATAACTTCTAAGAGGGATATAAGCTCTGCGCATGCCTAAGGATCCGTGGCAAATCTTGTCGCAGTGTGTTTTTATTTGCGGCTTAAAATCGCCCGATGCCATAGTTGTATAAAAATTTGGTCAAACCTTAAAATATATTACAATAACTATTATATGAGGTGTTATTTTTATGAAATTTTCCATTACCAAATCACAAAGTGGCTGCCCTATGTCCTCGATGGCCTCACAAATTCCATCCATCCAATTTCAACGCACACAACCATAATTTGCCGCTTCACGTACAAACCCATAGAAACGCAAGAGCAGGCAAACCTAGGAATAGGTTCTACAGGAAGCCCAATATTCCCCTTCACGCGTATTTGATTTTTTTTAGTGTTAGTAAAACATGCTCATAATATTGATGCATCAGTGCCGTAAGGAATAAAGTTATTTTGAGTAGGGGCAAAATTATCTAGATTTAAAATTAGCGCGAGGAATACTAAGAAGAAATTAATCTCTTTATTTGCTATATATAAACAATCTATAAATATATATATATATATATATATATATATATATATATATATATATATATATATATATATATATATATATATATATATATACACATATATACACACACATTTTTAAATATTGTATATATATAAATAAATGTGTATATATGTTTATATATGTATTGTATATATACATATATGTAAATATATATATATATATATATATATATATATATATATATATATATATATATATATATATATATATATATATATATATATATATATATATATATATATATATATATATATATATATATATATATATATATATTTACACATATGTGTATATATGTATATATGTATTGTATATATACATATATGTATATATATATATATATATATATATATATATATATATATATATTTATATATATATACATATATATGTGTATGTTTGAAAATACATATTAACTTGTATACATATATATATATATATATATATATATATATATATATATATATATATATATATATATATATATATATATAAATATACAGTAGACCCCATTCGTATAAAAAAGGGTATATTTTAAAGAAAAAGAGCTTGTTTTCGGTACTGTTGCATTAGAATTAATTACTCTAGTGTACCTACACTGCAAACAACGTATAGAATATATTATGAACGCTACAGTACATAAAATGTTAAATGATAAGTGTTACATACATACATACATACATACTTTAATATGTAGTTCTCTTGAAAATATACTGTTGTCACAGGATTTTATTTTTTGAACATTTCGTGGAGAGTACGTTGCCTTGACATAGGACAACGTTTCCGAGCGGCGAGGTCCCGCAGGCGCATGACGACTTAAAGTTGTACTGTGTCACATTCCAGTTGCCGCTCCATCCACTTTAAGGCATTTTCAAAGCAAATAAAATTATTTATCATCTTAACACTACAGTGAACTTTGATCCTACACCTAATATGTTTTAACTTAATTCTAATAAATGCAATCAAAAACTTTATCTTATACTATAAAGGTCAAGGTCAAAAGCGCTTTATTTAATACTAATCGTTATAAATTTTAAAAGAATATAAAGCAAAATCCAAACAATAACGATAAAAAACTTAATGGCCCAAATGGCTCTCTAAATTTGCACGTTATCATTAAACACATTTAAAAAAAAAAAACTATAGCAAATTCAAATCAATGAAGATTCTTACATATTTTTACAATTCAATTGGAAAAAGGAGAAAAAACCAACCAACACTATTCTAAAGTTATTTATAATCTTAACACTACAGTGAACTTTGATCCTACACCTAATATGTTTTAACTTAATTCTAATAAATGCAATCAAAAACTTTATCTTATACTATAAAAAATCTTTAACAATGTTCTTAACCTAAGCGTTAAACCTTATCTCTAACCTAATATAATAAACATAATATAAACCTAACCTATACCTAATTTTTAACACAAATAAACAATAACACTAAATGTAACAATAATGAGCTGAAACTCAAAAACTAAATAGCGAAAAACACCAAAACTGAAAAATAAACACGAATAATTTAGACATTGTCATTCAGCCACTAATACCTGGATTGCGCCGTCTCAACTCGATCAGCTTCAACGAATCTAGCAAATGAGTATCTCCATTGGAACTGTTGGTCTCGTGAACTCAAATTAGGAGGATATTTTATCTTCTTATCGGTGGCCCGTCGATATATGTGATTTATGACTGGGACGCCGTCAGAATCAAAAACATATCGATTCATGTCCAAATACACGAATGCTTCTGGAGGAACGAGGCCAGTAGCGAGGCAAGTCGCTATATACCCGTCTGTAGGGTGGAACGGCTGTGAAATCTAAGGGTTTTCACTCACAGTCACAGATCTAGCGATATGATTCCGAAGAAGCTTCAATATGAAGATATCGACCCTGGTCACTTCAGCAGTTTGATAAATTCTTCTGTTCGATATATAATGTTTCCAATCCGTCTCAGGCTTTCTGTACAAACCAGTACATGCACGAAGACATTTCCTTTCGAAAACTCTTAATTTTTCCATCGTACTAGCGCTCTGGTTGTACCAGATCTGACATCCATATGTCGAAACTGGTCTAACCAGGATTCTACGTCTAGCACTCGCTCCTGTCATTAATTTTAAAAATTAATTAATTTTTCGCAAAAGTCTGTAATGATTTTCTACTTTCAGATCGAACGCGGAACCGACCTCTCATCGGTTCTAGACGTTAAGTCTGAGTAGTGCCAACGGATGGTACCAACAGGTCAACCAATCCGTGCACCGTAACCCATTCATGCGGTGACTGCTTGTCGGCCAGCTAGTTCGGAGAGGATTTCGGTCGCGGGTCTCCGAATGGATTACGCTCAATTACAATATTTCAGTCACCTGAACTTGCCCGTTTTCCAAACGCGTCAACAATTACTCATCCAGAACGAGAAACCTACATTACGTTAGTTCTGGATGTGATCGATCCACAGATCTCAAATCAAAAACGCTACAAAAACCCATGGGCGCGTTACCGATTCACCGACGCGGTACCGAAAAATATGCTACTCGAACTTAAACCGAAGAAGACTACTCTAAAGAAATGACGAAACAATCAAAGGTACCGCGTACCGCGCGCGACGCGAAACCGACTTCAGCGGATTTGTCGAAACCCTAACCTCGCGACGGCATACCTACCCTACACTTCCCTTTCACGCTGAAAAAAAACGAGCCACTGAAAAGGAAAGTCGTTAGTTGCTTAGCAATTCATATTATTTTTTTTTATTCAGGTCCTACAAATCGATATAATTTTTCTATCAGTATTTCTATCTTTATCTATCCTTATCCTGTAAGCTACTTTACTTAAATATCCTATTTTGACGCAATCTGTATGAAAATTTTATACCATTAATCATTCGTGTTTAATATTAGGTTTAATGATTATCGAAAAATACGGTTAATAGCTATTTTACTAATCCTTGTTCAAATTTGTTGAAATTGATTTTCTCCTTAATAATTCAAAGGTTAAAGGAGTGTGGAACTAAGGTAACATAACGAAGCTAAAGTAAAGTAAACTAAGATTATG
The DNA here is from genome assembly GCA_963969285.1 of Odontomyia ornata. Taxonomy (NCBI): domain Eukaryota; kingdom Metazoa; phylum Arthropoda; class Insecta; order Diptera; family Stratiomyidae; genus Odontomyia; species Odontomyia ornata. The sequence continues at coordinate 106,565,207 of OZ017738.1, read as the reverse complement.
CAAATTATCGTGTTGTGGTTGGTTGGTTGTCATGTGTTCATATTATTAGTAAAGGATTCTTGCTTCATCTAAATACAAAATTAGGCTGAGTCGTTTGTTGCTCGAACAAATTCGCCTTGTTGTGTATTTAAATTAAGTGCTTTCTCTATCGGTGTGCTGACTACTTTTCGTTCCAGCTTGCCGTTTACGCGTTCTCTTGACAGTTGTTACGGTTGTTAATTCTGTGGTGTTAATGGAATAATCGATACATAAACTAAAGTTAAATCTTTACATGCTTCTAAATCCTGCAATACATTTAAATTGATGTTATTAACTTAAGTCTGAAATTCTACCGTTTTGTTTGTTTTTATCTAGTGTAATTAAATTTAAGTTGCATATATTGTATCGTTATCCGTTATACTTAATTTAGCTAAATAGATTTATCGTTTCTGTTTGATAAAATTTCGTTCTCTTATTTATCGTGTTTTCTTAAATGGATTAGTTGTAGGGTTTCTAGATTATTTGTGTATTATTATTACTAAGTGTTTGTTTTGCTCTAGGTGTTTATTTTAAATGGGTTTATGTTTGTGGTAATTAACGATTACGTCCGGCAATTTTGGAACTTATTCCATAAAAATATTTCTTAATATTTTTGGGCCGAATGACTAGGAGAACTTCTGATTTTCTTTAATTCTTACAAACCCCAGCCCACAACACTCAACTTTCAATAAATATTTAGAACTATATTAACTTGTTGTTAAAATCTTTTTTCTACAGCTAACATTTCTACATCCTATTTAGGTATATGATAATGTTTCTACTAAACATTCTGAATCGATGCAAACGGAATGCTTATTCGCATAAAATTTACTATATAATTAACAGAATTTGAGTTTATGTACAAAATGATATCAACTGTGGCGCCATAACATGAAATTTTGCTTATATTTATGACAAAATAATTAATTTAATTAATCTTTGATAGTTACAAAATTCGTTCAGCCTTATTCCATTAAGTTGTAAATATTCAAATGTACAAGCAAATCTTTTCTTTAAGCCAATCACCTTGATATCACGTTTAAATCTCGAATGTAAATATCGTGCAGTTTGATCTAACTATTTTTCTTAAATGGAAACCAGCTGACTCAGATAAATCCTGATTTCATGTTATGACATCCAGAATTTAAAAATAGGTAACGAGTGATATTAGAAACTGTAACCTGAATTGTCCTCCTTTGGTGTTACAATTTCTTCCTCTATAGGTATATATATTGTGCGTCTCTGATTTGTATTAAGTGTTGGCGAGATGTTTCACATTTTTCCAGAAAATTGTACGATTGATGGATAACGTCAAGGCATCTGATGCATATTTGGTCGGGTAAATCATTATTCTCGCTGACTAACAACTTTGAAAATAGGTTCCATAATTCAACAACGCTCCTGCAAGTAACATTAATTCGTGGTGCTATGGATTTAGCAATATGATGCATTTCCTTATCACTTTCGGCACATATCCGACACAATTGGTTGAAATTCATTTTCACATTGAAAATTTATTATTAACTGCTGCGAGAAATCATCAAATCCTCTATGAAATATGATAAAAATTTAAGCAACAAAATCTCTTGTTTATGTTGTCAGTGACATTTCTTCTTTGACATTTTCATAACTTTTTGATTATCATCATTCTCATCATTATCATCGCTGATCGCCGTTGATAGTTTATTTTCCTGATTTCGTGCAATCAATTCGGAAAGTGGTTGCCAATCCTCGTCGTCATCATCATCTTCATTTGTTACTATTTCTTTAGTTTTGTTTTCAGCCGGCCGCATGAATGCCCTCACATCCGCCAACAATTCCTCTTCTGGAACTTCTTCTTTGATACCGACTGAATGTTTTATCGAAGGTATATTTCCACTTAGTCCGCAGTTCACGCAACGTTAAATTTGATGAGGTGATCAGCCGCTGCATAGCTTCGCAATAATAGCAGCAAAGCTCTAGTGGATCACAATACCGAGTCAGTTCATTGTCACAATTGTCACTTTTCAAAAAGACATCTGACCATTCAAGAAAATTGTTTGCAGATGTGAAAACTTTCGTGCAACCAGCTGAAACCAAAATTATCATACGAACGCAACAATTTTCGTTCCGGATTCTTGCGATTTTCTATCAAGAATGAGGTTAGAGACGGAACTCGGGAAATATCCGTTAGCAGACTTACCTTTCTATAGATATTTTCGGCACAAACGAGAGCGAAATCCGGACTCTGCCGCACCCAACAATTAGCAGCTGCTATCTCTGGTTCTTCCGATATTCCGCGACACTGGACATATTCGAAGACGACAGCCACGAAAAACTAAGCCGACATGTGGCTGTCAAAAATTTCGGTTGTCACCTCGGACAAAACATCTGTGCGTGGAATGGCACTTCATATGGCGGAAATGTGCTTCTCCAGATGTCGCCAGTGGCATAGTTTTCTCGATGGCCACGGTGGAGGGGCATTTCCAGATGGCTATGTCTCGAAATGTGCCGGGGTTGGATTAATTCTATATTTCGAATATTTATATCCACGGATCTAAATATTTGGACAGAAAAAAAAAATATTTTCTGCACAACGATATCCGCACAACAGATGAAGTCCGCTGGCACTTCGAGGACATATCCATCTGGCAGGTTACAAGGGTTCGGGATCGGAATCACTTCGATTCCTGGGCGTAGGCGTCACATTACACATTCCCCCCCCCAAAATCGAAGTAATTACGATCCCGTCTCCTTTGTAAAAGGTCTTGGTTAGGGACGTGGCGGGTCGAAGATCGGTTTCGAAGGATAGGCTACAACCATGTTCGTGAAGACTCGACAGTGACTATATAGTAGGAAGTCAGGTGTTATTCGGAGGCCTTCGTCTAGGCAGAGATTTGGGATAAGCCAAGGTTTCTCGTGGGAATTAGTTGCACTTCATCGTCTAAGGTCTTTTGCGTGGTAAATTCCCAGGGTCTTACCAGTCATGTCCGCGATGAGGTATCGGGTGGGGCTTATGACTTGTATGACTCGACACTTCACGAATTTCTTGTCTAGTTTGGCATTGTAATGGCGGGCTGCATCGCTCTGTCGGAAGTTTCGACGATATATTTCGTCGCCGGCCTTAAAGCCAGAAGGATGAGATCGCAAGTTGTACCGCTCCTCTCCCATCCGTCTACTTTCTTCAATCTTCTCCCGCAGTTGATCTCGCAGAAGTTAGAGCTTTTCGTGCGGTTCTAGAACCACGATTGGGTCCTCTAGCGATTTCAGCTGCCGCAATAGCCGGTAAGCGCTCCCATGACCGATCATGTACTGGCCGAACACTGCAAAATACGGCGAAATGCCGGTCGTGGCGTGGTACGACGAGCGCAGCGCACTAGTGATGGCGGACAATTTGCGATCCCAGTCCCTCTGATTCGGGTGGACATAGGCGCGAATGGCCGCTATGAGCGTACGATTCAGTCGTTCGGATGCGTTGGCTTGTGGTGAATAGACGGCAGTTCATTGGTGGATGATGCCGTATTTGGACATTAGGTCTCGGAACTTGCTGGAGGTGAACTGGACCCCATTGTCGGAGACAAGTTTCTCCGGAACTCCAAACATGTGAAAGACTCGTTTCTCCAAAAAGCTGATTATAGGTCCAGTGTGCATGTTACGTAGTGGTTCTATGATAGGGAATTTAGAGAGCTGGTCCAGGACCACGACAGCTCCCGTGTGACCAGAAGCAGATCGAGGGTAAGGACCGATAAGATCAATGTACAAGCGCTGGAACACGCGTTCGGGGACTTCAACCTTACCCATGGGTGGCCGAAGAATGGTGTTGGGCGCTTTAGTGCACTTGCATAGCTCACAAGAGGCTACGTACGCTTTTATCTGTTGTGCCATCTTAGGCCAAAAGAAACAGGTTTTCAACCGCCTAAGTGTACGACCGTATCCGCCGTGCGCACTTGATGGGTGGTCATGAGCCCACCTGATAAGATCAGTGGTTAATTCTTCGGGCACCCACAACTTCCACTGTTCTTCTTCTTGTATGGGGTCTCCGGATGCGTGTCCCATCCGTTTGTAAATAAATCCATCCGTCAACCGCAGTTCAGGAAGCTGGGGCTGTTGATTCTGGATAGTGTGAATCAGTTGGGTGTAGCTGGCTGACTTGAAGGCAGGATGGTCCAAATCGATCAATTGGGGGCTGTCGTCCTCTTGGACCAACTCGGCTCCTTCAGGGGCAAACATTCTGGATAGGGTGTCGGGGACTACATGCTGGCTTCCTTTTCAGTGGCGAATTGTGAAGTCAAATGCCTGTAGTTTCAGTGCCCACCTGGCCAATCTGCCGTTGAGATCAGTCTGGCTCATGAGCCATTTCAGAGAAGCGTGATCCGTAACGGTTTCAAAGGTGTGTCCCTCCACATAGGCTCGGAAGCGTTTCACTGCCAACACCGCAGCTAGACATTCCTGCTCGGAGACCGTGTAATTTCGCTGGGCTGGGTTCAGCTTGTGAGACATGAAGGCTATAGGTCTCTCCTCGCCGTCTTGTGCAACCTGGACTAAGACTGCTCCCACCCCATGTTGACTCGCGTCACAATGGATTGAGAACGGTTTGTCAAAGTCCGGGCTGTGCAGTACGGGGGCTGTAGTCAGACTCTTCTTTAGCTCTTCAAAGGCTCGCAAGCTGGGCTCTTCCCAGACGAATTTACGTCCCTTACGCAGCATGTCGGTCAAAGGAGTGGTAATGGTGGCATAGTCACGTACAAAACGCTGGTACCATCCGCATAAGCCTAAGAATCGGCGTAACTGTTTGGTGGTCTTGGGTAGTGGAAAAACGTCAATCGCTTGAGTCTTTTCCGGATCGGTCTTGATATGCCCATGCCCAATGATGTGACCTAAATACTTCACCTCCGTCATCACGAACTGGCTCTTCCTTATGTTGATGGTTAATCTTGCCCTCCGGATGTGTAGAGCCACCTCCTGAAGCAGGTCGATGTGTTCGTCAAAGGTCTCGGTTATAAGCAGCAGATCGTCCAAGTAAACGAAAACTTGGTGCCGCAAATGAGGTGGTATCACCTTATCCATAAGGCGCGTCATCGTTTGGGGGGCATTACACAATCCGAATGGCATGGTCACGAATTGATATAGGGGCCGACCTGGGACTGTGAAGGCTGTTTTCTCCTTTGAACCGGGGTCTAAAGGAATTTGCCAGAAGGCGTCCTTGAGGTCTAAGCTCGTGATGAAATGGGCTTTAGGCAATCGACTCAAAATGCCTTCGATCAACGGTAGAGGATATGCGTCCTTGACTGTGACGGCGTTCAAGCGTCTGGCATCTAAGCATAACCGGACCTTGTTCGGCTTGACAACTAAGGTGACTGGGGAAGCCCACGCGCTCTGTGATTCTTCGATTACGCCTAATGATAGCATTCGATCCACTTCGGCATATAACGATTTTTCCTTCGCCGGAGATATGGCGAAATGTCTCTGTTTTATGGGTTTAGCGTCCCCCACATCTATCGTGTGGAACACCAGGGCAGTCCTCCCGAGACCTTCTTTCTCATGCGATGGAAAAGCCGATATAGCCGAGTCGAGACGCAGTTGCTGAGTTACATCCAGTGTATGCCGTAGTAAGTTAGTGGGTTGAGATTGGTCAGGAACGGTGGTGACGGACTCCAGGGTCGAACCGGAAAATAGTGCCGGGGCCAAGTTAAATTTTCGAACGAAATCCACTCCTAGGTAGAGATTCTGGGTTAACTGAGGTATAATGAAAAATTCCATAGGTTTAGTTACCCCTTTAAAGGTGACATCCGTCATAATTTTTCCCACTACAGAGTGACGAGTTCCGTCCGCCGTGCTTAACCAGGAGGTGAAATGACGGATTTGGTCCGCGTGCTTTGCCAGTACCTCCCCTGCAAACTCGGCAGAGATGCAATTCACACTGGCTCCCGTATCGACTAAGCCTGATACTCGTTTTTGCAGGAGGTGTACTGACGCATATGGCCGGACATCCTCCCTCAATAATTCGTCTAAGTATATGTCCTTCAACACTTTTCTCGACTGCCTGACTTTTCTCCAGAAGCTCCGCATCCGACGCGTGGCTCGCTTGCTTCGCGGTGGGACAGTTGTGACCAATTCCTCATGGAAGATGCGCTGTCGAGTAGCCAAATAATTCCGCAGCCTAACATGAAAAGGTTTTACATGCCAAGGAACAATCGTCTCGCTATCCTTTCCCTGCGCGTTGGCCTCGGCGAAGGACGGCGTCGGTTGTGGAACTTCGGGAGAACTGTGGTTAGCGGTGCGAGTCAGCAGACTTGGAGTCATGTTGGGAGCTGGGTCATAGCTTGTGATGGGGTCTGGATTGGTTCGTCCGGGGTCTAGGAGTGCCGACGGGTGGTCGCGGCACTCGGTGGCAAGTTTTTTCGCCCTTTGCAATTTGCACAATCAGGTGCGTATGTGTCGACCTTCCCGCAACGGTAGCAGAAAAGCGTTGGCTCCGCTGGACATGCATAGAACCGATGTCCCGGTTGTCGGCAGTTCCAACAGACCGTCGGGCTTGTAATTGCTTCAAGGGAGGGTCGATCAATCAATGCTGGGTCCTCAAGCTCCGGTGGTGCTCCGCTCCTCGGTACTGGTACTGGATCAGCAAGCAGGTGGTCTGCTGCCATCAACTCCGCGGTGTGATGATTTCGGGGATTTGGTCCCGTTATGCGAGGTTGTGGACGGAAGGTACAACGCCGCTCATCCAAGTGTTCTTGTCTGCGGGCATGGAGGCGCAATCCCTGTATGGTGTTGATGGGAAAATGCAGAAGGCTGTTCTGGAGATCCCAGCGCATATTCTCTCTGATAATTTCTACCAATTCGTCCTCGGGCATGGTATTTCGCAAGCGAGTGCTCAATCTCACTATACTGGTGTAGTACTGGTCGAACGGTTCGTGAGCGCCTTGTTTCCGTTTCTTTATTTGCTCCCTTAGCTCTCTCTCAGTGAAGCCATCCTCAAATCGATTGCGGAAGGCTGCACTGAAAGAGTGCCAAGTGGGACGTGGCGTTGACTCTTTAAAGCTCCAGTACCAGTCGGCAGCGTCGCCGCTGAACAAAAGATGTGCATGCCGGAGGAAGGCCGAGGAATCACCTACCAGGGTGCTGGATACCAACGCCTGAATCCGGAAAAGGAACCGGTCCGCCGATATCATATCGTTGAACCCTGTAAAGTTCAGGCGCCAACTCTCCATGATACGAGGCGTCGGGTCTCGAAAAGGTGCCAATGCGTTCCCGGGGGGAATCACATCCTCGATTGACCTGTGGTACTGAACTGCCTCGGGGGCTGGAGGTACCAACGGGGGTCCGGTACTGTGTCGCGGTCTGTATTCGGGAGCTCTGGGATCCATTCCCGAGTTCCTTGGAGGTGGGACCCATTGCTCGGATTGTCGGGAGTGGGGCATCGCCACACTGGGATTTGGCTCCCAGCCAAGCGGAGTTCTCACGCGGCTGGGTGGTTGGCTCAACGGGAGATTCTGGATCTTTCCCTCCAGGTTGCCAATCCTCTCCGACATATCCCTCATCAACGCCACGAGGGTGTCAATGGAGTGGGCGGAAGGCATGGTTGTCACCTCGGACACGACACTTGCAGCCGGAACTTCACCGCCTACTGCTCCTTGCAGGTCTAAGAGTGGTTGTGACGGTTCGGCTTCTGGAGCTCCTTTCGCCACTGCTCCACGCGTCGGTAGGGGCGTTCCGATGGGGACGTCTAGGGCGGTCCGCTCGATGGGTCGCCGACATAATGGGCAACTCTCTGACGTGAGGAGGAGCTGTTGTACACAGGCACGATGGAATAGATGTCCACAATCCAATCGCACGCTGTGTACGCCCTCCACTACGTCCTCAAAACAGATTCCACAGTTCGCGGGTTGGACCGTTTTGGACCGGGTCCACCGCTTTTCTGGGGTCCGCTTCGTTGCCATATTTGTTCTTGCTAGGTGTGTTTGATCCTATGTGTAACTAAAAGGGTAAAAAAAAAGAGAAAAAAATGTAAACTACGCCTACTCTAATAATGTAAACTATAGGTATATCTATTCGCTTAAGACTTATTTAGTGGCCGATAGTGGCGAACTATTTATATCGAATGAGAAGAAAATTTATTTGATATACACTTTCCTTTCCAGTGGTCGAACTCTTCAGCGGGAAATGAGAGTGCGTGGTAATCTGCCGAAGAAAGGGTGCTTCGGTCGATTTACGAAATTTATCCCCATACCCACATACATTACAAACCGTTTCTAATCTACGTTAAATGACTCGACGAGACAAGTGGTAGAGCTACCGTAACGACTTTGTACGCGGTCAAAATTCCCGACGCGTGGAAGCATTCCGGGCTTCGCAACTCCAGCATACGCCATCGAACGTTGAACCGATACCACTCGTCTAACACGCATACGAAATAGTTAGAATCCTTCCGCGACATAAAGGCAAGGTAGCCTTCTATTTTCTTGAGAGTCCATGCTGATAGGTAAACCCATCAGACTGGCAGTTCCATCAAGAAAATAGAAGGTCCTTACAGGGGTTAACCTGGGACAACACATCGGAAGGATTCTGTCGCGAAAGCAAAATCAAACAAAGGAGAGCGGAAGCTACAACTCACGTGAAGCGACCTCTAATGTGTATCACACAATTCCACTGCTCCTGATAGTGGGACTCGAGTACCAAAGTACCTTACATCCTCCGTAAAGGACCAACTCGTCAGAAGACGCGAAGTTCTTTCCCCCTTAGGATGTTTTTGGCCCCACGTTGGGCGCCATTTGTAATGATTTTCTACTTTCAGATCGAACGCGGAACCGACCTCTCATCGGTTCTAGACGTTAAGTCTGAGTAGTGCCAACGGATGGTACCAACAGGTCAACCAATCCGTGCACCGTAACCCATTCATGCGGTGACTGCTTGTCGGCCAGCTAGTTCGGAGAGGATTTCGGTCGCGGGTCTCCGAATGGATTACGCTCAATTACAATATTTCAGTCACCTGAACTTGCCCGTTTTCCAAACGCGTCAACAATTACTCATCCAGAACGAGAAACCTACATTACGTTAGTTCTGGATGTGATCGATCCACAGATCTCAAATCAAAAACGCTACAAAAACCCATGGGCGCGTTACCGATTCACCGACGCGGTACCGAAAAATATGCTACTCGAACTTAAACCGAAGAAGACTACTCTAAAGAAATGACGAAACAATCAAAGGTACCGCGTACCGCGCGCGACGCGAAACCGACTTCAGCGGATTTGTCGAAACCCTAACCTCGCGACGGCATACCTACCCTACACTTCCCTTTCACGCTGAAAAAAAAACGAGCCACTGAAAAGGAAAGTCGTTAGTTGCTTAGCAATTCATATTATTTTTTTTTATTCAGGTCCTACAAATCGATATAATTTTTCTATCAGTATTTCTATCTTTATCTATCCTTATCCTGTAAGCTACTTTACTTAAATATCCTATTTTGACGCAATCTGTATGAAAATTTTATACCATTAATCATTCGTGTTTAATATTAGGTTTAATGATTATCGAAAAATACGGTTAATAGCTATTTTACTAATCCTTGTTCAAATTTGTTGAAATTGATTTTCTCCTTAATAATTCAAAGGTTAAAGGAGTGTGGAACTAAGGTAACATAACGAAGCTAAAGTAAAGTAAACTAAGATTATGCAAATTATCGTGTTGTGGTTGGTTGGTTGTCATGTGTTCATATTATTAGTAAAGGATTCTTGCTTCATCTAAATACAAAATTAGGCTGAGTCGTTTGTTGCTCGAACAAATTCGCCTTGTTGTGTATTTAAATTAAGTGCTTTCTCTATCGGTGTGCTGACTACTTTTCGTTCCAGCTTGCCGTTTACGCGTTCTCTTGACAGTTGTTACGGTTGTTAATTCTGTGGTGTTAATGGAATAATCGATACATAAACTAAAGTTAAATCTTTACATGCTTCTAAATCCTGCAATACATTTAAATTGATGTTATTAACTTAAGTCTGAAATTCTACCGTTTTGTTTGTTTTTATCTAGTGTAATTAAATTTAAGTTGCATATATTGTATCGTTATCCGTTATACTTAATTTAGCTAAATAGATTTATCGTTTCTGTTTGATAAAATTTCGTTCTCTTATTTATCGTGTTTTCTTAAATGGATTAGTTGTAAGGTTTCTAGATTATTTGTGTATTATTATTACTAAGTGTTTGTTTTGCTCTAGGTGTTTATTTTAAATGGGTTTATGTTTGTGGTAATTAACGATTACGTCCGGCAATTTTGGAACTTATTCCATAAAAATATTTCTTAATATTTTTGGGCCGAATGACTAGGAGAACTTCTGATTTTCTTTAATTCTTACAAACCCCAGCCCACAACACTCAACTTTCAATAAATATTTAGAACTATATTAACTTGTTGTTAAAATCTTTTTTCTACAGCTAACATTTCTACATCCTATTTAGGTATATGATAATGTTTCTACTAAACATTCTGAATCGATGCAAACGGAATGCTTATTCGCATAAAATTTACTATATAATTAACAGAATTTGAGTTTATGTACAAAATGATATCAACTGTGGCGCCATAACATGAAATTTTGCTTATATTTATGACAAAATAATTAATTTAATTAATCTTTGATAGTTACAAAATTCGTTCAGCCTTATTCCATTAAGTTGTAAATATTCAAATGTACAAGCAAATCTTTTCTTTAAGCCAATCACCTTGATATCACGTTTAAATCTCGAATGTAAATATCGTGCAGTTTGATCTAACTATTTTTCTTAAATGGAAACCAGCTGACTCTGAGATAAATCCTGATTTCATGTTATGACATCCAGAATTTAAAAATAGGTAACGAGTGATATTAGAAACTGTAACCTGAATTGTCCTCCTTTGGTGTTACAATTTCTTCCTCTATATGTATATATATTGTGCGTCTCTGATTTGTATTAAGTGTTGGCGAGATGTTTCACATTTTTCCAGAAAATTGTACGATTGATGGATAACGTCAAGGCATCTGATGCATATTTGGTCGGGTAAATCATTATTCTCGCTGACTAACAACTTTGAAAATAGGTTCCATAATTCAACAACGCTCCTGCAAGTAACATTAATTCGTGGTGCTATGGATTTAGCAATATGATGCATTTCCTTATCACTTTCGGCACATATCCGACACAATTGGTTGAAATTCATTTTCACATTGAAAATTTATTATTAACTGCTGCGAGAAATCATCAAATCCTCTATGAAATATGATAAAAATTTAAGCAACAAAATCTCTTGTTTATGTTGTCAGTGACATTTCTTCTTTGACATTTTCATAACTTTTTGATTATCATCATTCTCATCATTATCATCGCTGATCGCCGTTGATAGTTTATTTTCCTGATTTCGTGCAATCAATTCGGAAAGTGGTTGCCAATCCTCGTCGTCATCATCATCTTCATTTGTTACTATTTCTTTAGTTTTGTTTTCAGCCGGCCGCATGAATGCCCTCACATCCGCCAACAATTCCTCTTCTGGAACTTCTTCTTTGATACCGACTGAATGTTTTATCGAAGGTATATTTCCACTTAGTCCGCAGTTCACGCAACGTTAAATTTGATGAGGTGATCAGCCGCTGCATAGCTTCGCAATAATAGCAGCAAAGCTCTAGTGGATCACAATACCGAGTCAGTTCATTGTCACAATTGTCACTTTTCAAAAAGACATCTGACCATTCAAGAAAATTGTTTGCAGATGTGAAAACTTTCGTGCAACCAGCTGAAACCAAAATTATCATACGAACGCAACAATTTTCGTTCCGGATTCTTGCGATTTTCTATCAAGAATGAGGTTAGAGACGGAACTCGGGAAATATCCGTTAGCAGACTTACCTTTCTATAGATATTTTCGGCACAAACGAGAGCGAAATCCGGACTCTGCCGCACCCAACAATTAGCAGCTGCTATCTCTGGTTCTTCCGATATTCCGCGACACTGGACATATTCGAAGACGACAGCCACGAAAAACTAAGCCGACATGTGGCTGTCAAAAATTTCGGTTGTCACCTCGGACAAAACATCTGTGCGTGGAATGGCACTTCATATGGCGGAAATGTGCTTCTCCAGATGTCGCCAGTGGCATAGTTTTCTCGATGGCCACGGTGGAGGGGCATTTCCAGATGGCTATGTCTCGAAATGTGCCGGGGTTGGATTAATTCTATATTTCGAATATTTATATCCACGGATCTAAATATTTGGACAGAAAAAAAAATATTTTCTGCACAACGATATCCGCACAACAGATGAAGTCCGCTGGCACTTCGAGGACATATCCATCTGGCAGGTTACAAGGGTTCGGGATCGGAATCACTTCGATTCCTGGGCGTAGGCGTCACATTACACATTCCCCCCCCCAAAATCGAAGTAATTACGATCCCGTCTCCTTTGTAAAAGGTCTTGGTTAGGGACGTGGCGGGTCGAAGATCGGTTTCGAAGGATAGGCTACAACCATGTTCGTGAAGACTCGACAGTGACTATATAGTAGGAAGTCAGGTGTTATTCGGAGGCCTTCGTCTAGGCAGAGATTTGGGATAAGCCAAGGTTTCTCGTGGGAATTAGTTGCACTTCATCGTCTAAGGTCTTTTGCGTGGTAAATTCCCAGGGTCTTACCAGTCATGTCCGCGATGAGGTACCGGGTGGGGCTTATGACTTGTATGACTCGACACTTCACGAATCTCTTGTCTAGTTTGGCATTGTAATGGCGGGCTGCATCGCTCTGTCGGAAGTTTCGACGATATATTTCGTCGCCGGCCTTAAAGCCAGAAGGATGAGATCGCAAGTTGTACCGCTCCTCTCCCATCCGTCTACTTTCTTCAATCTTCTCCCGCAGTTGATCTCGCAGAAGTTGGAGCTTTTCGTGCGGTTCTAGAACCACGATTGGGTCCTCTAGCGATTTCAGCTGCCGCAATAGCCGGTAAGCGCTCCCATGACCGATCATGTACTGGCCGAACACTGCAAAATACGGCGAAATGCCGGTCGTGGCGTGGTACGACGAGCGCAGCGCACTAGTGATGGCGGACAATTTGCGATCCCAGTCCCTCTGATTCGGGTGGACATAGGCGCGAATGGCCGCTATGAGCGTACGATTCAGTCGTTCGGATGCGTTGGCTTGTGGTGAATAGACGGCAGTTCGTTGGTGGATGATGCCGTATTTGGACATTAGGTCTCGGAACTTGCTGGAGGTGAACTGGACCCCATTGTCGGAGACAAGTTTCTCCGGAACTCCAAACATGTGAAAGACTCGTTTCTCCAAAAAGCTGATTATAGGTCCAGTGTGCATGTTACGTAGTGGTTCTATGATAGGGAATTTAGAGAGCTGGTCCAGGACCACGACAGCTCCCGTGTGACCAGAAGCAGATCGAGGGTAAGGACCGATAAGACTAATGTACAAGCGCTGGAACACGCGTTCGGGGACCTCAACCTTACCCATGGGTGGCCGAAGAATGGTGTTGGGCGCTTTAGTGCACTTGCATAGCTCACAAGAGGCTACGTACGCTTTTATCTGTTGTGCCATCTTAGGCCAAAAGAAACAGGTTTTCAACCGCCTAAGTGTACGACCGTATCCGCCGTGCGCACTTGATGGGTGGTCATGAGCCCGCCTGATAAGATCAGTGGTTAATTCTTCGGGCACCCACAACTTCCACTGTTCTTCTTCTTGTATGGGGTCTCCGGATGCGTGTCCCATCCGTTTGTAAATAAATCCATCCGTCAACCGCAGTTCAGGAAGCTGGGGCTGTTGATTCTGGATAGTGTGAATCAGTTGGGTGTAGCTGGCTGACTTGAAGGCAGGATGGTCCAAATCGATCAATTGGGGGCTGTCGTCCTCTTGGACCAACTCGGCTCCTTCAGGGGCAAACATTCTGGATAGGGTGTCGGGGACTACATGCTGGCTTCCTTTTCGGTGGCGAATTGTGAAGTCAAATGCCTGTAGTTTCAGTGCCCACCTGGCCAATCTGCCGTTGAGATCAGTCTGGCTCATGAGCCATTTCAGAGAAGCGTGATCCGTAACGGTTTCAAAGGTGTGTCCCTCCACATAGGCTCGGAAGCGTTTCACTGCCAACACCGCAGCTAGACATTCCTGCTCGGAGACCGTGTAATTTCGCTGGGCTGGGTTCAGCTTGTGAGACATGAAGGCTATAGGTCTCTCCTCGCCGTCTTGTGCAACCTGGACTAAGACTGCTCCCACCCCATGTTGACTCGCGTCACAATGGATTGAGAACGGTTTGTCAAAGTCCGGGCTGTGCAGTACGGGGGCTGTAGTCAGACTCTTCTTTAGCTCTTCAAAGGCTCGCAAGCTGGGCTCTTCCCAGACGAATTTACGTCCCTTACGCAGCATGTCGGTCAAAGGAGTGGTAATGGTGGCATAGTCACGTACAAAACGCTGGTACCATCCGCATAAGCCTAAGAATCGGCGTAACTGTTTGGTGGTCTTGGGTAGTGGAAAAACGTCAATCGCTTGAGTCTTTTCCGGATCGGTCTTGATATGCCCATGCCCAATGATGTGACCTAAATACTTCACCTCCGTCATCACGAACTGGCTCTTCCTTATGTTGATGGTTAATCTTGCCCTCCGGATGTGTAGAGCCACCTCCTGAAGCAGGTCGATGTGTTCGTCAAAGGTCTCGGTTATAAGCAGCAGATCGTCCAAGTAAACGAAAACTTGGTGCCGCAAATGAGGTGGTATCACCTTATCCATAAGGCGCGTCATCGTTTGGGGGGCATTACACAATCCGAATGGCATGGTCACGAATTGATATAGGGGCCGACCTGGGACTGTGAAGGCTGTTTTCTCCTTTGAACCGGGGTCTAAAGGAATTTGCCAGAAGGCGTCCTTGAGGTCTAAGCTCGTGATGAAATGGGCTTTAGGCAATCGACTCAAAATGCCTTCGATCAACGGTAGAGGATATGCGTCCTTGACTGTGACGGCGTTCAAGCGTCTGGCATCTAAGCATAACCGGACCTTGTTCGGCTTGACAACTAAGGTGACTGGGGAAGCCCACGCGCTCTGTGATTCTTCGATTACGCCTAATGATAGCATTCGATCCACTTCGGCATATAACGATTTTTCCTTCGCCGGAGATATGGCGAAATGTCTCTGTTTTATGGGTTTAGCGTCCCCCACATCTATCGTGTGGAACACCAGGGCAGTCCTCCCGAGACCTTCTTTCTCATGCGATGGAAAAGCCGATATAGCCGAGTCGAGACGCAGTTGCTGAGTTACATCCAGTGTATGCCGTAGTAAGTTAGTGGGTTGAGATTGGTCAGGAACGGTGGTGACGGACTCCAGGGTCGAACCGGAAAATAGTGCCGGGGCCAAGTTAAATTTTCGAACGAAATCCACTCTTAGGTAGAGATTCTGGGTTAACTGAGGTATAATGAAAAATTCCATAGGTTTAGTTACCCCTTTAAAGGTGACATCCGTCATAATTTTTCCCACTACAGAGTGACGAGTTCCGTCCGCCGTGCTTAACCAGGAGGTGAAATGACGGATTTGGTCCGCGTGCTTTGCCAGTACCTCCCCTGCAAACTCGGCAGAGATGCAATTCACACTGGCTCCCGTATCGACTAAGCCTGATACTCGTTTTTGCAGGAGGTGTACTGACGCATATGGCCGGACATCCTCCCTCAATAATTCGTCTAAGTATATGTCCTTCAACACTTTTCTCGACTGCCTGACTTTTCTCCAGAAGCTCCGCATCCGACGCGTGGCTCGCTTGCTTCGCGGTGGGACAGTTGTGACCAATTCCTCATGGAAGATGCGCTGTCGAGTAGCCAAATAATTCCGCAGCCTAACATGAAAAGGTTTTACATGCCAAGGAACAATCGTCTCGCTATCCTTTCCCTGCGCGTTGGCCTCGGCGAAGGACGGCGTCGGTTGTGGAACTTCGGGAGAACTGTGGTTAGCGGTGCGAGTCAGCAGAGTTGGAGTCATGTTGGGAGCTGGGTCATAGCTGGTGATGGGGTCTGGATTGGTTCGTCCGGGGTCTAGGAGTGCCGACGGGTGGTCGCGGCACTCGGTGGCAAGTTTTTTCGCCCTTTGCAATTTGCACAATCAGGTGCGTATGTGTCGACCTTCCCGCAACGGTAGCAGAAAAGCGTTGGCTCCGCTGGACATGCATAGAACCGATGTCCCGGTTGTCGGCAGTTCCAACAGACCGTCGGGCTTGTAATTGCTTCAAGGGAGGGTCGATCAATCAATGCTGGGTCCTCAAGCTCCGGTGGTGCTCCGCTCCTCGGTACTGGTACTGGATCAGCAAGCAGGTGGTCTGCTGCCATCAACTCCGCGGTGTGATGATTTCGGGGATTTGGTCCCGTTATGCGAGGTTGTGGACGGAAGGTACCACGCCGCTCATCCAAGTGTTCTTGTCTGCGGGCATGGAGGCGCAATCCCTGTATGGTGTTGATGGGAAAATGCAGAAGGCTGTTCTGGAGATCCCAGCGCATATTCTCTCTGATAATTTCTACCAATTCGTCCTCGGGCATGGTATTTCGCAAGCGAGTGCTCAATCTCACTATACTGGTGTAGTACTGGTCGAACGGTTCGTGAGCGCCTTGTTTCCGTTTCTTTATTTGCTCCCTTAGCTCTCTCTCAGTGAAGCCATCCTCAAATCGATTGCGGAAGGCTGCACTGAAAGAGTGCCAAGTGGGACGTGGCGTTGACTCTTTAAAGCTCCAGTACCAGTCGGCAGCGTCGCCGCTGAACAAAAGATGTGCATGCCGGAGGAAGGCCGAGGAATCACCTACCAGGGTGCTGGATACCAACGCCTGAATCCGGAAAAGGAACCGGTCCGCCGATATCATATCGTTGAACCCTGTAAAGTTCAGGCGCCAACTCTCCATGATACGAGGCGTCGGGTCTCGAAAAGGTGCCAATGCGTTCCCGGGGGGAATCACATCCTCGATTGACCTGTGGTACTGAACTGCCTCGGGGGCTGGAGGTACCAACGGGGGTCCGGTACTGTGTCGCGGTCTGTATTCGGGAGCTCTGGGATCCATTCCCGAGTTCCTTGGAGGTGGGACCCATTGCTCGGATTGTCGGGAGTGGGGCATCGCCACACTGGGATTTGGCTCCCAGCCAAGCGGAGTTCTCACGCGGCTGGGTGGTTGGCTCAACGGGAGATTCTGGATCTTTCCCTCCAGGTTGCCAATCCTCTCCGACATATCCCTCATCAACGCCACGAGGGTGTCAATGGAGTGGGCGGAAGGCATGGTTGTCACCTCGGACACGACACTTGCAGCCGGAACTTCACCGCCTACTGCTCCTTGCAGGTCTAAGAGTGGTTGTGACGGTTCGGCTTCTGGAGCTCCTTTCGCCACTGCTCCACGCGTCGGTAGGGGCGTTCCGATGGGGACGTCTAGGGCGGTCCGCTCGATGGGTCGCCGACATAATGGGCAACTCTCTGACGTGAGGAGGAGCTGTTGTACACAGGCACGATGGAATAGATGTCCACAATCCAATCGCACGCTGTGTACGCCCTCCACTACGTCCTCAAAACAGATTCCACAGTTCGCGGGTTGGACCGTTTTGGACCGGGTCCACCGCTTTTCTGGGGTCCGCTTCGTTGCCATATTTGTTCTTGCTGGGTGTGTTTGATCCTATGTGTAACTAAAAGGGTAAAAAAAAAAGAGAAAAAAATGTAAACTACGCCTACTCTAATAATGTAAACTATAGGTATATCTATTCGCTTAAGACTTATTTAGTGGCCGATAGTGGCGAACTATTTATATCGAATGAGAAGAAAATTTATTTGATATACACTTTCCTTTCCAGTGGTCGAACTCTTCAGCGGGAAATGAGAGTGCGTGGTAATCTGCCGAAGAAAGGGTGCTTCGGTCGATTTACGAAATTTATCCCCATACCCACATACATTACAAACCGTTTCTAATCTACGTTAAATGACTCGACGAGACAAGTGGTAGAGCTACCGTAACGACTTTGTACGCGGTCAAAATTCCCGACGCGTGGAAGCATTCCGGGCTTCGCAACTCCAGCATACGCCATCGAACGTTGAACCGATACCACTCGTCTAACACGCATACGAAATAGTTAGAATCCTTCCGCGACATAAAGGCAAGGTAGCCTTCTATTTTCTTGAGAGTCCATGCTGATAGGTAAACCCATCAGACTGGCAGTTCCATCAAGAAAATAGAAGGTCCTTACAGGGGTTAACCTGGGACAACACATCGGAAGGATTCTGTCGCGAAAGCAAAATCAAACAAAGGAGAGCGGAAGCTACAACTCACGTGAAGCGACCTCTAATGTGTATCACACAATTCCACTGCTCCTGATAGTGGGACTCGAGTACCAAAGTACCTTACATCCTCCGTAAAGGACCAACTCGTCAGAAGACGCGAAGTTCTTTCCCCCTTAGGATGTTTTTGGCCCCACGTTGGGCGCCATTTGTAATGATTTTCTACTTTCAGATCGAACGCGGAACCGACCTCTCATCGGTTCTAGACGTTAAGTCTGAGTAGTGCCAACGGATGGTACCAACAGGTCAACCAATCCGTGCACCGTAACCCATTCATGCGGTGACTGCTTGTCGGCCAGCTAGTTCGGAGAGGATTTCGGTCGCGGGTCTCCGAATGGATTACGCTCAATTACAATATTTCAGTCACCTGAACTTGCCCGTTTTCCAAACGCGTCAACAATTACTCATCCAGAACGAGAAACCTACATTACGTTAGTTCTGGATGTGATCGATCCACAGATCTCAAATCAAAAACGCTACAAAAACCCATGGGCGCGTTACCGATTCACCGACGCGGTACCGAAAAATATGCTACTCGAACTTAAACCGAAGAAGACTACTCTAAAGAAATGACGAAACAATCAAAGGTACCGCGTACCGCGCGCGACGCGAAACCGACTTCAGCGGATTTGTCGAAACCCTAACCTCGCGACGGCATACCTACCCTACACTTCCCTTTCACGCTGAAAAAAAAACGAGCCACTGAAAAGGAAAGTCGTTAGTTGCTTAGCAATTCATATTATTTTTTTTTATTCAGGTCCTACAAATCGATATAATTTTTCTATCAGTATTTCTATCTTTATCTATCCTTATCCTGTAAGCTACTTTACTTAAATATCCTATTTTGACGCAATCTGTATGAAAATTTTATACCATTAATCATTCGTGTTTAATATTAGGTTTAATGATTATCGAAAAATACGGTTAATAGCTATTTTACTAATCCTTGTTCAAATTTGTTGAAATTGATTTTCTCCTTAATAATTCAAAGGTTAAAGGAGTGTGGAACTAAGGTAACATAACGAAGCTAAAGTAAAGTAAACTAAGATTATGCAAATTATCGTGTTGTGGTTGGTTGGTTGTCATGTGTTCATATTATTAGTAAAGGATTCTTGCTTCATCTAAATACAAAATTAGGCTCAGTCGTTTGTTGCTCGAACAAATTCGCCTTGTTGTGTATTTAAATTAAGTGCTTTCTCTATCGGTGTGCTGACTACTTTTCGTTCCAGCTTGCCGTTTACGCGTTCTCTTGACAGTTGTTACGGTTGTTAATTCTGTGGTGTTAATGGAATAATCGATACATAAACTAAAGTTAAATCTTTACATGCTTCTAAATCCTGCAATACATTTAAATTGATGTTATTAACTTAAGTCTGAAATTCTACCGTTTTATTTGTTTTTATCTAGTGTAATTAAATTTAAGTTGCATATATTGTATCGTTATCCGTTATACTTAATTTAGCTAAATAGATTTATCGTTTCTGTTTGATAAAATTTCGTTCTCTTATTTATCGTGTTTTCTTAAATGGATTAGTTGTAGGGTTTCTAGATTATTTGTGTATTATTATTACTAAGTGTTTGTTTTGCTCTAGGTGTTTATTTTAAATGGGTTTATGTTTGTGGTAATTAACGATTACGTCCGGCAATTTTGGAACTTATTCCATAAAAATATTTCTTAATATTTTTGGGCCGAATGACTAGGAGAACTTCTGATTTTCTTTAATTCTTACAAACCCCAGCCCACAACACTCAACTTTCAATAAATATTTAGAACTATATTAACTTGTTGTTAAAATCTTTTTTCTACAGCTAACATTTCTACATCCTATTTAGGTATATGATAATGTTTCTACTAAACATTCTGAATCGATGCAAACGGAATGCTTATTCGCATAAAATTTACTATATAATTAACAGAATTTGAGTTTATGTACAAAATGATATCAACTGTGGCGCCATAACATGAAATTTTGCTTATATTTATGACAAAATAATTAATTTAATTAATCTTTGATAGTTACAAAATTCGTTCAGCCTTATTCCATTAAGTTGTAAATATTCAAATGTACAAGCAAATCTTTTCTTTAAGCCAATCACCTTGATATCACGTTTAAATCTCGAATGTAAATATCGTGCAGTTTGATCTAACTATTTTTCTTAAATGGAAACCAGCTGACTCTGAGATAAATCCTGATTTCATGTTATGACATCCAGAATTTAAAAATAGGTAACGAGTGATATTAGAAACTGTAACCTGAATTGTCCTCCTTTGGTGTTACAATTTCTTCCTCTATAGGTATATATATTGTGCGTCTCTGATTTGTATTAAGTGTTGGCGAGATGTTTCACATTTTTCCAGAAAATTGTACGATTGATGGATAACGTCAAGGCATCTGATGCATATTTGGTCGGGTAAATCATTATTCTCGCTGACTAACAACTTTGAAAATAGGTTCCATAATTCAACAACGCTCCTGCAAGTAACATTAATTCGTGGTGCTATGGATTTAGCAATATGATGCATTTCCTTATCACTTTCGGCACATATCCGACACAATTGGTTGAAATTCATTTTCACATTGAAAATTTATTATTAACTGCTGCGAGAAATCATCAAATCCTCTATGAAATATGATAAAAATTTAAGCAACAAAATCTCTTGTTTATGTTGTCAGTGACATTTCTTCTTTGACATTTTCATAACTTTTTGATTATCATCATTCTCATCATTATCATCGCTGATCGCCGTTGATAGTTTATTTTCCTGATTTCGTGCAATCAATTCGGAAAGTGGTTGCCAATCCTCGTCGTCATCATCATCTTCATTTGTTACTATTTCTTTAGTTTTGTTTTCAGCCGGCCGCATGAATGCCCTCACATCCGCCAACAATTCCTCTTCTGGAACTTCTTCTTTGATACCGACTGAATGTTTTATCGAAGGTATATTTCCACTTAGTCCGCAGTTCACGCAACGTTAAATTTGATGAGGTGATCAGCCGCTGCATAGCTTCGCAATAATAGCAGCAAAGCTCTAGTGGATCACAATACCGAGTCAGTTCATTGTCACAATTGTCACTTTTCAAAAAGACATCTGACCATTCAAGAAAATTGTTTGCAGATGTGAAAACTTTCGTGCAACCAGCTGAAACCAAAATTATCATACGAACGCAACAATTTTCGTTCCGGATTCTTGCGATTTTCTATCAAGAATGAGGTTAGAGACGGAACTCGGGAAATATCCGTTAGCAGACTTACCTTTCTATAGATATTTTCGGCACAAACGAGAGCGAAATCCGGACTCTGCCGCACCCAACAATTAGCAGCTGCTATCTCTGGTTCTTCCGATATTCCGCGACACTGGACATATTCGAAGACGACAGCCACGAAAAACTAAGCCGACATGTGGCTGTCAAAAATTTCGGTTGTCACCTCGGACAAAACATCTGTGCGTGGAATGGCACTTCATATGGCGGAAATGTGCTTCTCCAGATGTCGCCAGTGGCATAGTTTTCTCGATGGCCACGGTGGAGGGGCATTTCCAGATGGCTATGTCTCGAAATGTGCCGGGGTTGGATTAATTCTATATTTCGAATATTTATATCCACGGATCTAAATATTTGGACAGAAAAAAAAATATTTTCTGCACAACGATATCCGCACAACAGATGAAGTCCGCTGGCACTTCGAGGACATATCCATCTGGCAGGTTACAAGGGTTCGGGATCGGAATCACTTCGATTCCTGGGCGTAGGCGTCACATTACAAGTCAGTTTCAAACAATTGCAATATTTTTTTACGAGCCAGTCAAAAGCAAATTTTGATTTTATTGGGAAAACCATAACCGTCGAATTATTCGAGCATTTATCGAATACCTGAAATTCATTTCCTGAAGAAATATCAAAAGTGGAAATACGTTCAAGGGAAGTCCCGGTCTGAGAACATTCCCTCTAGTCTCGCTGCAAAAGCAACGAGATGGAGGAGCCCGATGGCTTCTGCCATCAATCAGAAGGATCATGTCCATCGCCAATGATGACGGGCGAAAAAAAAACTAAAAAGAAGTTACGAGAATAAGGCAGAAAAACCGACAATCCTATCGGTTGTCGAAATTGAACAGCTTATCCAAGAAAAAGAGAAAGCTGAAAAAATCGAAAAAGAAAATGAAGAACTCAAGCTTCGAGTTAAATCGTTAGAAGCACTTGTTGGAACGTTAACGTTCAACAAGGATAAAGAAAGCAAGAAAGGCCGACAAGCAAACCCAAAAACCGAAGACAAGAAAATTAAAAAGCCACAGGAAGAAGCTAATCAAGAGGATGTCCTCAGCGCAGGAGGCGCAAACGACAGCAGAAATTAT